>OW203743.1:5241312-5841312 GCA_934045075.1 Yponomeuta sedellus
TTTTTACACCATTTTTGTTTCTTTTTGTATCATTTTCAAATATTTAAATTATGTCACACATTTCGAAATTTCTCTCATTTTCATCACTAAAACTTTACCCTTCGACCAGATCCGACTATATTACCTGCTTCTCCGTTTTTATCCAGTTTTTCTGTTTTATAAAATATACTACTAATCTACAAATAAAGCCACAATTGAAGTCGTTCCAGTGTTTATTATTATTATAAAAGATATACAACATTTCAGGTACAATAGGTAGGTAGGGCAATGAGAGGTGGAAAAAATCCTTCGTAGAAAAAGTTTCCACTCTTTTAAGTAGATAATCCGCACGGTGCAGTGTGGGCAGGCCCTTCACCGGAGTGCTTAGTGCGAGTTTTTTAACTACTCGATCGCGTTAACGTAAACTCATATTTCTATGGCATCGAGGAAGCGCCACCTAGCGACAAGTATGGAAATTAAAAATGCTGAGTGCGAGTTGTAATGGTTTACGCTGAGAAGTGAACACGTTTCCCAGCCAAAACACGAATAAACGCGAGTGCGAGTTGTACTGTGACAGCGTTTGGCCAGAGTGCTTAGTGCGAGTTTGACAGATCCAATCGAATAACTTTACTACCGCGTTAATCGAGCATTGAGTAGTGAGTATGAGTAAGTTAACCGTTCGAACTGGCAAAACGCTATCACAGTACAACTCGCACTCGCGTTTATTCGTGTTTTGGCTGGTATACGTGTACACTTCTCAAAGTAAACCATTACAACTCGCACTCAGCAATTTTAATTTCCATACTGGTCGCTAGGTGGCGCTTCCTCGATGCCATAGAAATATGAGTTTACGTTAACGCGATCGAGTAGTTAAAAAACTCGCACTAAGCACTCAGTTCGAACGGTTAACTTACCTACTCATACTCACTACTCATTGCTCGCCTAACGCGGTAGTAAAGTTATTCGATTGGATCTGTCAAACTCGCACTAAGCACTCTGATGGTCTGGCGACTTGGTCACGGTGGCGGGGAGTCGCTGAATGTGGGCGGCAAAAAACTGAGAAGCTTAAAATCCTATGAGGGAGGCCTGTATCTTACAGTGGGCGTCAAATGACTGATCATGATGATGATGATCATCTACCACGAACATCTAAACTTTAAAATGATAAGTTGAGTGAAATTGATATTTTCGGCAGCACACTAAACTCTTACAAAAATTCAGTTGCTAAAGTTGGCTAAATAATTTGTTAGCTGTAATTCTATTATGTCGGTGTGGTGTCGGCCTATGAATAGCACCAACCCAAATTCGTGTCGTGAAAGGCGACTAAGGGAGACCAACCGGGGGGTGGGCAGCAGCGCCCCCTGCAGTACAATTCCACCAAACTGCGATCCCCAACCCGCATGCCCAGCGTGGGGATTATGGGCATTACCCCCCAATGATGGCACAACCTTGCGCTATGGCGCTCATTAGGGGAGGGCTATGTCCAGCAGTGGACTTATATAGCCTGAAGAAGAAGAATTCTATTATTGCTTTAATTTTGTTAGTCTTGCATGTTAATTTTTCAGGGATTTAAAAAGTTTAGTTGTTTTTTCTTTTCAATAATTGTACATTCTAAAAACTATAGGTCTATTTTATAAGACAATTGTAAAGGTTTTTGTAAGACTGTTTTCGTATAAATAAATAATAAAAAAAATATGGAACCGCTCAATCAGCAGACCAAAACGAACTTTTTATAATAGCTTTGAAAACCTGGTACGGTCAGCAAGAAAATACGGATAAATAACTTCCAATAATAATAACTTCCATGCAACACAATCACAAATATATAGGTGCAAAGTAATATTAGGTACCTAAGTACAATATTAGAACACATTTTATTTGAATTTTTTTTTTTGTAAACGAAATATACAACACCACCGCCTATTTTTAACAATAACATTAGTGTAACAAATTTTTATATCAGTTAATACAGTGTTATAATATAAATTTTAGCTGTGATAGTTTTTTTACATTTTCTGTGTGCATTTGATACATTCAACCCATCCTTAGATGGATTTAATATATTAACACCACTTAGCTTAAAATCATATAACTCACAGGAACGTCTCAAAAAACAATTCTTTGTGTAACGAGCTCTACTTTGAGAAATTTAGAACAAATAATTTCGACAATATACTCTAATACCTGTATTTCCTGCGGGTTTGTACCTTCTGCGGGTTGACTGGTAAAAAATGCAGTTAGCATTAAGTCCTCCTTTTGTACAGTATCTTTTGTGCAATAAAGAATCTATAATATAAAAATGAATCGCTGAATGTGTTGGTAAGCGCAAATCTCGAGAGAAGCTGCCAATTTCGCTAATTATTTTTTTAGAATATTCCTTGAAGTACGAGGATGGTTCTCATGGAGAGAAATATATAAAAAATTAAAGAATCGACTGTTAGGCGGCCAAAGTTCGCTGGATCAGCTAGTTAATAATAATATGCTAACACAATCGAGGCCCTGTTATCAAAGTTCCTGGTTGACTGGTGGTACACTCCGGAATAAGCCTCGGTACAGTCAGTAAAAGCATCTTGCAGAGCGATCGAAATCGACGCAGACACAACAATGAAACACAACGCATAACGGAAGTTGGTAGGGATAGCAAAAAGCCAGCATCGTTTCTCAGATCGGAAACCTGAAATATATATACATATACAAGATTATATATTAAAAGGGTCTAATCGCGATTATTTATTGAATAAAACGTAATTACCCGTTTCACATACCTAATATATATAAATAATATAACTATTTATGAGTATCGCAAATCATTAGAATCAATCAATCAAATCAATTTATTTCAACGTAGAGAATTTACATTCTGTTTGCTGAATGTCAATGTACAATGTAAAATGTAAGCCGCTACCTTCGGGCCGTATTGTAGTGGAGAAAAAGGCAGTGGAAAAAAACTCCGACCTGACCATATTTTCTCAAACAGTTGCCAAACGTATACCTAGTAAGATTTCATGATTGCCACTAACAACCCTAAATGCCAAAGCATTAGTCAAATGTCTCACAATAGTAGGGAAAACATAAGTGCTGCGGCCAGACACACGGACCACACGCATTCGTTCGTTCGTTAGAAAATACCATACACCCATATTTTCCAAATGTGAAAGTTAAAGAAAAAAAATGAAAAGGTTTTATTCAAAGAAGGGCGCTCCTTTGGACACAAACTAGGTGTCCATTTCAAATTCTAGATCATTTTGGAGAAAAATGGACAAATAGTTTTTTTATCGTTTTATTAAAAGAAACGTAGAAGACGTTCCTGACTAGAGTTTCTCTTTTTATAATGAATAAATATTTTAAAACGTATCATAAAAATATTTTCTTTAAAATAAATATTTTAAAGAAAATATTTCTGTAAGCAGTGTTTTGAGTTTTTTACTTTAATCGGGTAACATTTTTTTCCTTTTATATTACCGGAAACACAACTTCTTCATAGCCATAAGCTGTTGCTTCTGCTATCGCTATCGAAATTTTTGTCGGCGGCGTCATCGGAGGCGGCTGTCTGTCGACACCCGAGATTGGACGATTTTGCACTATAGACATCCTAGTTTCGTATATTTACTACCGACGATAACTGTAACGACACGACTTCTAGGCAAGAGACGGTGAGGGGTTGCATTTAGGGGAAAATGTTTATAGGTATCATTTTAGATGTAAAATTGTATGTATTGTCAATAAAATTACAAAATTACTAGTTGCGGAATGTTACAGGTTACAACTCGTGGTAGAGTCGCTAGAATCCTGAAACCACCCAGTGTAATTAACACATAGGGCAATTTTAGATTTAAAATTGTATGTATTGTCAAGAAAATGACTAGTTGTGAAATGTTACAGGTTACAACTCGTAGTAGAGTCGCTAGAGTCCGGAAAGCACCCGGTGTAATTAACACATAGGGCAGTTTTAGATTTATAATTGTATGTATTGTCAATAAAATGAATAGTCGTGGAATGTTACGTATAGTCTGATTTTTAATTCCGTAGAATTCTGACAGTTATTATTTTTTGACGTATCAGAGATTACAAACCTTTTGGGCCAGGTACATTTTTTCAATTTCAATACGAGTCTGAATATCTGAGTCTATACATTTTATTTGTTAGTGAATGTTTTCATTTTATAAAGTGCGGTGCTCCACATTAAAAGTGAATTTACGACGAGTGATAATTACGTCTCTTTTCGTCACAACCAGCAAAAACCGCGCAAGTAAAGATAACATATTTTTATTAAAATCTTTAATCAAAGAAGTCGAATGAATGAATTGAATGAAAATCAATCAAAGTGACAGACGCGACGTGACAGCTAACATTTTATTCTTCTAAAAAGGTTTACTAAACCTTAATTAGGTGGCGGTGTTGTCAGCTCTAGAATAAAATAAAGTAATTAAAGTTAATTCGTTGATATTTAAACATTAGTTATTTTTGTATTAAGTCACTTAAGCAAGTAAATACGTAGATTTAACCTTATGTAGGTAAAATATAAAAAATACGTAGAATTTAATTTTTTATTATTCTGAAATGGGTCAAATTTGTCTCTTTTTCGGTGGAGAACTCTTTTAGTAGCAACACTTACGAAATGTCAGAATTCTACGGAATGAAAAATCAGACTGTAGTAGAGTCGCTAGAGTCCGGAAAGCACCCGGTGTAATTAACAAATAGTGCAATTTTAGATTTAACTCAAGGACGCTCTAGTTGCCCAAAAACGTTGCTCGGCACAGGGATCTTATGGAGCTGTGTTGCTCTTGTTTTCTTTGCATTTTATTATTGCAAGAATTTATCTTACTACCACGCCCTAAATAATTGGTTTTCTAGGCCACTTGGTGTTGCTACATGATTTATACGAGTAATGCAGGCTATTTAAATGTCCCGCTGTAGAGAACAAGCCTAAAATAAAGTGAAATGAAAAGGTTTTATCAAAGTAGCGCAGAAACTGCGGCTTAATGAACGTTACAATTCAAACTAGGTGTCCATTTCAAAATCTAGATCATTTTGGAGAAGAAATGAACATTAAAACTCCAAGCTCCTGCTCTCAAAGAGAGAGAGAAAGAGAGATAGAGAGAGTACGGCCTGATCCACTGCGAATTGGTAATTTAAAGCGTCGAGGTATGTAAACACTCAGGCTTTCATGTTTCGTCACGATTTTTTTCTTCAGTTAGCGACTGGAATCGCTACTATAAATCGCAAATGTACGTAAGTTCGAAAACCCAATCATCAGTACATGCGCCGGGGTTCGAACTCGGACGTCTTGAATGTAAGGCAAGCGTTCTACCGCCCGCAGTACCACCGCTAGATTATAATCAAGGAAAAAAGTGTAAAAAAAAGTGTAACAAAGGAACAACTCAATGATTGAATACTCAAGGACCCTTGCTGAAGAGCAGGGTTTAAAATTAGTCCGTTCTGCCCTTCATGGCCTACGCTTGCGTAACATGCGCGCTTACCGTGGAAACAATGAACAGCGACAGAGTAAGAAAGGAAACCAAACGCGCTTACGTTTTTCATGGAGGGAAGAGGGTAGTGTAACTTAAATGGCAGTAGGCCGGACACTATGTCAACAACGGGAGAATGGGGAGGCAAAATCGTAAAGACCTGCCATGGAGACCGCTTACAGGAGAATGAAGTGAAACCAGACCACGTACGATGGCCTGATGACATCAGACGCGGCTTTCCTCACGATGTTAGAAAACAATAGATAATTTTTTAAAAACCTATTTAAATGGTTTGGTTTGGTTAATGGACAAAACACATTGGTTGAAGGTCTTCGTCACATCGTCTTCAGACATTGCGGGATATTAGATTTGAAGACGTCAACAAGTTGTCCATCCCAACAAGCCCATCCCAGCTGAATTCGCTGTGCGATCCGCTTTACCTGGGATTCTTGGTGAAAAGGTAAACATTGTACAAGGTAGTGTTTCGTAGACATCGACGGGAACGGGCAGATGGGAAGGCGTGTAATGAAAATCGTTTGTGCGATTGAATAAAAATGGAAAGTACTATAGTTTTCATGTGCGTATTACATTTTGCAAAGCCATGACAGAAAGTAGTAAAAAAAGTCGAAAGAAAATGGTTTTCCAATAGATAAAATTAAGCTGGCCGGCGACCCGTGATGACGTGTCAGCCAGCACGCTGCTGCAGTCCTAAACAGTAGACATACTCATATTTTTCTATTTGTGGCGCTATTTCGCTCCGGGTTACGAGTATAAGCTAATGTAATTGTTAACCTCCTAAGGGCCGCTTGCGCACTTGCCTTAAGCCCTTTAACCCAGCTTTAGTACAATTTTTATATAATTTTGTACGGAGAATTAGGTTTAGATTGTTTTAAATCAGGACTTACTAACCAACCAACTTACCAACCTTGAAAATAACAATGGGTTTCTACTGTTATCTGTGTTTTGTAATAACTATGTAAACTCTGTTAATGAAAGACTTTGAAATGACTAAGTTTGGACATTTTTTTTCATTTCTCGGCTTAAGTTGTAACATTCATACATACGTAACCATTTATATTTCATCGTTTTGACTGGATTATTGCGGTCAGGGCTGAGGAGTTTAAATATCAGATTTTCCAACAAACTATGAGCAGAGCTTTTTCTTTCTTTAATGGCTTCGTCTTTCGTCTTCACTGTCTACCTTAGATCCAATAACCTATTTTCCCCTTCATAATAAATAAAAATGCAAGGCTTGTCCGCAGTCAACACAATAGCTGCGGGTAGCCCACATCAACTGATATTGTTCACACCTTTATATTTCGGTGTCGAATGGATGTGAGACACGTATTCAATATACGACAGGCTGTCGCGTTAGCGCCGCCGGACACTTTAATAACTAGTTAGAATGATACACGGATGCACTAGGAATCCCATGGAGTGGTTTAAACTTAAAATAACTTCGCAAATGTACATAACTTAGAAAACGAAGTCATTGGTAGGTACATGCCGGGAATAAAACCAATGACCTCGGAATTTGTGCAGCTGGGTTATCTTAAAAGGTCCTTCTCAAAAAAAAAAATCAGTAACTGTAATGAGTCGTTGCAGATAGAACCCGGATTCTGCGACGTTTTTTAGATGTAGAGTTGAACTAAGGTGTAAACACCTTAGTTCACTAAAGTAATTTATGGGAACCAACCATTTTCATATAAAATGCCGTGAGTCTGGAAAGATAGTAACCTTTTTAAATTGTAATAACTTGTAACTATGTAACTTGGAGAAAATGTCTAAAATTTGTCTCCCAAGGCTTCATGACTGCTGATGTCAGATAAAATGAAGAAATAATAGCCGACTGTTACCGTTCTCTGTTCTTTCACAAAACCGATTTTTGTGAATGGCCAGCGAACTGAAAAACCGGGTGAAATTCGTGGAAAAGTACAAAACGATGCTAACCGCTCGCCGAGGGCGAACTGTGTCAACGGTATACAGGGTTCCCTATTTTCGCGCTTTTGACATGTCAATATACCGGGTACAACAAAGTGTTGCTTCAATTTCCCATTTTTAAGGTTGGATTTCCGATTTCCGATTGATTTCCTTAGTGGACAAGGAACCCTTATAGATAGATAGATAGATAATATTCTTGTTTGTACACAGAAATTATATAAAAATATAGTAGGTACAATTGCCGGCCTTATTACTAAAAGCAATTTCTTCCAGGCAACCATAGATTCAGCAAGTCCGTCCGTCTGTCTGTACTGCTAGTGTCTAGCTCAGCTCGTTATGCTATATCAAAGGCCTTATGGGCGGCTTGGTAACTTCTGACAGTAAGGCCCGCCACTGTCCTACAATCCTCTACCAACCCGGACTTGGCCCCCGTGGTGGAGTATGGCCTAACATTTCTGCGATGCAGAAAGAGCCCCGTGCCCCAGCAGTGGGGATATACAAGGGTCGATATCGAATGTAGAGCCTTACATACTAAGATACAGGTTTTTTCGCCTAGTTTAGGAGACAGGATGCAACGACAAGAATCATCGTTATCGTCAGGCTATGCTAGTCCATTGCTGGACATAGCCCTCCCCTAAAGAGCGCCACGTTGTGCTATCAAAGCGGGTTATGCCCATAATCCCCACGCTGGGCATGTGGGTTGGGGATCGCAGTTCGGTGGAATTGTACTGCAGGGGGCGCTGCTGCCCACCCCTCGGTTTGTGTCTCAAGACGACAAGAATATTGTTCAATAAATAGATTTAGCACTAAACGATTGTTGTAATTTTTTCATGTAATCTTTGGTTTTTAAACTAACTATTATATTACAAAAAAGAGCCTTGCATATTCAAACTAATCCGGCCAAAATCAAAGTGTTCAAATTCTTACTTTGAGAGAAGAGAAAGCTCTTGCCTACGGTACCCCAAAAACCGTCTAAAAATAAGATGCAACAACGGGCGACGTCGAAAAACGACGACGTCATCGCTTCCACTTCCTGCCTCCACTCGTGGGCTCGCTATTGAAACTTGTAGGCTAGTTTCTGAATTGAGAATTTCGCATATAAGTAAATAAGTAAATGCTTAACTGTGGAGCTGTCTCATCGAAGTTCCCAGAAAAGAGCGTGACAGAATAAGGGCCGGCTTTTGAATTGAGTATTTCGCTAAGTAAATACTTAGGAAACGTTCTGTCGCGCTCTTTAATTAGAAATTCATAGATTAAGTTAATTTAAAAACCTATTTAGAGGCTAAAAATTTCACCCATGATTTCAGTTTTCAGGTTTTTAAATTTGTTCCTTAGCACGGGTTAATGCATTAAAAATAAAAATAGATTAAGTTCACAGTTCAGTTAAGTTTTTACTTAGACAAATTCTCAATTCAGAAACGGGCCCTTTTTGCCAGTTTCTGAATTTAGAATTTGGCTTTTGTCAGCAAAGACCGTGACAGAAGGTTACTAAGTAGTTACTTACTGGAATTCTCAATCTAGAAAGTGTCCTTAGACGTTCAGTTTCAGTTTATATTTCGGTTTTTACTTTCACCCTTATTAATTAAAAGCACGATTACTTTGAAGCAGTCTTTCTTGTTCTTAAAGTGCCTCTCCATCACATCTGACTGCCCAGCAGCAGCAGCAGCAGAAAACTGCAGTATACCCATCTCTATATTTAGATAGAATATTATTTATTGTATCTACACCAGGAATTACATAAGAGGCTTAGCCCCTGTTTCACAATGTTCAAATAAAGTTCCAGATAAGCTATCCGCAACCAGGGCTGCCGTTTGTTCTAAATTTAAATAAATTTTCCTATATTGCGTGTGTTCGTTTATGGCTTCAAATTTAGAACAAACAGCAGCTCTGGTTGCGGAGAGCTTATCCGGAACTTTAAGTGCAAATTGTGAAACAGACCCTTAACGTCTTAACCTTTGGGAGGTCAAAATTACTCTGAATCATTTGACACAATATAGGTTTTTATATCTCTATCTGTAATCGATTACAGAAAATTTTGAAAAAAAAAGTTACGTCATAAATCCTGCGGTCTTATTATAAAAAATAATTCCACTAAAATAATTTCAAGATATGGAGTTCAAGCCGGTTTATGGCAGGATTTCCTCTTCAGGCCTTAACTCCATCCTAAGAATTTTCTAGTGGACTCTATTTTTATTTAAGAAGCTTTGCCCGCAATTATGTTTGCGTGGTAAATGGAGCATAGCCTATCTATGTCTACCCTGAAAGTCTAAATACTGTTGAAGGAGTTTTGGAAATCGGAAAAGTACTTTTAGAAATTACCCCCTGCAAACTTGAAAACTTTACCTCTATAATATTGGTGTAGAATGTAGATAAATAAGTCTATAAATAGCCATGCCATTGATCACAATTAGGAATCATCTATATACAAACATAGTTTACTATTTGGAAAAAAGCGAAAAAAGATTATATTATGTTTTTTTAAATATACTGTCCAAAAATATTATCGTGTAATAATTGGTCTTAGAAGTATCGGAAGTACAAAGGGTAGATATCATCACCATCAAATACTTTCAGGGACTCACGTATGTCTCTATATCCTCGTTATGTACGGGAGCCAAGTCCGGGTTGTTGGTTGGTTGGAGGATTGTAAGACAGTGGCGGGCCTTACTGTCAGAAGATATCAAGCCGCCCATAAGGCTTCTGACATGGCTTAACGAATGCCATTACATGACAGCCGGCACGAACGGCTTAACGTGCCGCAAAGCACGGGAGCGCTCGGATAAATGCCACTAGCGGTAGTCACGGGACGGTCACTTGAGTTAAGCCTGTTGTTGCTTAACTCAAGTGATTGATTCCAATCACTCGGTTTGCCTAGGCCACAAGCGCTTCGTAAAAACCTTACTTAATACGAATTTCATTACTGAATTAATAACTTGATCGTCCATCTCGGGCTAGCTAAAGAACTTAACTGATGCGAACGTGTAAACGTCTACTTAAAATTTAAGTTAAAATTTAGCTAACTACTTGACAACTTAATACGTGTGAACCATACCATACAAACGTTTTATTCAAAGATGTTTCTAAGGCATTAAGGTCGTTTATCCCTTGCGCTGCATCATTTGATGTCCCTGGCCAAACGGCACGTACATAACATGTGTATTTTCAACAGGTATCGGCATAAATTTGCTGACAGAAGAAAGTACTTGTTTCAATACTAAAAGTGTGCTAGAAATAGGCTAATAACATTTTTACGAGTGTCGTAATATTTCTTTTTACTCGATTATGGACGATTTTAATCGATCCCCATTTATTTGGATGCAACGAAAGAAGAAATGACTGGTCTGGCGGTTAACGCGCTTGAATGCCAAATCTGAGGTCGTCAGTGAGATTACCACTGTGGTTCGCCGTATTGGCTGGATGTATTTTGCGTCTGTGTTGTGCTTGCCTAGTACCGCAGGGTATCCCAGTTTGAGACAAGTTGTGGAATCACGTGTGGAAGTGATGAGCCCTTTTCAGGTCAACTATTTTGACAGCTGTCAGTTGGGTTCGCCAAAATTAATTAGATGTTAAACACAAATTTCATCATTCACAAAATTGAATTGATTGAATACACACAAACGCGGTTCACGTCACACACAAACGCGGTTCAAAAGATGTGCTGAATTACACCAAAAGGGCTACTATGACGTAAAAGGTTATTTAGGTGACAATGATGTCTGGAATTAAAGCCTGTGCAATGCATGGTTCTACGTTTTATAATAATTGCGTAAACTTGAAAAGACTAAGATTGAATTATGAATTTTTGAAAGATATTTTTCCGCAGTAAAATGTAGCCTATGTGTTAATCCAGGGTGCCTCCTGGAGCTAACTCCATACCAAATTTTATTAAAATCGCTCCAGCCGTTTAGACGTGAATAAGACACACACACTCACAAGCTTTTTCTTTATAATATTAGTGTGATGTACCTACATGCCTACCGACTAACTTCTTCATGCAATCCACTCCAACCAAAGGTTGCCTGGAAGAGATCGCTCCAAGTGATAAGTCTGCCAATTGTATAACATTACTTAACAAATCATAATTGTATTATTTTTTCTGGTTGTGAAATAAAGTGTTCTACAGTCTGTTAGCTTGTAGAATATACCCTCGGGCTGTAAAGTAGGCTACAGTTTTCGCCGAAAGCACACGAGTGTAATAAATACTACTTCCTGCTCTGTATAAAACTTTTCTTTACTATTTTGAAAAGTTTCTATTACACGAATATATCCGATTCTATCCGATAGTAGCCGAGGTATATTCTAAAAGCTAACAACTGTATAATTATCTATCTATGTATCTATCTTTCTAAACCGTGGATTGTAGTTCTACAAAACAAGGACCAGTAGGTCACGGTTAAGTAAGGTACCTGGTTAGGTTAGTAGTGAAGCAGGTACTGCCTGAGTTAAACGCCAAATAGTCGACTCTGACAACCTAGATAGAAGGACCTTGTACTTGTTGAACCTAGACACAGTTAGAGTCATGTTTAGTAATAATTGAAACGTAGAACAGCTTTAAAAACCTATACTATTTTTAATGCACTAACCCGTGCTAAGGACAATTTTAAAAAACCTATTTAGAGGCTAAAAATTCCACCCATGCCGGGATTCGAACCCGCGACCTCTGGCTATCCGTGCCAGAGTATTTTTAGCCTCTAAATAGGTTTTTTAAAAACCTATTTAGAGGCTAAAAATTCCACCCATGCCGGGATTCGAACCCGGCATGGGTTCGGCATGGGTGGAATTTTTAGCCTCTAAATAGGTTTTTAAAATTGTCCTTAGCACGGGTTAGTGCATTAAAAATAAAAATAGTATAACGTAGAACAGCTTCAAGTAAAGGGTCAAATCTCAGATAACTGACAGAACTAATTACTACTAATATTATTTGGCACATGCCGAGATTCGAAGCTTACTTTTCCTACTTGCTAATCTTTGAACATTTAGGAACATTTGAAAGACAAAGATGTCGTTCCTTAAAATTCGAACGGAGACTATTATGTCTAGTGTTACTTTAAGTTTAAAACTCTGTTAATTAATAGTGTTTTCTAAGGTTAACACGAGCACTAGAAATAATAAAAACTGTATTTACACGGATTTTACTTGTTTATTTTACATTTTTACAACTTTCCGACGTTTCGGCACTTTTACAAGTACCGTGGTCTCGGAAGACTGAGGTGACAGGCGTCTTTTTGAAAGCATTAACTGTTAGTTTTCCTACTACCCTCGGCAAAAATTACAAAAGAAAAATTATGAAGTTACGTTCCAAAATAGGCAAATCAATAATTAATAATTGATTTGCCTATTTTGGAACGTAACTTCATAATTTTTTGAACGTAACTCGGAAGACTGACGTACTTGTAAAAGTGCCGAAACGTCGGAAAATTGTAAAAGTATAAAATTAACGAGTAAAATCCGTGTAAATACAATTTTTATTAAAAGCTGTTTTGAAAAAATAAATGTGGAGTTTCTTTGATAGCTTCTTCTCTATATAATCTATTCATTGTTAAACTAACATTTTTGAGTAAGAGTAAGAAATGTTTATTCATAAACCATAACATCAAATAGACCATACAATATGAACCAGGCCAGGCAACATAGAACGGAAGATTTAAATACTTACACTTAACTAACATACACTGTAATAATATACTAGACTAACATGCAGACACAAACAGTTTATAACTATTATAATATTTAAAAACCTATTTAGAGGCTAAAAATTTCACCCATGCCGGGATTCGAACCCGCAACCTCTGGCTATCCGTACCAGAGGTTGCGGGTTCGAATCCCGGCATGGGTGAAATTTTTAGCCGCTAAATAGGTTTTTAAATTTGTTCCTTAGCACGGGTTAGTGCATTAAAAATAAAAAAGTGTAATTATTATAATATTACATAGGTTGATGCCAATATGTGTTATGGTTATAAAAAGGCCGCTATCTCAGCATATTGGCACGGGTTATGAACCCGAGACCGCTGGTTTTCTGACAGGGCCTCATTTTTGACATTAATTAAGTAACATTTTGTTTATATAGCGAATTATATTTTTTTCGCTCGTAGCCGGCTGCCTGAGTGATCTTAAACGATCACGAAGGTTAAGCAACATCCACACTAACATGTACTCACATAGAAATATATACAGTCTGTAGTCACATTTTTTACATACATACATAACCTCACGCCTGTATCCCAGAGGGGTAGGCAGAGACCAGGGACTGCCACTTGCCACGATCCTGACAGATCACCTTCGCTTCATCAACGTTCATAAGTCGTTGCATGCACGCACGCCGGTTCCGGGTACTTTTTATCTTTCCCTTTCCTAATACATCCCCTATTTGGTCGATGGAAGTCCGTCTGGGACGTCCCTTACCAGCCCTTCCACTCACATTCGCAATATATATTTGTTTCCACTATTTTTATTTTTAATGCACTAACCCGTGCTAAGGAACAAATTTAAAAACCTATTTAGAGGCTAAAAATTTCACCCATGCTGGGATTCAAACCCGCAACCTCTGGCTATCCGTACCAGCGCTCTACCAATTGAGCCAATGGGCGACTCACGGCATCAGTGAAATTTCGAACCTCTTTACAATATTCTCTGTATTACGTACAGGCAGCGTAAGTCAGATGTCGCTGCCTCAGATGGCTCAATTGGTAGAGCGCTGGCACGGATAGCCAGAGGTTGCGGGTTCGAATCCCGGCATGGGTGAAATTTTTAGCCTCTAAATAGGTTTTTAAATATATTTGTTTCGTCAATCTTACTTCCTTCATCCTCTCCACATGTCCAAACCAACGCAACATTCCTTTCTCAATTCTAGTCACTACATCCTCTTTCAGTCCACAACGTTCTCTAATCAGAATATTGCGTATCCTGTCGCTCAAAGTAACACTATACCTACACATACTTCTCAAGGACCTCATTTCAACTGCATTAATTCTACTTTCTTGCTTCTTTTGCCACACCCAAGTCTCGCTACGTTTTTTTACATCTAATTTCAATATTCTGTTTGCCTGATTTTAGTATTTCAAAGTTTTTTTTTCCATATTGTTTTCTTTTTGTTTTCTTTGGAGTTTGTAATTAATAATGATTCCTGTGTTCATGTTATGTAATTATAAAATAAGCCCGTAATTGGCCAAAGATAAATTATATTCATAACAGTGAATATTTATTAACCTGTGCTGTGGGTTTTGTAAATAATAAAAATAAACACAGGGCGCGTTCAGTGCATGGATTGGTGACCGTTTATGACTAACGCTAGTGTCATTTTTCCGAGTGGTAAGACTAGTGGGTGGTTTTACTGTCAGAGGTTTTAAGCCGCCGTAAGGCCTCTGACTTGGCTTAACGACTGCCATCTGTCGAAGGCAGCCGTCACCAACGGCTTAATGTGCCTTGTGAAGTACGGAAGCGCTCGGCAAAATGCCACTAGCGGTAGTCGCAGGACGGTCACCTATCCTGCGCCTGACCGCGCCTGTTGTTGCTTAACTCAAGTGATTGATTCCAATCACTTGGTTCGATTAAGCCACGAGCGGTTGAACTATGTGTCGACATAGTCGGGGCTTTTATTTTAATTATTGTATGCTCTATCCGATGAATAGTAAAACAAAGGCACTTATTGTAAAAAAAGAGCATAGCGAATCTTCCGTCCCTGGCATACCTTTTTATGACTCTATGATTGTAACTCAATTTCACTATTTTTTGACTTAGGTCTCTTTCGTTCTGAGGGTGCGATATATCGATCAGCTTCACTCCAAAGTAGAAAAATTGCAAAGAAGTCATAAAATGAAGCCCATACTAATTTTTTCAAGTATACTATAACTGAAGTGTTCTCTTTTGAAATCAGTAAGCGTTATATTATAGTTACTGTAAACAGGGACAGCAGCGTTGTGTGTAAAGCATACCTACCCACACATCAAGGCACTAACCTAAACCCTTTTTATCACGTACCTGTTTCACGGTAGTTTTAAATAGTTTTAAATGTTACTTTAATTAATTTGCTAGTTTCACTGTCAGGTTCCACGTCTCGGCTCCGTCATGTGACCAACTGTTCTGGCGAAAACGGGAGATCGGGTCTTGTGGCGCACCGTGGGGGAGTCTTAAGGCTCGTTTACGCCGAGGCAACAACGTGCGACAATGCCGCATGCTACATATTGTGGCATGTGGCACCTTGGCGCAAGCTACAGTTTGCGGCATAGGTATGTGGCATGGCAACATCGTGCCTAGATAATTTCCAAAGCATCGTGATGTTTATGGAGTGTTTCTAGTTTACCTACTTGTTTGATCGAAGGAATACCTACACCATAGAATATGGCTGATCAAGTAACTTTAGCAGCTGCTTATTTAGTACGAAGCCATGCAGCTAAACAACGGAAGAAGAAACGTTTGGTGGAAAGAAGATTACTTCAGAATGGCACACGTACTAGTTTCGTAACAAAAATTAAAGCAGACGATGGTGCCTTAATCAAAAACTTTACCAGAATGTCAATGTCGCACGAAAAATGTCGCATGGAATCCATTATGTCTGGATACAAGCTGCGACAGTCTGCCACATAACGCAAGGTGTTGCCATGCCGCACGGTTCTTGCCACAATGTGCGACATTTTTAATTTTGTAGCATGCGGCCTTGTGGCATGCCGCAATGCCGCACAGTGTTGCCCCGGTGTAATATATGTCCAGCAGTGGACTGCAATAGGCTGAAATGATGATGATGATGATTACATGTTCACAATTCTATTCATTATACTATTTTTATTTTTAATGCACTAACCTGTACGTAATACGGAGAGTAGTGTAAAGAGGTTAGTAATTTCACTGATGCCGGTGAGTCGCCCATTAGCTCAGTTGGATAGAGCGCTGGCACGGATAGCCAGAGGTCGCGGGTTCGAATCCCGGCATGATTCCACCCATGCCGGGATTCGAACCCGCGATTTTTAAAAACCTATTTTAGCCTCTAAATAGGTTTTTAAAAATCTATTCATTTTATGTAGTTGATAAACATCCCACTGCAGGGCACAGGCCTTCTCTCAGAGAGAGAGGATTAAATGTCCTCGCGTGCCCACCGTGGATTGACTATTTCAAACGCTGAAGAACACCACAGACACGCAGATTTCCTTACGATGTATTCCGTTAGCGAGTGGTATTGCTACCGTAACTTTGCAAATGTTCCATGCCCGCACAAGTCTTTGAATATGATAAATAAAAAAAAACGAATTGAAAAACTTGTATTTCACTATTTAACTCTCTCTCTCTCTGTTTGAGAGAAGGCCTATGCTCTACAGTAGTTCGTAAATAGGCTGCGTATTATCCAACCTACTCGTAAGATAAGATAAGAATATTCTTTATTGTACACCAGGAAACAAACAAAAAATAATTACAAAGATATAGTAACATTGGCGGCCTTATTGCTTAGAGCAGTGTGAGCAATAGTGAATTGCTTTTATAGCTTAGATTTTAAGCTAAGCTATAAAAGCTATTCACTATTCTGGCATTGTTAGCATTTTCACTCAATTTTCCGCAATGAATAAATGAGATCACGTAAAAAGTCAGACACACAGATCGATCAATCGGATGCTCTATCAAAACACCCATTATTTCACAACTTTTGTTTTATAGACGGCTAGACAACTAAGCCGTGGCTAGGTGCCTACAGTCGACGACGTCGGCAGATATAAATTGATTGATTCATTCAAGTGATTTTATTTCATTAAGGATTGGCGATATCTATTCCAGGGTATCCTAGAAGCATCGCAAGAAGAAGATGATTGAAGAAGATTTATGAGTACCTGTCTGCTCCTCAAAGAAGTAAAAATATTAGGAGAAAATACTTATTAAAAGGTTGTAAAAGTCTGATTTAGTTTCATAAAAAAAGAGATAACCAATATTTTCAATAAAATAAAAGCTTATAATACTACTTTCAGCCATTTTGACTGAATAACCCATCACACCGCGTGACGTCACGCTTAAGTTAACTTTGGTAAACTTAAAAACCTATTTAGAGGCTAAAAATTTTTCACCCATGCCGGGATTCGAACCCGCAACCTCTGGCTATCCGTACCAGCGCTCTACCAATTGAGCCAATGGGCGACTCACGACATCAGTGAAATTTCGAACCTCTTTACAATATTCTCTGTATTACGTACAGGTAAACTTTTTTTTTGGTAAACTTCACCCGTGTTTTGTTGAGACTACAGTGATTGCGATGTTTGTTTACCTGTGCGTGACGTCAGATTCGACGCCACGCCACGACACTGCGAGCGGTTTTCCCATGGATTTAGATTAATTTTAGAAAAATGGCTTTAACGATGGTTAAACTTTAGTTTATAACTGAAATATAGGTTTTTTTGTAAATAATGAATGTGTCCCCACATTGTGGAATAGGATTTAAAAATCTTTCGTCATGTCTGTTTTCGGATTCTAATGAAAGATATATAGATAGAGAACTCTTTATTCACAAACAGGAAAAAGAATAAAAACATGATTTCTTAAATCTAAGTAATGTTGTATACAATAACCTAAAAGTTTCAAAAAAATAATGTTTTTGACAGTTTGGAGTAAGTTAAATCGGAAAACCATAGAATGAAGACCATCCGTTGCCGCAGAATCATCTATCGCTGAATGTACTTACAACAAACGTGTCCAAACAAAATGCTGGGGCATTCTCTCACTAAGACTAGATTTGATAACAAACCTTTTGTTAGCTGACCCTTTTCATTATTAAACTAATGAATAGACGGCAGGTCGTTTGTGTTAGGGCTCTTGTTTTGGATTAAGACGTTGCTTGATCTATGAATCGAAATGGTTGCAGAAGTTTAATTCAACGGCAATAGAGACAGCGCTCGTGGCCTAGTCGAACCGAGTGATTGGAATCAATCACTTGGGTTACGCAACAACAGGCCCGGTCAGGTGCAGAATAGGTGGCCGTCCCGAATCTACCGCTAGAGGAAATTTTTTCGAGCGTTTCCGTGCTTCACAAGGCACGTTAAGCCGTTGGTGCCGGCTGTCATGCAATGGCAGTCGTTAAGCCATGTCAGAGGCCTTATGGGCGGCTTGATAACTTCTGACAGTAAGGCCCGCCACTGTCGTACAAACCTCCACCAACCCGGACTTGGCCCCCGTGGTGGAGTAAGGCCTAACCTTCTTGCGATGCAGGAAGAGACCCGTGCCCCAGCAGTGGGGACATACAAGGGTAGATATCGAATAGAGGTAGACCATCCATCAATCAGTCGTGCTGGCTATAAGCCTCCCAAACCAGTCCCGTTTCAGTATGTCCTCGGTTATTCTTGTCATCATCATCATCACAATCATCGGGTGTCAGTCTACTTAGGTCTGCTGGTTTGAATTAATTCAATTCAATATATTAATTTCGGGCTTATTACGAGTACGTCCATATTGATTGAAATAGATTCACACATACTAAATTGAGACGTAATAATAATAAATTTAGTCTTAAAATTCACTAATAAGTTTTTAAATGAAACACTTGAATGTACTCAAGTGTTTATTGAATGTAGGTAGTCAAAAATTCTTTTTTTCGTAATCTGACTATTTAAGATGCCACTGTTCCATCCATTTCGGATCAGTTATTAGGTATGTTTAACCGATGCCAAACTGTGAAATATTTATTTTTCCGGAATTTCCGGATTTATTTAGAACACCAGTCCAGCCTCGGCCCTAGATCAGCCTAAGTGCTATATTATACGGAAAACACGAGTGTCTGACTAATATTATTCATTCGTTTTTTTCGTCTCAGTCTAGACTTTGACATTGTGCATTTGGACAAGGTCGTATGTTAGTAGGTCAGTGGTGCAGATATGGTCAGGTTCTTATGAAAAATTAAATCAGGGGATTAATAAAGGAAAATAGATTAAAAGTTGAACTGACTGTTTTTAACTTGACTATTTTTAATTTAATTATACTTTATTGCACACGAAACATTTAACAGGACATCATAAGAAATCACATGTACAAAGGCGAGCTTATCTCTGAAAGAGATTTCTTCCAGCAAATCCTAGAGAGTCGGAGACAATAAAAAGCGGGTCTATGACACGGGTATATAGGTAGATAGATATCTTCATTGTCATCATTTCAGCCTATTGCAGTCCACTGCTGGACATAAGCCTCCCCCAGGGTGCGCCACAAGACCCGATCTCCCGTTTTCGCCATCCAGTCACCACCAGCCACCTTTTTCAGGTCGTCGGTCCATCTGGCCGGAGGGCGTCCTACACTACGCTTGCCGAGTCGTGGTCTCCATTGTACATAAAAAATAAAAAAATACATGTAAAAAATGGACCCAAATAAATCCTTAAAAACCTACCTACCTATGGAAGGAATAAATAAACGACTTAAACTAATTATATAAAAAAAGAAAATAAAATAATACCTACATAGACATTTTTTTATGACGCTATGTGACGTGTGACGATCTTCTAAATTAAAAATGTATGGTTATACATCGTGTAATAAGGTTTACTAATTATATTAAATCCCGCGATGAAATCCCGTCAGACCCGTGAGGTACCAAATTATAAAACTAAATTTGGTCCACTTAAAATGTAAATTTTTTTCTGTGTTGTGTCGGCCTGGAGAAGCCTGGCACTAGCCCAAATTCTTCCCGCGGTTGTCGTAAAAGGCGACTAAGGGACACAAACCGGGGGGTGGGCAGCAGCGCCCCTTGCGGTGCAACTCCACCAAACTGCGATCCCAACCAGCATGCCCAGCGTGGGGATTATGGGCATTACTCCCCAATGATGGCACGACCTGGCACTATGGCGCTCATTAGGGGAGGGATATGTCCAGCAGTGGAATAATATAGCCTGAAGAAGAAGAAGAACGTCATACAGAGAATATCGTAAAGAGGTTGGAAATTTCACTGATGCCGGTGAGTCGCCCATTAGCTCAGTTGGATAGAGCGCTGGCATGGATAGCCAGAGGTCGCGGGTTGGAATCCCGGCATGGGTGGAATTTTTAGCCACTAAATAGGTTTTTAGAAGAGGAAAATGCCAATTTTTTTGCTACAACTTAACAAATGCACGTAACTTTTAAAAAACAAAGTCATTGATACATGCCGGTATTCGGACCCACGACCTTTCGAACGTGAAGCTGCCGTCATACCGCCCCGCTACCACCGCTGGTCGTTAGTTAACAAATAAATTATAATACTGAGAAATACTTAATTAGGTACCTACCTGCACCTACTTATCTACTTACATAATAATTGATGCACCAATAATATTACTCGTGTAATTAATTACACGGACAGTCATTTTACGCTTGCATGTTTAAGTAGGTAATTATTAGGTGTGCCAGCGACATCGTACGTAGATTAGGATAAACAACCCAAGGTTAGTTGGAAGAAAATATCGTATCCGCCTTTGTAAAAATATGCTTATTGTGCAATAAAGAATTTTCTAAACTGTGGGTTCAATAGTAGGTTGTCCAGAAGAGATCACAAATTTAAACCTAAGTTTAAATTTCGTTCACTTTGTCATTGCTTGATAGATTTGAGTCATTCCTTAAGGAACGTGTTTAATTTTTTGTGCTCCATCCAGACTAGTTCATGGAAGTACAATATTTTGACGTCTGTCAATGTTTAAATTTTTTGAAAAAACTTTTTTTTAATAATACCTATACTTTAAAAGTACCTTAAATTTGGCATCAGGGTAAATAATTACTAAATACTTCTCTGTGGGCCGGTTTTTGAATTGAGAATTTAACTAAGAAAGTACTTACCTAAGTGCGAGAACGTGACGCTCTTTTCTGAGAAATTTGAAGTCACAACACCACAGTTAACAATTTACTTAGCAAAATTCTCAATTCAGAAATTGGCCATGTGTCTTCATAGGTCATGTTTTGCAAACAATCTTGATCATTATTTACGTCTGCAAAATAAGGACATACGGGATAGGGGGTGTATTAGCAAAGGTACCCGGAACCGGCGAGCGTGCATGTAACGACATTATGAACGTTGATGAAGCGACGGTGATCTGTCAGGATCGTGGCAAGTGGCAGTCCCTGGTCTCTGTCTACCCCTCTGGGATACAGGCGAGGTTATGTATGTATGTATGTATGTATGTATGTATGTATGTATGTATGTATGTATGTATGTATGTATGTATGTATGTATGTATGTATGTATGTATGTATGTATGTATGTATGTATGTATGTATGTATGTATGTATGTATGTAGGTATGTATGTATGTATGTATGTATGTATGTATGTATGTATGTATGTATGTATGTATGTATGTATGTATGTATGTATGTATGTATGTATGTATGTATGTATGTATGTATGTATGTATGTATGTATGTATGTATGTATGTATGTATGTACGTATGTATGTATGTAAATAAGGACATTAAAGGTATTACCAGCCGCCAAGATCTAAGGACTTTATAGCGCATTTTTACACGTTTTCTAGTCCACGAAATCGCTTCCTTCTCCAAAATAACGCTGACAAAAGTGTGTCACCGCAATTATCGATTGGCAATCGATCGATCGATAGAGCAAAGTCCGCTGAAACGTGAAAAATCACGGATTAGCTACCTACCTAGCTCCATGACCTACTAAGCGACGACCTCTGTGGCGTAGCGGTAGCACATCTACCTACCATGCAAGAGGTCCCGGGTTCGAATCCCGGCTGGGAACAAAAAAAAATAACCCCAGATTTTGCATGTTTACATGTTTGTGATGTCGTTATTTCTGGTTCCCACGACACAGGGTATCCTAGTGTGGGGCCAGAAGCAATGTATGAACCTGTATGTAAATGTGTTATGGTAAAATGTTAAGCCACTCATATTAGTGTCATTTGACAGGTTATCCTCTCTTGAAGAAGAAGCGCTCGTGGCCTAGTAGAACCGAGTGATTGGAATCAATCACTTGCTAAGCAACAAGCGCGGTCAAGTGCTGGATGGGTCACCATCCCGTGATGACCGCTAGTGGCTTTTTTCCGAGCGCTTCCGTGCCTCGCGATGCACGTTAAGCCGTTGGTGCCGGCTGTCATGTAATGCCATGTCAGATTCCTTATGGGCGAGGGTAAATAACGACGGTACCGTTTGAGGTACCTACGAAACCCTAAAGAAAATTGTGCATAAAACAACCTAATTACAAAAACCTTCAAAATTTTATAATCTACTTTCATAAAAAGGGCTTGATAGCCTGGTTTTTATTCGTGATGTCTGGAATTAAAGCCAGTACAATGCATGAGTTCTATGATTGCTTAATAATTATGTAAACTTTGTTAATAAAGGACTTTGAAAAGACCAAGTTTGGAGTTCTTTTTGTCCATTTTTTCTTCAAAATGATCTAGATTTTGAAATGGAATTGTCTTGTAACGTTGATTAAGCCGCAGTTTCTGTGCTACTTTGAATAACAGCTTTTCATTTCATTTCATGACATGAATCATGTTGTTTAAAAGAACATTTTGTGCGACGCACAAAGAAAGCTCGTCACTTCGGGCCTACATAAACAAAAATTGGCCTTTTTTCTGCCGTCAAATTACAAGTCGTTGACAAAAAATCCAGCCGTGTGAATGGTCTACTGAAATAATTCGCACCACGTCACACGACCTCTTAAATTATCTAGAGTATTCCTGGGAGTACATTCTGTAATGTCAGCGCGAAGAAAAAATATACGATGTCTCTAATACGTAAACACACTTAGCAGATAGCGCAGAAGCGCTCGTGGCCGAACCGAGTGAGTGGAATCAGGCGACAACAGGCGCGGTAAGGTGCAGGATGGGTGATCGTCCTGTAACTACCGCTAGTGGCATTTTTCTGAGCGCTTCCGTGCTTCGCAAGGCACGTTAAGCCGACGGTGCGGGCTGTCATGTATTGGCAGTCGCTAAGCCATGTCAGAGGCCTCATGCGCGGCTTGAAAACTTCTAACCCCCGTGGTGGAGTATGGCCTAACCTTCCTGCCTTTCCTGCCTGCCCTTCCTGACCCGTGCCCCAGCAGTGGGGACATACAAGGGTTGATATCGACTTAGCAGTTAAGCGCTGGCACCATGGTAGAACGCCGGTATCACATTGGTGCGGTCGCGGGTTTGAATCCTAGAGTTATCAGCTAGAGTTGCGGTGCATTACTTTTGAAATTTTTTCGCTTGACTTGCAAATGACGATCTTAGCTGGTGCGGTGTATCTATGTCCCTGCAAAATGGTTGAGACTGATGATGGTTGAGACTGATGATGGTTGACCACCGCGTTATGCGTTAAAAATGCGACAAACGCTACTCAAGGGCCAGTCACCCATTCTGCATCTGACCGCGTCTGTTGTTGCTTACTCAAGTGATGGATACCCATCACTCGGTTCGACTAGGCCACGAGCTCTTCACACTTAGAGGCGTTATATTTAATCTATACACACTACGAGCGTTTTTGGAGTGGTATAAGGAATTGTGTTTTTCTAAATAAGGCCGTAAGTTTTAAGGTCTAGACCTAACGGCTGAAGCACCGGCTCAAAATAAACAAGAAAAATGAAAATGTCAATCAAAAAATTGCTTTAAAAACAGCTACAAGAAATTTCTTCTTGACCTCCAAAAGCAGCTTCCTTAAATAATTATGTACGGCCAAATCAATTCATACTTTCGCTGTGACTTTATATACATACCTATATGTATTCATATACATACTTATAATACATTTATTTAAATTAAAATAGTTGACATCAATATACAATTTTAAATTTTTCTACTTTATTAATCTATTCACAATTTATGCAACTATCGCAACTGACATTGCCCTATCAATTATTCCATCCTAATTATCTTTTTACAATTTATGCAATTACCATAACTGACATTCATCTTAAATTATCCAGCATTCCACTTTGTTAACTCAAAGTTTGACTCGCTACTTATAGTAAATAACTCACTGTCTCTTATTTATTTATTTGCTTAATCTTATTTACGATTTTGTTCAGGTTCATACTAGGTATCTCTCCGAGGCCTGCATGCCGCCTCACGGGTACTGACGGAAGACCAGCGCTGGAGTATCATATCTCCAGCTTATGCTGAGTCAGAGCCCTTTTGCACTTGCCACACCCACATTACTCACATTGGAAAATGCTCTGTGTCTCTGTTTCATTGTGTATCATATTGTTGTTGTTTTTCTTCTCTTGTACGTATAGTCTGCTTAATATTGTTTTTATTGCGTGTGTGTGTAAGTGTAAATAAATGATTAATAAATAGATTAATAAATAAAAAATGTAGACCTGCTGTTGACTGTACCTTGCTGTTTGTACTATCGCAATTTGGTTTGGTAATTTATCTGACTTGCCAACTCAGTGTTTTATTTAGCACACATCTAAACATGTCATGTACCAATGACTTTGTTTTCTAAGTTACACTTGTGAACTTATCGTAGCAATACCACTCGCTAGCTGTGCAGGAAAACATCGCGAGGAAACCTGAGTGTGACATACATAACATAACATTTACATACAGGCGCATGCTTTGCTTCTGGCCCCACACTAGGATACCTTGTGTCGTGGGAACCAGAAACAACGACGTCACAAACATGTAAACATCCAAGATCTGGGGCTTTTTTGTCTCCAACCACGGTTTGAACCCGGGACCACTCGCATGGTAGGCAGAGGGTTACCGCTGCGCAATAGAGGTCACCAGAGGTGTTCACATAAGTAGCAATGCCACTTGCTGTGAAGGAAAACATCGTAAGGAAACCCTAGGGCCCGAGGTATTCAAATACCTCAGCGCTTGAAATTGCCAATCCGCGGTGGGCACGCGTGTTGATTAAGCCCATTTTCTCTCTCTGAGAGAAGGCCTGTGCTCTATAGTGGTTAATATTATTATTTGAAATATATCACCGGCACTGTAGAACTTGTTGAAGGTTCACAACAGTCATGCCCCAAAATTTCGCGCATCAAATCGATTCAAATTGTCTAAATGTCAAATTGGTATGGAATTTGATAGACTATTGGAATCGCGTAATACAGAAGCAGAGGCCTAATTATACCTACGCACCAAATCATAACTGTCAAATTGTATATCAATGTAATGTTATGTTATTTAAACTCCTCTTATGGTCAATAAAACTTTTTATTCAATCATCATCAACCCATTATGTCCCAACCGAAGGGCACGGGTCTCTTCCAGGTATAAGCCGTACTCCAGCATGGGGGCCAAGTCCGGATTGGTGGAGGTTTGCAAGTTTTTATTATTGTCCCACTTTTGAAGTTTTCCCCTTAGTAAAGTTACTGTCGCTTCGAATTTCACCCATAATTTTGGATAAACATGAGGATTTATTATACCCTGTTCCTAGAACCTGATTAAGCATAAATTGTCGACTCGCCGTTCAAAAGGAAGCCAATTTGCGTAAACAAAATCCAATATTGCACTCCTAAACCTCTTGTGGGTGTGTGCGTGTGTCGGCACGCGTAAGCTCGTCGTCGATGTGTGGGTCGACGCAATGCCTAGGTTGTCTTCCAAGAGTGAAGTGACGTATTCATAGTCAAAGCTTGCGTTTGAACCACTGCGGAACTGCACCGCAGTGTGTGCGGGCGGCACATTGGTCCACCGCGATACACTGGTGCACCGCAGACATGAAGAGAATTTATTAATATTAAACTAAGTATTTGGAAAAGGTGTAAATAGAACATGAATATATGCACTAAAAAAACTACGTATATTTAAAGAAGTTACGTATATATTTTCGTTTTTTTTTTAAACGAATTCTTTGTGCATCGAAAAAAATGTTTGCTAAAAATACCGTTTTTAAAGGAAATTGCATTTGGTACCAATATGTTTTTAGCCCTAGTTACATAACTAGGGATTTCATTGAGGTTTTTTGGTGACATTTTTTCGCTAAGAACGAAAGAAAATTGAATTTTTCTGTTGACCTATAAAGAATACAAAATTTTGTAGTAAAATAATGGTGTCACAAAGTTTTGGGCCGCAACTGTGTAATAAAGTCTTAAAATAAACTTGGTTTTGGTATCGACCCGCTAAGAAGAAGATGAGCAAGTCATGATTATTATTAAAACTCTTTTTTTCTACGGATTTATGCTCGTTTATTACATTTTTACAATTTTCCTACGTTTCGGCATTTTTTTAGGTGCCGTGGTCTCGGATGACTGAGGTGACAGGCGTCTTTTACAAAGCATTAGCGGTTAGTTTACTACCCTCGGCAAAAATTACCAAAGTTAATTATGAATTATCGCAAGTCCAGACTATAGCTTCGCCCGTTCAGCTGCAGATCCATACTTGTTGATCCAAGCTGGCTTCCGCGGCGTGCTGCAATGTAACTCATATCCACGTTATGATTTAGAAGAGCTTCGTTACGGTTTCTGTTCCACATCTAGGTAATCTAATCTAACGCTATGTCGTTATCATCATCATCTTGAGCTATTTGACGGCCACTGCAGGCCATAATCCTTCCTTATGGTTTTCCAAGCTTCACGGTCTTGTGCCGTCCGCATCCAGGCACTCTCCGCCACCGTAACCAGGTCGCCAGGTCATTTGGTGGAGGATCTTCCCACGCTTCGTCGTCCGGTCCATGGTCGACAGGTCAGAACTTTTTCGCCCCAACGGCCATCTATGAGCTACTTCAACCGAGCTAACGGCGGCGATTGAGTTGAGATGTGTTTATAACCAGTTTGGGGATTCTGGTTATGGTGGTGGCAGTTGTTTAAACTGGTTTGCACGGAGGTAAACACCGAGTTAGACAACTGCCGTTGTTAAAATACAAGCGTGAATTGCAAGAGTTCAATTTTTTTGAGATATGGAACTCAAAAATCATTGTTGAAATCCTTTTATGTTTATACAGTTAGTTAGTCATAGTTAAAAAAAGTAATTAGAATTTATTAATTTACATTTAATAACAGTAAACATCAAATCATGGCAGTACTAAAGACAAACTCTCACAACAATCTCTCTAGCATTATCTTACATTAACTCATGAATTCTTGTAGGTACCTACTACATATTATCCCTTTTATTTAATTAAGTGGTGTACGATATTTTGCTGCCAAAGAGGCCAAGAAAATTATTAAAAAAAAACTATCAAAATTGCAAACAATATTATTTGTCTGCTTTCTTTTTTATTCGTTCCAATTTCAAAATTGGTAAAACAAATGGTGGTCGGCCAGGGACCTACGAATATATTTTTTTGTATTGATTCAAATTTCAAACTTAGTGAAACAAACGAAGGTCGTCTTGTGATATTCCGGCCTGGAATCTGCGAATGACTACCGCCGCCCGTCGAAAGGACAGTCGAAGAAGTCCATTGGCATTTTAAAAACGTTACAACAACGCGCACAAAACTGGAACAGACAAAATCAATACGGTGGGGGTTTGGCGCACGGAAGACGGTCCTCCCTTCAGAGAATTACTTCTAAGTGACGTTCATCTCTGTTTATGCTTTTGGGGAAATCTCTTCAGGCTCTGCGCGGTGCGATCAAGAGCCACCAATAGAATGATAAATCGTTAACCTAAATGTCAAGATCACCAATTTATTGGCATTAACAGTGAGCTGTCATTAAACAATTTTTTTTTTAATTAGATATGGATGTGTCCCACTTATGGGCAAAGGCCTCCCCTTCAGATTTCCACTCCTCTTTGTTTACGGCCAATGCTTCCCACCCAGGTACCCTAAATATTTGGTCAGGTCGTCACACCATTTCCGCCTTGGTCTGCTACGTCGTTGGTAGCCATCGCACGGGACCCAATCAGTGACGATTTTCGCCTACCTTTCCGGCTCCATACGTCTGACATGGCTCCACTTGAGCTTAGCGGTCGCAACTCCAACGTCAGTGATCTGGTTTAGGCGCGCAGCGTGGTGTTCCGGATTTTATCAATCCTTTTTACACCAAGCATGCTGCGCTCTATTTCCCTTTGGCAAACCTTGAGTTTGGACTTCTGATGTTCAGTCAAAGACCAAGTCTGAGCATACCATAATTTAGTCAAATAAAAAAAACATGCACTGTACAATATCCAATCAATTTTCGTCAAGAACATAGAACACATAAAAACATAAAAAATATTTTTTTAAGCAAACAAAACAAATCCTAACTGAACAAACCATTATGACAACTGTTTTTAGACCCTACAGTCTAGTACCCTATGATCAACAAACTAGGACTTTAATCGATGTGCACCACAAACGGACGTTTTTAGCGGAAATCGATTGAATTTTAGGATGTTTATACTACGTTCTAGGCTGTAGGTATGTTCTAAGAATAGTCATCTCATATATTAAGATTTTTGATGATTATTTTATGAAAAAAACGTATTGTAAAACAAGTTACGATTTTTATTCCTTTGTTGGCGCTAGTAACTGCCGCCACCAATGAGAAAAAAATCATATCTTCTTATATAACATGTCTTTGGAAAAAGTGAACATTATAAATAGTTCTATGTTTTTAGGGTTCCGTACCTCAAAAGGAAAAAACGGAACCCTTATAGGATCACTTTGTTGTCCGTCTGTCCGTCCGTCCGTCCGTCTGTCAAGACCCTTTTTCTCAGGAACGCGTGGAGGTATGAAGCTGAAATTTATATCAATTACTCAGGTCTACTGTCCCTTGAAGCTGTGAAAAAATCAAACTTCTAAGCCAACGCAATCAAAAGATACAGCCGTTTATGCCGCAAATTTTCGACACTTGCAAGGGAATCAAAACCTACAGGGTGCTTCCCGTGAACTCAGAATCTTGAAATTTGGTACGAAGCAACGTCTTATAGCATAGATAAAGGAAAAATTACGAAAACCATAAATTTTTAGTTACATCACATAATATATTTTTTTTTAATAATTTTAAACTTACTACCCATTTCCTCATAAACGCGTAGAGGTATTAAATTGGAATTCATACCAAATACTCAGGTCTATAATACAGGTTTATACGGAACCCTCGGTGCGCGAGTCTAACTCGCACTTGGCCGGTTTTTTGTTTAATTAAATTAACTTTACGTTCTATGCTTTTTGTTTATTTAACTTCGTCACATTGAAGTGTCACTTCGGTAAGAGATATCCCGCTTATTGTATACCTCGGAGCGTGTGGGTGGCCGTTAAGTGACTAAAACAGATCTCCAGTCGCCTCTCTTTGGACACTGGTCTTTTGGGCTCGGTCCGAAGTAACGAAGCGTTGAACTGGTGTATACAAACGTAACACAATGATGCCCACTCCTGGGGCACGGGTCTCTTCCCGCATCGCAGGAAGGTTAGACCATACTTCCCCACGGGGGCCAAGTCCAGGTTGGTGGAAGATAGTAAGTAAGTGGCGGGCCTTACTATCAGAAGTTATCGAGCTCCTCATAAAGCTTCTGACATGGCTTAACGACTGCCATTACATGACAACCGGCACCAACGACTTAACGTGCATTACGCAGAATGGAAGCGCTCGGAAAAATGCCAGTAGAGGAAGTCACATAACATAATATCACGCCTGTACCTATGCTAGAGGGGTAAGATAACGTAAAAATATTAGTAATATCACTCCAGAAAATAATTAACGAGACAACAGTTACAAAAGACGAGGTACAATTGGTGGTCTTATTGCTAATAGCAATTTCTTCCATGCAACATTATACCGAAAAGATTGCCGAAGGATAAATTGAGGTGGTAATCAAGCCAATACTTCTCCCTATGAGAGAAGTTCTGTGCCCTTCAGTGGGACTTTCATAGGCTCCATAAAAGAAGGTTGAAGTAGGCAGGTGCCTAGATACGAATTTAACATACGAGCGATCTCTCGCCACCAAACGTAACAGTTTGGCGAGTTTTAGGGTCACCGCACACGGGCCACCGGCCACAACCACAAAACGCCGCCACTGGCATAATTCCTGTAATTTTCATACATTTTATATGGACTCGCCGCACACGGTTGGCGCCGGTGGCGGCCACACGCTACAAATCGTCGCAGCTTGCTTCTTGTGGCTCTCACCGGCCACTAAACGTCGACACAAAAAGCCGCCACACGCCACTCGCGCGATTCCGCGCCCCTCTCTCCTTTGCCTCAGTTAACCTGTGCTGTAAAGTCGACGGTAACGAACGGTAGTCTGTGTTTCATATAGGTAGATAAATATGGATATAGAATTATTTATATCAGGGATACAATCCCGTCCTGAGATTTGGGATTCAAAAAGTGATAGTTATAGTAATAGAGGAGAAAAAGTGAAGGCCTGGGAAGAAACCTGCGAATTGTTTATTGAAATTGTTGTGAAACTTACCTTAATGTGATAGCTAGTCTTTCCGCAGGTGCGATGCTTTTCCGCATGTTGGTGTCGTGGTGCTTTAATCCAGCATATAATAGAGCATGTAGTTCCCAAAACGTACCTATACTTAAACGAAAATGTTTGAAAAACTTTTTAGAATGGTTTAGAAGACTATCAAAATGTTCGTTGCATTTATGTACATTCGTTAAAACTGGATGTATCCAATAACTACGGTTTCGTCTTCTACGACGACGTCTTTTTATCAAAAGTAGCGCAATTAAACCTTCCTCGTCAGAGTCCATTATGATACTGCACGCCACACAAGGGTTAAAAAAAGTAGCAGCCACCGACCGCAAGTGTCGACCACCGGCCACAAGTGGCTGTCGCGCGCTTCAGCTACCTTTGTAGCCGCTTCTAGCTTCTCGTGGCAGCGTTTGTGGCTGTCGCGTGTGGCCCGTGTGCGGCGACACTAAGTGTCGCCACACTAATGTTGTAGGTATTATGTTATAAATATATAAAAAAACTTCGCCTAACATTTGCTGTGTGGTGTCGGCCTAGAGAATAGCAACCAACCCAGATTCTTCCCGCGGCGACTAAAAGGCCACTAAGGGACACAAACCGGGGGGTGGGCAGCAGCGCCCCCTGCAGTACAGTTCTACCAAACTGCGGTCCAGCGTGGGGATTATGGGCATAATCCCCCAATGATGGCACAACCTTGCGCTATATGGCGCTCATTAGGGGAGGGCTATGTCCAGCAGTGGACTAATATAGCCTGAAGAAGAAAAAACTGCGTAAATAATATGCATTCCATTTCATTTCAACGTACAATGTTACTCTCTGCCTACGGGACAATTTGTAATGGAGAAAAAGGCAGTAAAATACACCACTCTGACCATCTTATATCTTAAATCATCTTCGGGTAGGGAAACCAGAAAACGAACCTATCTTCGGATGCCGTCCGCCAATAAAGCTGGAGGTGGAAAATCAATACGATTGTTGAGTTTTTAGCCCCGATAGCTGTCTCCAGCCGGTATCCTGTAGACTTGCCGGAGCAACAGTTATCGCACACACGCCGGCCGAGTTGGATGCAGGGACATTAGAAGCGGAAGCAGTCGCAATATATGAGACAATGTATAGAGTTTAACTTATTGACCAAATAAGTACAGGGTTTGGCATAGTTATAGGTGCAGCACTGACAGTTCAAAATACACCAGTTAAATATGAATCAATCAATCAAATCAATATATTTCAACGTGAAGAATTTATATTCTGTTTGCTGAATGTCAATGTAAGTACAATGTAAAATGTAAGCCGCTGCATTAGGGTATTGTAGTGGAAAAAGGCAGCGGAAAAAAAAACTCCACTCTGTAGTGGAGTAATAGTATAAAGACCTTAGCATATGTACTGAGCTAGGCTTAGTGAAAGTGAAAGTGAAATTTATATAGTGTATATAGTGGAATATATTTAATCTTAAAAACTAAACTACGCAGAAGTCCTTATGCTCAGCTTGAGGTTAGGGAACATGCTCCACTGGTGATGCTGATTGCCTGTGAATACTAGTGCTTGTATTTGCTTAATATGCAACTTAAAGAAACAACTTTCACACAACACAATCACTTATCCAGGTACCAAACTAGGATACCCTGTGCTGTGGTAACCATCATAAGTATGGTAAGCATCATGAGCGCAACTTAACAATTGTCTATGATTAGAGAGGGACGTTTTATGTTATATGTGTGAGCGAGAAAGAAAAATAAAAATGTCCGTTATGATTATGAAGCAACAAACGTCGTTATGCTTACAATATCACTGAAGTAAAATTTCTGTTTCACATTCAATATGGAAATTTTAAGGGCATGTAAGCGCAACTTGTCAATTGTCTATGGTTAGAGACGAGCGTTTTATGTTATATGTGTGAGCGAGAAAGAAAAATAAAAATGTCCGTTAAGAAGCAACAAACGTCGTTACGCTTTCATGGGGACACACCAAAAAAAATTTCATTAGAACCTACAATATTATAAATAACTGAACACTATGAAGTATTTTCTAGCATACTCTTAGTTATATCCAAAGAAGCGTTCGTGGCCTAGTCGAAGTGTTTGGAATCACCTTGAGTAAAGCAACAATAGTCAGGTGCAGGATGAGTGACCGTCCCGTGACTATCGCTAGTGGCATTTTTCCGAGCGCTTCCGTGCTTCGCAAGGCACGTTGGGAGCTGTCATGTAATTACAGTCGTTAAGCCATATCAGAGGCCTTATGTGCGGCTTGATAACTTCTGACAGTAAGGCCCGCCATTGTCTTACAATCCTACACCAACCCGCACTTGGTCCCGTACTTGCGATGCAGGAAGAGACCCGGGCCTCAGTAGTGGAGGCATACAAGGGTTGATATCGAATTCTCTCAATTATATACCATCACCTACCTTATATTGTATATCAACTGTCGGGAATTACACCACGCTTCAAACTCCGTGCACTAAATACATAAACTAACTATTATATTATGAACATTTGACAGACACTTCAAAACCCATTCAAACGCCCTGTTACATAAAAGAGTGTCCTTTGTAATTTAATTAGACCTAGTTGCTGTAAAGCGAGAGTCCTATTCTGGAATGTGTTGGAGTTTTATCGATTTTCTATTGGTCCAGCCTAAATACTAGGTATTTAGTTTTGAACTTACCAAGTTGAACAACATTTACTGATTCAGTAAATAATTAGATAATATTAATTCACTTTGTTGTCCAAGTTAAGTACGTATATTTGTGAAGTTAAGTTATGAAAGTCGGCAACTACTTGCACACTGGATTAGTTTAGTTAAAATGAAGCACATACCTTTTTGTCTAGATGCTGTTAAATAAATGTCTTATTGAACTATAATTAATTTGAAATTGCAAAATGTCTCATGTCAAAAAATGATTTGGTCTTTCACAAAATTTGTATGAAAAAATAGAAAGATAACAAGAAATCATAATCCTTACTTAACCAAACTAAGGTACAAATATCGAATAAAAAAATTCTATATTAAGAATTTTTATTCTGTTAGCTGAATGGCAATGTAAAATGTAAGCTGCTGCGGCCGTAGTGCAGAGAAGAAAAAGGCATCAGGAAAAAAACTGCACTGTGACCATCTTTTCTCAAACAACCTGAAACTTAATCAGTTGCTACCATTACGGACGATAAGATTGACATCAATAACTATACCTATGATTCTACTGTTAACTACTATCTGCTATTTTATTTGAACTATTTATATTTTAGCAATAACAAGCGCGTTCATGTGCTAGATGGGTGACCGTGCCGTAACTATCGCTAGTGGCATTTTTCCGAGCGCTTTTGCTTCACAAAGCAGGTTAATCCGTTGGTGCTGGCTGTTACGTAATGGCAGTCGCTAAGCCATGTCAGAGGCCTTATTGGCGGCTTGATAACTTCTGACGGTAAGGCCCGCCACTGTCTTACAATCCTAAACCAGCTCGGATTTGGCCCCCGTGGTGGAGTATATCCTAACCTTCTTGCGATGAAGGAAGAGCCCCGTGCCCCAACAGTGCGGACATACATGGGTGTATTCTCAATCAATATCTAATGCCAGTGCAACTTCGACAATAAGGCCCGCAGCTAATTACCATTTTCCCAATGGCGCGGCTGGTGGACGCGACAAGGTTGCGAGTTTGTCGAACATTTCAGCATTAATTTGTGTTAATTCGATTTATAACTGGTTATTCTATTCACTATCGAGCGCTCGTGGCCTAGGCGAACCGAGTGATTGGAATCAATCACTTGGTTAAGCAATAACAGGCGCAGGTACAGTGTTCCTTTCTTTAAAAAAAAATACTATGTTACTTAAGAAGAGTTATTAGTTTTCGGCCATTATTTCGATTGGCATCATAAAAGTAGAGGTATTTTTTTTACATTTTAAGTCGGTTCGATTCCCAGACAAGGCAAGAAATTTATAGAAAATCTTTGAATGCAGAATTACTACGAGTATCTTTTAAAAATAACATAAAGTCTTCTTTCAGCAAAATACCCTATCAACGATATTTAAGGTACTTTCCCTTCATGGCCCATAACTTTGGGACACCCTGTATAGCTGTATATATACATATTGAAAGTTACATTGTATGTTTTTGTCAATAAATTACTTACTTCGCCGTATACTCATGACTGAGAGACGTGACTATGGGGCAGCTTCCGCCACCAGCTCTCTCCATTCATTCCGATTATGCACCAGATGTATGGCTGCTTGTAGGGTCCCTACTGAAGCTTTTCTTGTGGTGTCTATCCAACGCGAACAAGTGGAGAACCAGTATTGTGACTAAATCCACAACCTCTCTCTCTTTCTTTAGCCTGTCCACTGGTTATATATAAAACAGGTCTCATTATTATTATTAATACTTTATTGCACCATAAAATTGTACAAAGTGGCGAACTTAATGCCATAAGCATTTTCTACCAGTCAACCGCAGGAGGTAGAACGAAAACTTGGCAGGCGTGCAAAAAAAAAGGAAAAAGACAACCTTCCACATGATTATATACTTACACATATAATACACTAAACGTATATATTAAAATAATAGTATGTAAATAAATATATATAATTGAGATTATTTATTAGGTAAAACGTAATAACTTTATTTCCCGACGTTTCGCAGCGTTACAGTTGCCGTGGTCACGGGTAGACTGCTAGGAACTTTGGGTAAAACGTTCTTGGTAGACTGTAACGACAACAGGTTCGGTCAGATGCTAGATGGGTGACGGTCCCGTGACCACCGCTAGTGGCACTTTTTCCGAGCACTTCCGTGCTTCGCAAGGCATGTTAAGCCGCTGGTGCCGGCTTCATGTAATGTAAGAGGCCTTATGGGGCGGCTTGATAACTTCTGACAGTGAGGCCCGCCATTGTCTTACAATCCTCCACCAACCTGGACTTGGCCTTTGTGGCGGAGTATAGCCTTACTTTCTTGCAATGCAGGAAGAGACCCCTGCCCCAGCAGTGGGGACATGCAAAGGGTTTATATCACTCTTATTGACGTTGACGACTACTTTGCAACAAAAATGTAAATGACCAGCCTCCTTTTTTTGTAACGGCTTACTGTATTGGGCGATCTCCGTAGCGGTAGTGCATCTGCCTACCCTGCAAGAGGTCCCGGGTTTGAATCCCGGCTGGGGACAACAAAAACCCCAGGTCTTGGATGTTTTTACATGTCTGTGATGTCGCTGTTTCTAGTTCCCACGACACAGGGTATCCTAGTGTGGGGCCAGAAGCAATGTATGTGCCTGTACCTATATATGTTATATTATACATCTCAACGTTTCCGAAGTGTCAAAATTGTATGCATTTGACAAAAGTCGACGTCACTCAACCCATTGGATACTTACATAATAGATCCCCTGTTGAATGAACGCTCGCGTCTTATCTGGTAGAAGGCGCTTTCTTGCTTACATTTGGAAATAAAATTACGTGGTTAAAATTTATTTGAGAACTTTAATCTGTGTAGATTTCTAATGTTATATTACCTTGTATCGTGGGATTATGCACGAGCATTAAAAAATACTTAAAATGAAAGAAATAACTTCGGCAATCAGGTACAGCAGATAGTTATGAAAATTTTCTTTAATCGCCGCACGTTTACCGTTTATATGTCTGAATGCATGTTAAAACGCGTCCAGAACCAGGCCAAATTGGCCAATCGTTTTAACCTACTAATAAAACAACTGTAGTGATTCCCACAAGCTCTGTAGTTATGAACTGAAACCTGAATGGCTTAATCGATTTTTAACTATGTGGTGAATTTAACCGTTTAATTTTCTATCCATCTGTAGCGCATATTTTTCCGGTTTTTAGAACTGTTTTGTCAGTGTAAAATTAAGAATATTTTTTTTAGATAGATAGATACTCGTAGATAGATAAACCATTTATTTACATTTTCACACACACATAACACGTACATAACATAAAGAATAAAATAAAAAGATGAAAGCAACAAAACAGACACAGAAAACAAGAACATACATTTTTGCCATACCAGGTATGGCAAGTGCCAGAAATACAGTCAATTAGTTACGTGGGTGTGGCAGATGCAAATGGGCTCCGGCTCAGCATGTGCTGGAAATACTCCAGCGCTGGTATTATGCCGGTACCCAGAGAAGACGGCGTGCTCAACTCGGAGAGGGAAAAAGAGCCAAACTTTTACTAGGCCTATAAACGTCCCTCTGCAGGGCACAGGCCTTCTCTCAGTGAAACAGACAGTATGGGCTTAATCACCACGCGTGCCCACCGCAGAGTGGCTATTTCAAGCGCTGAGGTATTTGAACACCAAAGTTCCAAAGGAAGCGCTCTTGGCCTAGTCAAACCGAGTGATTGAAATCAATCACTTGAATTAAGCTAGTCCAGGCGCGGTCAGGTGCCGGATGGGTGACCGTCCAGTGACTGCAGCTAGTGGCATTTTCTCCGATTTTTTTACTTGAATTCGAGCTCGGATACTCGTAGTTGAAACTCGTTGAAAAGTTGAAAAAGTCCGTGCTTCGCAAGGCACGTTAAGCCGTTGTCATGTGATGGCAGTCGTTAAACCGTGTCTTATAGGCGGCTTGATAACTCTTGACAGTAAGGCTCGCCACTACCTTACAATCCTCCAACCCGGACTTGGCTCTCGTGGTAGAGTATGGCCTAACCTTCCTGCGATACTGGGAGAGAGCCGTGCCCCAGCAGTGGGGACATACAAGGGTAGATATCGACGTTCCATAATAAAACCTTATAAAGATAATGGATATTTCTACTACTTAAGGACTGACAATGTGCAAAATATTAATCAGTTGTACCTAGTTGTTAACTGACAAACCACCAACTTGTTATTAACTTGAATATTTATTCACGACCATGCAGTATGGGAATGGCAGCTGTTGTTACTTACTTCTCTAATTACTGTTTAATTATGCCGTCCTGCCCGCTAATTACACGTGACCTATTTTCATATAAGGATTGTCAGTATGTGGTATTGGTCTATTGGTGAAGCGGTGGTAGCTCAGTGGGTAGTGGACTCTCAAGCGAGAGACCCAGGTTTGATCCCCAGGGCTGGCAGTCTTGTAACAATGACTTTGTTCAATTTTAAAGTTACGTACATTTGCTAATTTGTAGACGCTAACCGGGAAGGAAAACATCGTAAGGAATTTATATATATATTCTATTTATTTATTTATCTATGTATTATCGTTGGGTTCGTTTATCATATCGATTCAACCCTTGTATGTCCCCACTGCTGGGGCACGGGTCTTTTCCTTCATAGCAGGAAGGTTAGGCCAGACTCCGCCACGGGGGCCAAGTCCGGGTTGGTGGAGGATTGTAAGACAGTGGCGGGCCTTACTGTCCGAAGTTATCAAGCCGCCCATAAGGCCTCTGACATGGCTTAACGACTACCATTACATGACAGCCGGCACCAACGGCTTAGCGTGCCTTGCGAAGCACGGAACCGCTCGGAAAAAATTGCACTAGCGGTAGTCATGGGACGGTCACCCTTCCTGCACCTGACCGCGCCTGTTGTTGCTTAACTCAAGTGATTGATTCCAATCACTCGGTTTGATTAGGCCACGAGCGCTTCAGGCTTATCATAATTTTTATTATTCAGCGTTCTACTTGTGTTTGCCTATGCGTGGTCTCCACGCGAGAGCCTCTGTAACTTCTCAAGTGTCGTTTCTATGGCAGATGTGTCCAGCCACTTCCACATGAACTTCCTAATCTGTAATTATTAAAATATTTGTTTAGTGTGCTGACATCGTGCCTTAATAAATAAACTAAAAATAAAGAGCAAAGACAAAGACGTTTCAAAATCCAATCATTCACAGAAGCTGCGTTATTTCAAGTGGCACAACAAATAACATTAAACTACATAACGTAACCTCATGTGGTAAAAATAACCTCACGTGGTCAAGTCACGTGGTCGTCGTCAGGCTATACTAGTCCACTGCTGGACATAGCCCTCCCCTAAGGAGCACGTTGTGCTATCATAGGGGGTAATGCCCATAATCCCCACGCTGGGCATGCGGGTTAGGGATCGCAGTTTGGTGGAATTGTACTGCAGGGGGCGCTGCTGCCCACCCCCCGGTTTGTGTCCCTTAGTCGCCTTTTACGTCACCCGCGGGAAGAATTGGGTTGGTGCTACTCTCTAGACCGACACCACAAGTCACGCAGTCGTCATAAAAAGTGGCACAACATAACCCCAGAGGGGTAGACAGAGACCAGGCACTGCCACTTGCCACGATCCTGGCATATCAGTACCTTCGCTTCATCGACGTTCATTAGTCGTTGCACGCACGGTTCCAGATAGTTTTTATCGTCCCCTTTGCTAATACATCCCCTATTTGGTACGTCCGCCAGGAACGGCCTTTACCGGCGCTTCCACCCATATTTGCTATATACATATTTGTTTCGTCAATCTTTCTCTTCTATAATTCTTTTATAATTTATTTTAATACTATTTCCTATAATTGAACTAAGATTCAAACTTAATCAAAAACACCGTACCGGGACACCCTTGACCCTAATCTGTTGTCTTGTCTGATCTACTAATTTGTAATAAAATTCAGATAAAATTTAAAATAATCTTAGTACAAATTCAGCTTGCGTGTGTATCTGAGGTGCATCACAACCTGTGGCTCCGTAAATTTAGTATATCCCTCTCTCGTTTCGACACCAGTTCGCAACCACACTGCCTCTCTCTCGCACAGTATTTTCACAAACAACTTGCATCCGAAAACAACACAGAAAACAGCAACTATTCTTGTTATAGGAGAATAGGCTTTAAATTGAGTGCGAATATGGTTGTTTTTGTTTTATTCACGGTTGGTGCCTGAAAGTTTAAGCCTGAAAAGTAGGAAATGCACCGTCATGTCGCTTTCTCTGATTGTAATATAACGCGATTTAAAATAAATAGTGTTGTGCCTCTTATTTTATTTTAGTATCGGAATATTTTCAGTGTTCACTCTCACTATAAGATAAGATAAGAATATTCTTTATTGTACACCAGAGAACATATTATAAAACATGTAAAGATACAAAGTACAATTGGCGGCCTTATTGCTACAAGCAATTTATTCCAGACAACCTTACGACGGAAAGTTGCTGAAGGAAATTAGAGACGGGTAGTCGGTGCAAATATGAATATATTAATACACTACTTATATAAATAACATATTTACGATCAGGCAGATCAATTGTTCATAATTTGAACTTCTGGTTTTTCATCATCATTATCATCGTCATCACCCATTCCCCACCATCGAGGGCACGGGTCTCTTCCCTAAGGAGGGTATAGGCCATACTCCACAACGGGGGCCAAGTCCGGATCGGTGGAGGCTTGCAAGACTAGTGGCTGGTCTTATTGTCAGAAAATTAAGCCCCTAATGCCTGTGACTTGGCTTAACGAGCGCCATCTATCGACGGCAGCCGGCACCAACTGCTAAACGTGCCTTGCGAAGCACGGAACCGCTCGGAAAAATGCTACTAGCGTTAGTCAGACCGTCCATGCAAGGCGCCCAACGTTGCTTAACCTTCGTGATCGTTTTATATTACTCAGGCAGCGCCGGAGCAACGAGCGATTCAATTTCTGGTTTTTATCCGTCACACGTATCTGATATGGTATTTTCTATCAAAATTCTATTTTCCTAACTGAGACTTTCTTAAGTACTCTTATCATTATTAACCTGGCTAGTAAGTCCACATATGCCGGGACTCGAACCGCAAAAACAAAGTGAGTATTTCCAGATATTTTTTTATGTTCCACGAAGCTTTTTTCGAAAGAATTTAATTTTAAAATGTTGACATTTTTATAGTTTTTTTTCATCATTGTATGTTTCACGAAGCTTTTTTTATGTACCCTATATACGTCCCACTGCAGGGCACAGGCCTTCTCTCAGAGAGAAGAGAGTATGGGCTTAATTACCACGCGTGCCCACCGCAGATTGGCCATTTCAAGCGCTGAAGTATTTGAACGCCTCAGACGAAGCTTTATGCGAATTAATTGAATGAATGAAACTGAACCCATTTGCTCAGTTGGAAGAGCGCTGGCACGGATAGCCTGAGGTCGCGGGCTCGAATCCCGGCATGGGTGGAATTTTTAGCTTCTAAATAGGTTTTTAAAATTGTCCTTAGCACGGGTTAGTGCATTAAAAAGAATATGGCAAAGTTTTGTATCCTCATTTGTTCTTTTTTTTATGTAGTAAAATATACTATTAACACGCTTACAACGTATGTGCCTATAGCAGTGGTAGCGCAGCGGCAGATCACCGTCTTCTAAATCGCGGGTTCAAATCTCGACATGTACCGATAATTAGACTTTTAGTCCGGACCTACTTACGGGTGTTGTTATATCGTAAGAGTCCGACCAGATAAAAGAGACCGGACTAAAAGTCTACAAAGTGAAGCGCTTACGAAAGTTTTAGTTCAAAAAATGTACCGATGACTTTGTTATCTAAGCCATGTACATTTTTAAAAAACCTATTTAAAAATTTAAAAATTGTCTTTAGCACGGGTTAGTGCATTAAAAATAAAAATAGTATAACCATGTACATTTGTGAAAATATATACCACTCGCTAACTGTGAAGGAATATTTGTAAGGAAACCCAAGTGACTGAAGTGGTAACATACTTCAGCGATAGCTACGTACAATGGCTTAAATAGAATTATGAGGCTAAGTGCGGAAGTCTCAGATGTAACTAACGTCTGTGTCTGTTAGTCTGTCTGGCCGTTTGCCCTATAAAAAGTTTTTCTTGTTGACCCGGAATAGATAACTTAACATTTACATACAGGTACATACATTGCTTCTGGCCTCACACTAGGATACCCTGTGTCGTGGAAACCAGAAACAACGACATCACAAACATGTGAACATCCAAGACCTGGGGTTTTTTTGTCTCCAGCCGGGGTTCGAACCCGGAACCTCTTGCATGGTAGGCAGACGCGCTACTGCTACGCCCCATAGGTCGTCACATATCACAATCATCATCATCATCATTGTCTTTCTGACTCAACTGTATCGACCGACCCTCGGGATGTTGATCTGCCCACTGCCGGAATAGATAGCCAGTTGAAATTTTCATAGAGTCGCAAGTGGCATTAAGGAAGAATGACCATATCAAAAATATTTTTTTCGCAAGTGGCATTAAGGCAGAATGACCATATCAAAAATATTTTTTTCTCATCTCATCATCATAAATTAATGGTCCTGTAAAAATAAAGATATTAAAAAAAAAGCATATTTTATGGCTGGAAGGTCAAAACGTGAACGTTGAGATGGTTCTACTATGAGGTCCTAATAGTACTAATATACCGTACTAGTACATTGTCTCAAATGTAACAGTACGGAGCGATCTTTAAGATGTCCGAGCAGGCCCAATACTAGTGATGCTAGTGATTTTTCCCGATTATTATTTTTGAAGATAGATAAATAGAAAAGAGGTAGAAAAATAAAATAGATATATGCATAGAGAACACTTTATTGTACATAAAAATGGAAATTATACATAATAGTTTGAGTAGTGAAACTAAAGTCTATCAAGATTGTGTCGATATCGATAACCGGATGTTCGCATCCCTAGCCGGTTATCAGACCGTGTTTATCCGGCTGCAGGACATACACTGCCGACCTGTAACCGGGGTTTACAGACAAACATACAATTCGAACGATTGGAAGTTTTTAAAAGTCTTGATAAATATACAGGGTGTACAGGGTGAGGGTCATGGGAAAAAAAACTGTCAGTCGAGCAATTGGTTCTTGAGCGGAAAAGATTCACTTTGTATCATAACAATGTCTTGTTTTGCTACGGCAATCTTATAATTTTATAGAATAATTATTTGAGAAGATAAGAATAATTATTCTTTATTGTACACCAGGAAAAAAAACAAAAAATAATTACAAAGATACAGTACAATCGGCAGCCTTATTGCTTAGAGCAATTTCAATTAATAGGCAATCAGCAATTTTATTTGATATTTTAAAAAATCGTTTGGTTGCCCAATTTGCTAATGGTACTTTGTAAGATACACTTATCTTGGCTCATTGTTGCCTATTCTTAGGTAGTGTGATTCCAGTAATAACCAGTTACGTTTTGAAAAAACTTAGTCGAAGTAGCTTTATAGTTTTAAGAAGTATGTCTACACCTAAATTTAGGGATGCAGCATTTTTTCTGCCTACACCATAGTTGACCTAGATTGTTGGATTGAGCTTTTAACAATAATATAGGTAGGTACGTTATATTCTTTTTGTTGCACTAACCCGTGCTGAGGACAATTTTAAAAACCTATTTAGAAGCTAAAATTTCCGCCCATGCCGGGATTCGAACTCTTGATTAGCTTAGTTGGGAGAGAGCCCGTACGATTAGCCAGAGGTCGCGGGTTCGAGTCCCGGCATGGGCGGAATTTTCAGCCTCTAAATAGGTTTTCAGAATAATATACGTGTAGAAAAATCATTCCTTCATAATCATAGTGTGTACGTTGCAGACTTTTAGTCCGGTTTTACTTACGGGTGTTGAACATATCGGAAGAGTCAGACCAGGTTTCGCTCCGATTCGCAGAGCTTAATCATGGTGAGCAGAGACGGAGCTCGCGTCGTCGGTTGCTCGTCTACAATGTGTTGTGCTTACGAAAGTTTTAGTTCAAAAATAATGTGTACGTTTAATTTTAACTCACAAAACGTAGTTTTACTGTGAGCACCATGCTTTTACTCTACTGTACTGTTCTTTTGTCTTGTCGTTGGGATAAACCTTTTCTATTCTATTCCTTTTATTTAGGGTTATAGAAATATTAAGCTTTAAAACGCAAATTCTTGTCCGAATATCCGAGTATGCTGTCCCCGTTTGTTGGCGGTAGGACCGATATACCTAGCATAGTTTGAAGATAAAAGTAAAAGTGTTGATGAATAGAATAAGATAAGTTAAGAATATTCTGTATAGTACACCAGGAAACAACAAACATAAAATAATTATTATGAAGTTACAGTACAATTGGCAGCCTTATTGCTTAAAGCAATTTCTTCCAGACAACCTACGATGGAGAGTTGCTGAAGTAAAAGGGAGACGGGTAGTTGGTACAAATATGAATATTGATATACAGTAATACACCCAGTAAGTGGGAAACCACTAGTCTTTCCTGTGGGCTTGGCTGACTAAGCTGTCAGGATGGTATAGGTGCTGGGCGAGCCTACACCATTTATAAAAACCATCTCCCAGGCACTGCAGCGTCGGAGTGGTCCCTTCACCCTGTAACCCCCACCCCGCGTAAAAAAGACTTTAACCCATTTAAAAAGAAAATACGTGCAATAATAATTAACCTACTAAAAGAAGCTATGATGCAAAACACTCTAATGGCCAACTGTGATCGTCTAGTCTAATGAGAACCCTTCGTTGTGAACGTATTGGTAACCCAAGCTCTTTTAGGATATGAGATTGAGTAACGAGAGTGCGCAAGAGATCCGCTCAAATACAAAAGCAGAATTTAGATTAATGAACAGGAACCAAAGGTTAGCTTAAAGCAAATAAATATAAATGAAAACAGCAATCAAGCGAATGAAATAAGCGAAAGCAAGATATGATTTAGAATAAATTAAATAGATAATAGGTTAAGCTGAAATTAAGTTAAAAGAAATAAAACTAGGATGAAATATGTAACTCTTACAAAAACTACTTCTAAATAAATAAAATATAAAAGTACCAAATAAACCAAATGTCATACAGCAAACACGTGAGTGTTATAGTATAACGTCCCCTACCAAAAAGGCCGGTTAAGACAGACATTATTAGCCAACTAGGTAGATAAGAATGGATTAATATGAAATGAGTACACTACTCGGTTATCTACTAGTCGATAGAGCTAATTATATCCGCCCTGGATGGGGTATGGCCACCACTACGTTATACTGTTAATATATACTTATAAATAATAAACTATGACAGACTAGAAATAAGAATAGGTACAGTGATTCATTAACCCGAGTCTTCCTCAAGTAAACATACATAATTACGCGAGAATTGGCAAAGCGACGTTCAGCAGTACAATGCATTGGCAGTTGACGAAAGTGAGAGAGGTAGGTAGGTAACCAAATGCACAAAGTACGTTGGAACAACTTCACCGAAGCTTACCAACACTGAAACAATCTGGCCAAACTCACGCAACCATGAAATGCCACTATAGGAAAAATCAATCAACTAAAGAAAACTACTAACGATAAAATCTGTACATATTCCCAAAATAAATATAATAACCTAACTACGTATATGCCTTAAGTATCACACACAATTAACGCAGGAATTGGCAAAGAGACGTCCAGCAGTACAATGCATTGGCAGAAGAGTGAGAGAGAGAGGTAGGTAACCAAATGCACAAAGTACGTTGGAAAAGACTTCATCGAAGCCTACCAACACTGAAACAATCTGGCCAAACCAACGCAACTATGAATGATACTAAAGCACAAGTCATCAGAAGGAAATAAATATAATAAACGCACAATAAGCATAATTAGGTATAAAGTCTTAAGACCCAGGTCATTACACACAATTAACGTAAGAAACGGCAAAGGGATGTTCAGTAGTACAATGCATTGACAGAAGAGTGTGAGAGAGGTAGGTAGACCAATGCACCAAGTACTTTGGAACAACTTCATCGAAGCTGACCAAACTGAAACATCTCAGCCGAACCCACGCAACCATGAAATAATGCCAAGAATCAAGCCAATATACCTACTACAAAAATAAGCCTTACTATTAAAAAGCCTATAGTGGCTTCTAACTACTCACTAACGTCCCATAACGTCCTTTCATTGCCTATCATAATCCGTAATTTGATAACCCTATATATTGGACACCCTATATCGCGACTATATTCGGACTATGCGTTCCTATGTAGTATAATTATAATCTACTAACAAACGTAACATAATATAAACCGTAATTTATCACCCTATATACTGGACACCCTATATTGCGTATATGCCGCCTATGTGTTCCCATTCAGTAGTAAGTACCTATATGATCTATTACAAACGTAACATACCTACATAACTTCGGTCGAGAAAAGTACGCACCTACCTACATAAACGCAAGAGTTGAATGACCCGAAGGTCACGAGTTAGACAGCTATTACAAAGGTACCGCATCGCTCTAAACCTATTCCTTAGTTCGATGGAAATGTCACTGTTAGATTAATATGCACAGAACCTCACACCTAGTGTTATCTAACAATCATCGATATTAAATATTGACAGAAGTTGTAAACAATACGTTTAGCAGGTACCAAATCAGAATTAAAATGCTATAATTTTCTAACGGGTTTAGACAGATTTACCTACCTTACCCTAATTTAATCGAGACATTAAACGTAACGCTTTTATCTACTTGATTTAATAGCTTCAATAGGAAACATTGAGGAGACACCAATTCACTTCTTTGTTAATTTAAAATGATCCTAACAGACGAATAATGACCGCATAGGTGGGGAGCTGGGGAAATACTTACTCTCATCATTCAACTCTGGATACCCTGGAAGAAAAGAGGAGCCTACCTAACATTCCCAGCCCAGTAAGCTAATGAATTTAACCACCAAACAAATTGTTTCAGCAAAGCAAACCCCATTTATATTTAATCGTGTGTATGTGTGAGTGCCTATGGTGTTTCCCTAGTCACAGCTATTGCCTATCGCTATCCTCCCTAACTCCGGAAAACCTAACTGTTTCAAGTCATTAAATTCTTTTTAATGCACTAACTCGTGCTAAGGACTGACTTGACGCAGTTACCTTTCAGACTTTCTGGCCGGCCAGAGTGTGTAGCCTAGGGTGTGTATGCGTAAGTGGTTTATGGGATCGGTACCACTTACAGGGTAAGAATATACGGAATATAATACATAGATATGTTATGGGTGCAAAGTGCCAGAGGGCTGGAATCGTCTGTCACGCAGGGAAATAGCAGGGGGAAAATTGCTATACCACAAATGCTAGTGGAAGGAGATCTAACACCACATTCACAAGAAGCATTTTAACCCAATTTTCAAGCTAGATAATTAATATGAAATTATCTCAATTAAGTAAATAATTATGACATGTAATTATATAGGAAAATTGTTTTACAAATAAATTAAATTGGGCACACCTCCGGTGAAGGGATTCTTTAAACCTTTCAACCAAAGCAGACTCAGATTCAGCCGTAGCATAGTAAGCAGAGCTAGATATTGGAATTCCTTATTTAGTCTGTCAAACCAACTGTATAAGGCTACCAAGTGAATTCGCTCTAAATTCACACGTTTGTATGCGGAATTAAATATGATGCAAACCTCTGAAAGCTATGGCGCAGACATGTCATTGATAACCTCGTGTGCCTACATCGAGTCGAGTAGGTATTCGACAAAGGCTAGCCACACGGCCTATCCCTAACATGCCCTTGCCACCGAGAGTTTTGTTTTGCACACATTTATTTCCCCAAAAACGCTGTACTGTGGAGAAAAGGGTTAGTTCACAATTTATTTCGCGGAAGCTACACTAATCACAAATGCTGAAAACCATATTTTACGCGGAAACCTTCTAGCTAATTGTACGGAATACTCACCAAAACCGTTCCTAACATTTACACTTTTTACTTTCAAATCTAATTCCCTAGCTCCGAAAGTACCTCTAAACCTGAGACTTCACACCAGGGCTGATACACTAGAACGCAATGCCCACAGATGATGCTAGGTCACAAATCCAAAGCCACTTTCCTATTACCGAATTTAAATGCAATCGAAACTCCCCAGTTCTAATAAATTCACACAAAATGGCGAATTTTCCTACGAGCGGGATAGGTGTACGTACTATTGAATTTCCTGGTCCAGAATCCGTGCGCGCCGTTGGCGCCTCGGCCTTTTTATAGCCTCGCGAAATAACCCCGCGCGTCCAAAATGGCTCCGCTCCCAATTCCGCTTTGTCTAACCCATCATAAAACCTAATGACACCCGATTGGCCAGCCGAAATCCACCTCCATCTCGTTTCAGAACTTTAATGTTTTGATATTTTGTAAATTAATTTCCTGTGTCTTAATGTAATACATTATTTATTTTCTATTTATTTATCTCGATATTTCCTGTTTAATTGATTTGTCTACAATAATTTCTTCTTAACAATTTATTCCAACACACCACTGACCTGCGGCACAATGCTTACAGACAACTAACTAACTTCTGTTAATATAAAGGTTTAGCGTAATGTTTGTGTTAAAACATCCTTTCAATTTAGTACAGATTCACCTAGAAATACTCTACTTAGGCTACAATGAGAGAGTTTCAAAGCCACCTTCCCACAAAATCCCAAAGATGGCGCTGTCCATCGACTTCAAAAAACTGTGTGGGGATTTACTTCTTCTTCTTCTTCAGGCTTTATAAGTTAGTCCACTGCCTGCTGGACATAGCCCTCCCCTAATGAGCGCAAGGTTGTGCCATCATTGGGGGGCATCAAACTTTAATCTGTGACAAACTGATGTGTTCGTAAGTGGTTGGTTGCTTGTTGTTATTGTCCGTTGAAATAGAAAGAAAATATCAAACACAAAATACGGCGATTTCCATGCAACTGGACTCTGATACGGACTGAACTGGACTGTACGCGTTACGAAGTTTTTTTTTTTACCAACTTATCGAGAAACGGGTGGTGTTTGTGTGTTGTATGAAAGCTATTAAGTTAGAAGGGCTGGTAATAAAAGTAAAGTATCCATCAATATGTTCATTATATTTTAAGGACACCTTTGCATTGACTCCGATATCGGAGTCCAGTCATAGCCAAGCCTTCAATGCAGTAAGTAGATATCAGTGTTCAAGAAGTCGATGCCAGGTTACATACGAGAGCTACTTTTAAAAAGCCAACACGCAGAGAACAAATACGAAATATTCCAGAGAAATAGAGTATAGAATGAATGAACCGAATGAACTAATGACACGACGACCACGACATGACACATTAGTTTTTTTTAATGTAGTAAGATGATTTTAGGCAAGCAACACAGCCCCATGTAGCCAAGAATAAGTCTATAGACAGCGCCATCCCTGGGACCTTGTGAAAAGGTGGGTCTGAAACTCTCTCATTGCGAATTGAAACGTTATAATCATTTTAGTAGGCGCCGCGGCAACCAGTGGCGCCCAAACCGGTATCGGCTAATCGGAGAACTACAATCCACCAATACAGCAATACTCTAAACTCACACACGCAACCCTGTATGAATACGAGAAGAAGCTGCGTTCAACAATATTTAATTATTAGGGATGCCCTAAATGCTACATTTCAAAAGTGATGAATGATTCAATTCCTTTCCCGAACATTGAATAAATAGCTCTTAGCAGTTCGTGACTAAATATATTACGTGTCATGTTTCATTCCTATTTACGAGTAACAACTTTAGCTATCCCTCTAGCAACAATTATAAATAATTATACCATTCGCAAATATTATGGTATTAAGTTAATATTATTATACTTTGAAATTTTGATTTTATTGAAATAAATATCGTGACAAGACTATCGAAGGCATAGAGCCATGAAAGAAAACCAATAAACAATCAAAATAGAAATTACTACGTTGGACAAATTATGTTAAGAATAATAACTGTTATACAACAGACACATACATTACAACATTAGTCCCATACTGTCCCAAGCGACGTGCATGGTTGTTTTAAAAAAGTTGAACGGAATCGAACCCGCGTACCGTCCGATCTTCGCACTACACCTACCAAATACGTGCGTCACTCGCCTAACTGTAGGTACGTGTCTCGGCAGTCGGCGCCGCCGGTTACTAACGCGGAACGGAATGAGACCATGTGGTTTCTTTTATAGACATTAAGTTTATGATTGATTATCATACGAGATTACGTATAGGTGATCTAGATATAAAAAGGGATATGAAAGGAATCATTCGAGTTCTTTTTCTTTTGTTTAAATCATTCAACCCCAACACTAGCCTAGATAGTTTAATATCCATTCTCAAATGAAACTAGATGTTTTTTTTTTTTAATTGATTAATTATGAGCTTTATTTATTTTGTTTTTTGTGAATAGACCATTTTTTTACAGAGACAATATTACATCGATGTGATTAGTTTCCTTTCACGACAAGACACATTAATAACCTCTGAAAGCAACCGTAAAGAACATTTAGTGATCTCAGTCTCGGCTAGATGGAGCTAGTAGTTATTTTGATTTATTGAGTTTTATTAAATTAATTGTTTAAGTGAATATATTACTTTTACAAAGTCTCTAATATTACATCGGTGCGTTATACATTAGTTTTCTTTCATGACAAGACATATTAAAAGCTTTTTAAAGAAATTGAAAGTAGGATTAAAGAAAGTTTAGTGAACCTATTCTCACCTAGATGGAGTTAGTAGTTATTTGATTGATTATAAGTTTTAGTAATTTTTATTGTTTAAGTGAATATAATACTTTTACCAAGTCTCTGATATTACATCGGTGTGTTATAAATTAGTTTCCCTTCATAACAATATGTATTATCGACATACTACAGAGTTTAAACGTAGCATTAATTATCGTTTTGTGATTCTATTCTCTCCTAGGTAGGGGCTAAATTGAATGTTTTAGAGATTATTCTTATTTATATCTTTAGTATATGGTTTTCTGTCTTCAAATCACTAACATAAAATCGCTGTGAATAACTCAGTATACTTTGATAACCATAACATTACCTCAACACGGAATTTTACCTACTTAACTACTAGGTAAATAAATGCTTATAAAATCTACAAGCGCGTGCAAAAACAAGAAAGATATTGAAATTTGTTCTTATAATCTACTATTTTAATAGTGATAGCAATTTACATTTGATTTGAAAGCAGTTAAAGGGAATCTACTTCCCAGCCGCCGATAGCGCCATCTATCTGTTAGGATGAAATGCCGTGTCACAAGTGATAGGTAGCGGACGAGTTTTTTCCAATCGATAGTCTATTAGTTGTGCGTTCGTCCACTGCAGATGTCGTTGTAACTTATTATTTTATTCCATTATTTATTTAGTCATCCCTAAATTCTTGTTGCACAATTTAATCTAGGTATAACAAACCCTGTTAGAAAACAAAATAATGTCTAGCTATATTTCAGTCTTCGAATAGACTACTACATAAAGAATCCTATTGCATAATTTTGTTTTGTTTAAATGCAAATTGGCCCAGCGGCGATGGACGCCGATTTCCACCGGAAGGCCGCGGGATCGAACCCAGCCTCACACAATACTCGAAATGTTTTTCTTTTTTTTTTATGACTAACTGTCGATTAGTACACAAACAACCCTCAACAAAATCCCCAGAAAGCGTCCCCGCTTAGAATCCCATTTGTCGCATTTATTAGATTTATTGTGATGCCTAACTTGAATGATAAGGACCTTCTAACGACTAAAGTGCCTACCTACCTAATCAATGTCGTTAAATAGTGTTTTCGCGATTTTACTACGTAACCTATCTCGAACCAAACTCGCACAGAACACAATTCAAATTTATATTAACGATCGTGAGCACTTGTATGGACCTTGGTCCGTTACAATCAACCCCCAAAATTTGGATAAGACCTGACGTTATCAAATTTTCAATAAAACATAAGTGATCACGAGAGTATTTTGCTTTAAAAATTACTAATTACCTTCTTGTTTCAATATTTTCCAAATGTGACGGAATGAATGAGTTTTGTTTTTCAACCAGACTCTTCGGATAATTGACTACGTGAAATTTCAATCGACACCGTTTTATTCGGATCGCTTAGCAGCTTTTAACCCAGCCTATCATTTAAGACCTTGATAAAGAGATCCTGGTTGTGAGGCAGGACAGCCCGAAGGCACCGACTACTAACTACCAGATACACTCGCATTAAACTCCAAAGGGGAGGCCTCCCCAAGAGCAAGCGTGCACCGGTAATAGAACCGACTCTTACAATAGCCTCAAATAACAATCAGCTGTGAGATCACTACCGAAAGCTATCAAACAAACGATATTAATCAATTAAAATCCCCAATCGACAACATCTTCGCTTCTGGAGCTTGTGTAGTTGCCGAAACTAGTTCTTAGCTTCTTGTGGAGTCCGGGATACAAATACGATTTAAATTACTTTAAAATGAAAACCAAAAGATGTATTTGTATCCGATTGAGGTGTGTGCTGTATTCAGAAACGTAATAAAACAAGTTATCTGCGTTAGACCGATTCACCGAACTCTAGAACTTCCATTCAAGCCCCTCTTTCATTATCTTTCTTTATACTCCAACTAATTCCTTCCTCATCCATTGGATTATACCCAAACATACTCTTACTTGTTTTCATACTGATATATGAAGCCTGAGAATTAAGCGAATCAACTCTTCGCAGACAAATACATTTTTTTATTACCGCGGCATAAAATAGACAAATTTATTTAAAATTTGACAACCCACAGCGAAAGAAAATATGTTTAAACAAAGCCCACGACCGCAAATATATCTAGTGACAGACGTTATGAGACGCAAGATTTTTTTTTTTTTTATTACCTTACACAATACCTTGAATTACCTTGATTACCGTACACAATACCTCAAAATTTCATTACCAGAATACCTTTCAAGTTACTTTGATTACCGTACACAATACCTCAAATGATGTTACCAGAAGTTTACCTTCCTCTTTACCTTTCAAAGAAACTTTCCATTTTTTTTTTCTGGGTGTTTATATGTAAGGACAATAACATGGCCGTTTAGCGTTTCATAATTTATTGTTTTAATATTGTGATTTGTTAATATAAACTCCCCTACCAAAAGCCGGTTAAGATGGAAATAAACTAGGGCACACTTTTCTCTTAATTTTCCGTCTACTTAATGTTATAAACTACTTTATTTTCTTGTGCGTTCTCTCCTAATTTATCTCCACCCTGGATGGGGTATGGCTAGATACAATCAATTAAATGTTTTTTTTTTTTCTTTTTTCACAATTTCCTTACGTTTAAACATAAATTTTAATAAGAATTTCTGTTGACATAACTGTTGTTATTAATCAAAATCCCCTACCATTTGGCCCGTTGAGATAGAAGTAAATTAAGACTTAATTTATTTATTACTCCAGAATGTATTATTACATTTTTTTTTTCTTGATTTATCTCTACCTTGGATGGGGTATGGCCTTATGTTTTTTTTTTTTTTTTTTAATTTAAAATAAATGTAAAATTCTTATGTAGCACTCATTAAACTAATCCTATTACTCTTAATAGTTATTCAGACACCGAATCAGCTTCAAAAATTTATTCATAATATTTGTTCAAATGTATTGTATTGAAATTGCCCCGTATTTTAGTACTATTTATTTCTGACAATGTATAAACATTCTGATATGGTATTCCTACTACTCTAAAAGGACCTTCATACAACAACGAAAATTTCTTTGTAATTTTATCTTGAGCCACTGACTTATTAACTTTTCTAATTTTTACCAAATCACCAATCTGAAATTGAATTAACCTGTGACCTCGGTCATATTTAATCTGTCTCTCTTTGCTAGCCCTCAACAAATTTTCTTTTACTCTTTCCCTTACGCCTATCACATCTAATTCCTTTCTTCCCAAGGGTAATACTGAATCAAAAGATAACCTTTCTGAAATTCCAAAGAGGACCTCATTTGGTGAAAATCCTGTGCTATCATGAACTGTATTATTGTATAACAACTCTAAGGAAGGCAATAATGTCGCCCAACTGCTGTGATTAGCATGACAATAAGTTCGAAAGAGCCTGCCTAGCTCCTTGTTTACTCTTTCAGTAATATTTGGTCGGGGATTCCTAACTGTGGTGTATAAAACTTTCACGCCCATTTCTTGTAACGTGCGCCGCCATAGCCCACTTATAAATTGGCTGCCATTATCAGTCATAATTGCTTTCGCTTTTATTAATTGCAAATATAATTTTACTTTCCCCACAATTGTCCGTGCAGTAGCATGTTTTAGATCATAAAATTTAACAAACTTACTGAAAGAATCTTGGATCACTAGGATATAGCTAACCCCGAATCTACCTTTAGGCAAAGGCCCATAAAGATCGGCCATGACTAAATCCCCAACATCTTCTTTTACTATCGATTGACAAGGCCCTACATATTGAACGTTATTACTTTTTGACAGCTGACATATGTGGCAAGTTCTAATAATTCTCTTAACATCTTTTCTTAACCCAACCCAATAAAATCTTTCCTTAAGATATTTAACAACTTTAGAAGCCCCCTGATGTCCCATTTCTAAATGAACTTGTGTTACTACTTCTTCAACTAAACCTTTTGGTAAAAACAAAACTTTTCTCTGATCAAGATCCCGTTCTAGATATATCACACCGTTTTCTTGTACACATTTGGATGCTAATCTATTTTGTGTTCGGTCATTTTTTATTTTGGCTATCATATCGTCAGTCTCTTGGAATTGGGCAATTTCTGACAATTTCGACAATAACAGTTTATTTTTATGATTTTCCGTATAAAGTATTTCTGGGCATTTTGTTTTATCTTCCTGGATGGCTCTCCCTTCTGGTAAATATCTAGATAAAATATCTGCTACTAGGTTGTCTCTTCCTCGAATATGTTCAATACTATAGTTAAACTGTTCTAAAAACAATATCCAACGAGTGATGCGACTGTTATAAAGCTTCCATTTCTGAACAAAAACTAGTGCCTTATGATCTGTTTGTATTATTACTGATGAACCTCTCAGATAAGTTTCAAATTTTTTTAAACAACTAATGACAGCATAAAATTCTTGTTCGGTAACAGTCCAATTTAACTCGGGCCCTCTAAGTGCCTTACTATGAAACCCCAAAATGCGAATCTCGTTGCCTTCACCATATTGATATAGCACCCCTGCTAATCCCACTCCTGAACAATCAGTTTGCAAATAATACGATTTAGTGAAATCGGGATGATGCAGAGCGATGGTATTAATAAACAATCTCTTAATAAGTTCAAATGCTTTCTGTTCTTCATAACCCCAATTCCACTTAGCCTCCTTTTTAAGTAATTTGCATAATGGGATAATATTTAAACTGTAGGAAGGGATAAACTTCCTGTAAAAATTACATAGACCCAGAAATGCTCTAACCTGTTTCACCTTTGTGGGTTTCGGAAAATCTTGAATCGCTTGCACCTTCTCAGGGTCTGTTCTTATTCCTTTTGTTGATATTATGAATCCCAACATCTTGACTTCTTTACAAAGAAACTCACATTTTTGCAGATTGCAAGTCAATCCAGCTTTATTAAGTTTTCCTAGCACCGTGTTTATGTGATCTAAATGTAACTCTAAAGACCCTGTCGTAATAATAGCCAAGTCATCTAGGTAATTTACACAAAACTCCCTAACATCTGGTCCCAAGATTATGTCCATAGCTCTACTGAAACTACCAACAGACGTTTTTAGTCCTTGTGGTAAAACATTGTACACGTAGGATTTTCCATTGAAGGTAAAACCGGTATATTTCTTACTTGATTCCGTTAAAGGTATTTGGAAATAGGCATTATTGAGATCTATGACAGTTATAAACTTGGCTCCATGAAAGGAATTTAGTACATCAATTTGCATTGTCGGCTTTTCAGTTTCAGCTACCATAAATTTATTAATTTCTCTCGCGTCTAACAATACCCGTATCGAAAGATCCTTTTTTAATGTGAACGTTACTGGACTACTGTAGGGAGTGGATGCTCGACTCACTATTCCTAAAGCTTCCATCTCTTGTAATTTTCCCTCCATTTTGGTTCTATATGCGTAAGGGATCGGGTAAGATCTTTTTATAATGGTTGGATGGTCAACTAACTTTATTTCATGTTCGTAGCAATTAGCCCTTCCCAAATCAGTGGTAAACAACTCTGAATATTGTTCCAATAATGCTTTTAACTTAGCCAACGTTTCTGGTTCAGTATGTTCTCCAGTTTTAATAGTCACCCCATCAATTTCCAAGTGTCCACAATCTGCTAACTCTACTTCACTTTGTTCTACCGATTTTCCCACAAATTCTGCCATTATAGTGTCACTTCCTGAGTTTATCGTTAAGCCCCAAGGTTTCTCATGTAAATTAATTTTGGCATTGTATTTTATCATCCAGTCTAACCCTATTATCATAGGTCTAACTAAATTTGGAACGATCAAAAAGCCCGTATCAATAATTTTGCCATTTATGTTCAAAGGTAACATAACAATCTGTTGGATTTTGAGACTTTTTTGTCCTACTGCCCCTTTTATCTGCATTGGTTTAACAGGAAGTAAAGGTATGCCTTCAACATGACCTTTTAGATTCAACCAGAACTCTTCAGATATGCAAGTAATGTCACTACCAGTATCAATTAACCCTCGAAGTTCGAATTGAAACACACGAACTTCGATTTCAGATTTACATTGATCCATTTCTTCAGTTTTCCCCGCTTTATCATCAAAAACAGAATTAACCAATTGAGCCTCTGTATATATTTTCTCACTATCTAACTCAGCCTTATATTTCAATAACCGTACTATCTGAACAGCGTTTGAGTCAAATTTTGTGTTTTTAATATAGCCTAATCCGCTGCGATCTAGCTGTCCTTTTGCTACTATTGGCCATTGTAATCCAACTCCCCTAACTCCTAAAGATTCCCAAGGTTTCCAACCCATTTTAAACATGATGGCTGCACCCTTATCCCCTTTTTCCGAAGCTGACTCGGGGACGGAACATTCAGCCTCTTCTAGTTTAATCCTACTTCTTCCTCTGGGACTCCTTCCACTTCTACAACATGTACTTTCGATGAATTTGGATTCAAGTTTTGTTTCGGTTTCTTCCAGAAGTTCTGATAGTTTCTCTGCATACCTTGTCGTATCTCGAAGTTAGGCTGATTGGTATTAGATGACCTATAAATTTGTTGCGTGGGTTTTTCTTTGGGTTGTTCACGACGCGTTGCCTCATCTTCATGTTCATCACACATCCTTAAAAAGTCTGCAGTTGCCAATATAGTGTTGGCATTGGTAACTAACCAAAGGTTTTGTATAGTTTTAGGAAAATGCCGCATGACATCGGTCACTAACTGCTTCTCTGGGATTTTGAAGGACAACATTTGTGCTTGTCCTGTTAAATGCAAAAAATGCCCTAACATTGTTGGATGTGAAGATCTATCCCATTCGTTGTGGACTATAACTCTTCGCAGTTCACTTTGCCTGGATTCACCCCAGTATGTGTTTAAAAAGTCGATCTTAAAGTCGTCAAAATTTGCCCAACGAACTTTATAAACTCGAGCCCAGTCCTTCTCAGTTCCTTTCAAGCACTCTATTGCTGTATCGATCTCTAACTGGGGGGAGGCCAACTGCATTTTCCGTAAATAACCTTGCAAACCGTCAATAAATGTCACTGGATGACTAGTCTTAGCATCAAACACAGGCTTTTCCAGATTAAGAGCTTGTATGTTATAAACAATTCGGGGCACTCCTATAGGTTGAGATTCCGGTGTAGTCGATCCAGTCGTGCTCGTCGTCGGTGTTAACATAGGCGTAGGAACTGGGAGTTCAGTAGATTTCTTAAGCTCTTCCTCTAGTCTACTAACTCGATTTGACAGTATTGTCAGAGATCGCCGCATGGATCGATAAAGCGCTCCAATTTCTCGAATACTTTTCTTTGCTGATGCAGCCGTATTAGTAGCCGATTCGATAGTTTTCCCCGATATGTCAGTTGCCGGAAGTTCAGAAGAAGCTTCATCAGATTGTCTCGAAGTTATTAAGCGTTCCGCTTGCACGGTCCTACGTCGGCGTTTCATCTTCCCTTTTGCTCACTTTTATTATTCACTTAAATTGGAACCAAAACTTTACTTTTATTTCAGAATATACTTCTCTGCAAACAATTAAAAAATATATTTTGGTTGAGTACATTGACAAAGCTAAAGACTTAATTTCAAGTTTCAATTGATAGTTTGGAATTTAACGTCGCTAAATCATGTCATAGGCCCCATGGGCGGCCCGGCAAACCCCGAAAGCAAGGCCCGCCGCCATCCCACAACACTTCCCCAACCGGACCCGACCCCTGGGGTGGAGTGTGGCCTTTTCTGTAATTAATCGTAATAAACCTAAATGTAGATTTAAAAGTAGAGTACGAACACCAGAGGAAAATTTTTATTCACTCTCATGCTATTTCATGTTCAACGAAAATTTACTACATTAATTTACAGTTTGATACGTAAATAATTGAAATTAAAAATAAAGGTTGAAAATTAATTAAGTACATTATAAAATTAGTGAATGCATTTAGGTTTGACCGAATTAACTTGGCAATAATTTAATATAAGATCTATTCTTGCAATCACCCAATCGAGAATAATCAAATTAGGTATGAACTGGATTATTAATAAACTAACAGCAACTCCCTCCCCCTCTCCCTCTCCTGACAAAACTTAATCAGTTAATTTTACTACAACCCCCCAAATAAAAACTACTTTCCGCCAAGTGGAAAATTATTCCGATACAAAAAAATATTAATTATCAAACTCAAAGCCTACTAATTAATAAATAAAGCAAGTTTAATTAAATATTAAACAAGCAATATTCCTGAGAAAAGTCAATTTAAAATCCTGTGATACTTCTATATTTAGGCAACCCCCATACGAAAATACCCTAGGTTAATAAAATTGGCTGATAAAGCTGATAAAATTAAGCAAAGTTCCTTTTATTAATTTCCTTATAGGTTTATTAGTTTACTAAATTAAAAATATTATTTGCCCTAGCTTCCCAATGAACGTAACTAAGTGTGGCTTAAAATATAGTTTCATACAACCCCCCGAATAAAAAACCGTTGACATACCTATACCTAATTAACAACTGAACCGTGTAACTTTAACAGAATAAAATGTGACTAACGAACTACAGTTTTTGCTTTAAAATTAAGTAATTTAGTTGGAAACCAAAAGACGCTATGGAACGCTAGTCGAATTAACATGATTACAAGTAGCAATTAGATTAATCGATCCATACGCGAATAAAATATTTAGTTTCATTCGCGTACGCATCCAAAAATCTTTACGAAAGCATATAAACGGATCTCAATCACACCCCCATCGTCAATCTCAAACCTTTCCATTTCACGAACATCAAATTGTGGCATAAAGCCAACGATAATGAAAAGAAAAAGGAATATTTTGCATCAAATATATAAGCTACTCAATCTTAAACATCATGGTCACGGCAACACCATATTGTAACCCCCACCCCGCGTAAAAAAGACTTTAACCCATTTAAAAAGAAAATACGTGCAATAATAATTAACCTACTAAAAGAAGCTATGATGCAAAACACTCTAATGGCCAACTGTGATCGTCTAGTCTAATGAGAACCCTTCGTTGTGAACGTATTAGTAACCCAAGCTCTTTTAGGATATGAGATTGAGTAACGAGAGTGCGCAAGAGATCCGCTCAAATACAAAAGCAGAATTTAGATTAATGAACAGGAACCAAAGGTTAGCTTAAAGCAAATAAATATAAATGAAAACAGCAATCAAGCGAATGAAATAAGCGAAAGCAAGATATGATTTAGAATAAATTAAATAGATAATAGGTTAAGCTGAAATTAAGTTAAAAGAAATAAAACTAGGATGAAATATGTAACTCTTACAAAAACTACTTCTAAATAAATAAAATATAAAAGTACCAAATAAACCAAATGTCATACAGCAAACACGTGAGTGTTATAGTATAACGTCCCCTACCAAAAAGGCCGGTTAAGACAGACATTATTAGCCAACTAGGTAGATAAGAATGGATTAATATGAAATGAGTACACTACTCGGTTATCTACTAGTCGATAGAGCTAATTATATCCGCCCTGGATGGGGTATGGCCACCACTACGTTATACTGTTAATATATACTTATAAATAATAAACTATGACAGACTAGAAATAAGAATAGGTACAGTGATTCATTAACCCGAGTCTTCCTCAAGTAAACATACATAATTACGCGAGAATTGGCAAAGCGACGTTCAGCAGTACAATGCATTGGCAGTTGACGAAAGTGAGAGAGGTAGGTAGGTAACCAAATGCACAAAGTACGTTGGAACAACTTCACCGAAGCTTACCAACACTGAAACAATCTGGCCAAACTCACGCAACCATGAAATGCCACTATAGGAAAAATCAATCAACTAAAGAAAACTACTAACGATAAAATCTGTACATATTCCCAAAATAAATATAATAACCTAACTACGTATATGCCTTAAGTATCACACACAATTAACGCAGGAATTGGCAAAGAGACGTCCAGCAGTACAATGCATTGGCAGAAGAGTGAGAGAGAGAGGTAGGTAACCAAATGCACAAAGTACGTTGGAAAAGACTTCATCGAAGCCTACCAACACTGAAACAATCTGGCCAAACCAACGCAACTATGAATGATACTAAAGCACAAGTCATCAGAAGGAAATAAATATAATAAACGCACAATAAGCATAATTAGGTATAAAGTCTTAAGACCCAGGTCATTACACACAATTAACGTAAGAAACGGCAAAGGGATGTTCAGTAGTACAATGCATTGACAGAAGAGTGTGAGAGAGGTAGGTAGACCAATGCACCAAGTACTTTGGAACAACTTCATCGAAGCTGACCAAACTGAAACATCTCAGCCGAACCCACGCAACCATGAAATAATGCCAAGAATCAAGCCAATATACCTACTACAAAAATAAGCCTTACTATTAAAAAGCCTATAGTGGCTTCTAACTACTCACTAACGTCCCATAACGTCCTTTCATTGCCTATCATAATCCGTAATTTGATAACCCTATATATTGGACACCCTATATCGCGACTATATTCGGACTATGCGTTCCTATGTAGTATAATTATAATCTACTAACAAACGTAACATAATATAAACCGTAATTTACCACCCTATATACTGGACACCCTATATTGCGTATATGCCGCCTATGTGTTCCCATTCAGTAGTAAGTACCTATATGATCTATTACAAACGTAACATACCTACATAACTTCGGTCGAGAAAAGTACGCACCTACCTACATAAACGCAAGAGTTGAATGACCCGAAGGTCACGAGTTAGACAGCTATTACAAAGGTACCGCATCGCTCTAAACCTATTCCTTAGTTCGATGGAAATGTCACTGTTAGATTAATATGCACAGAACCTCACACCTAGTGTTATCTAACAATCATCGATATTAAATATTGACAGAAGTTGTAAACAATACGTTTAGCAGGTACCAAATCAGAATTAAAATGCTATAATTTTCTAACGGGTTTAGACAGATTTACCTACCTTACCCTAATTTAATCGAGACATTAAACGTAACGCTTTTATCTACTTGATTTAATAGCTTCAATAGGAAACATTGAGGAGACACCAATTCACTTCTTTGTTAATTTAAAATGATCCTAACAGACGAATAATGACCGCATAGGTGGGGAGCTGGGGAAATACTTACTCTCATCATTCAACTCTGGATACCCTGGAAGAAAAGAGGAGCCTACCTAACATTCCCAGCCCAGTAAGCTAATGAATTTAACCACCAAACAAATTGTTTCAGCAAAGCAAACCCCATTTATATTTAATCGTGTGTATGTGTGAGTGCCTATGGTGTTTCCCTAGTCACAGCTATTGCCTATCGCTATCCTCCCTAACTCCGGAAAACCTAACTGTTTCAAGTCATTAAATTCTTTTTAATGCACTAACTCGTGCTAAGGACTGACTTGACGCAGTTACCTTTCAGACTTTCTGGCCGGCCAGAGTGTGTAGCCTAGGGTGTGTATGCGTAAGTGGTTTATGGGATCGGTACCACTTACAGGGTAAGAATATACGGAATATAATACATAGATATGTTATGGGTGCAAAGTGCCAGAGGGCTGGAATCGTCTGTCACGCAGGGAAATAGCAGGGGGAAAATTGCTATACCACAAATGCTAGTGGAAGGAGATCTAACACCACATTCACAAGAAGCATTTTAACCCAATTTTCAAGCTAGATAATTAATATGAAATTATCTCAATTAAGTAAATAATTATGACATGTAATTATATAGGAAAATTGTTTTACAAATAAATTAAATTGGGCACACCTCCGGTGAAGGGATTCTTTAAACCTTTCAACCAAAGCAGACTCAGATTCAGCCGTAGCATAGTAAGCAGAGCTAGATATTGGAATTCCTCATTTAGTCTGTCAAACCAACTGTATAAGGCTACCAAGTGAATTCGCTCTAAATTCACACGTTTGTATGCGGAATTAAATATGATGCAAACCTCTGAAAGCTATGGCGCAGACATGTCATTGATAACCTCGTGTGCCTACATCGAGTCGAGTAGGTATTCGACAAAGGCTAGCCACACGGCCTATCCCTAACATGCCCTTGCCACCGAGAGTTTTGTTTTGCACACATTTATTTCCCCAAAAACGCTGTACTGTGGAGAAAAGGGTTAGTTCACAATTTATTTCGCGGAAGCTACACTAATCACAAATGCTGAAAACCATATTTTACGCGGAAACCTTCTAGCTAATTGTACGGAATACTCACCAAAACCGTTCCTAACATTTACACTTTTTACTTTCAAATCTAATTCCCTAGCTCCGAAAGTACCTCTAAACCTGAGACTTCACACCAGGGCTGATACACTAGAACGCAATGCCCACAGATGATGCTAGGTCACAAATCCAAAGCCACTTTCCTATTACCGAATTTAAATGCAATCGAAACTCCCCAGTTCTAATAAATTCACACAAAATGGCGAATTTTCCTACGAGCGGGATAGGTGTACGTACTATTGAATTTCCTGGTCCAGAATCCGTGCGCGCCGTTTTTTTTTTTTTTTTTTTTAACCCTATAAAGGGCACCCTCCGGAGGACACGGGGGAGGGAGGTGGTGAATGCTCATGGATAACAGCACGGACCCGGCCGTGCTGCCAATGTGGGACTCACAAGAAGTGCGCCTACCCACTAAACACCACCTTGGGACTGGTTTTGGTCCTAGAGACCCCTAAACCCACATCGGGAGCGACCCCCCTCGAGGCCGAGGAGGGCGCACACCGAGGAGGGCGCACGCCGAGGAGGGCGCACACCATGCGCGCCGTTGGCGCCTCGGCCTTTTTATAGCCTCGCGAAATAACCCCGCGCGTCCAAAATGGCTCCGCTCCCAATTCCGCTTTGTCTAACCCATCATAAAACCTAATGACACCCGATTGGCCAGCCGAAATCCACCTCCATCTCGTTTCAGAACTTTAATGTTTTGATATTTTGTAAATTAATTTCCTGTGTCTTAATGTAATACATTATTTATTTATCTCGATATTTCCTGTTTAATTGATTTGTCTACAATAATTTCTTCTTAACAATTTATTCCAACACACCACTGACCTGCGGCACAATGCTTACAGACAACTAACTAACTTCTGTTAATATAAAGGTTTAGCGTAATGTTTGTGTTAAAACATCCTTTCAATTTAGTACAGATTCACCTAGAAATACTCTACTTAGGCTACAATGAGAGAGTTTCAAAGCCACCTTCCCACAAAATCCCAAAGATGGCGCTGTCCATCGACTTCAAAAAACTGTGTGGGGATTTACTTCTTCTTCTTCTTCAGGCTTTATAAGTTAGTCCACTGCCTGCTGGACATAGCCCTCCCCTAATGAGCGCAAGGTTGTGCCATCATTGGGGGGCATCAAACTTTAATCTGTGACAAACTGATGTGTTCGTAAGTGGTTGGTTGCTTGTTGTTATTGTCCGTTGAAATAGAAAGAAAATATCAAACACAAAATACGGCGATTTCCATGCAACTGGACTCTGATACGGACTGAACTGGACTGTACGCGTTACGAAGTTTTTTTTTTTACCAACTTATCGAGAAACGGGTGGTGTTTGTGTGTTGTATGAAAGCTATTAAGTTAGAAGGGCTGGTAATAAAAGTAAAGTATCCATCAATATGTTCATTATATTTTAAGGACACCTTTGCATTGACTCCGATATCGGAGTCCAGTCATAGCCAAGCCTTCAATGCAGTAAGTAGATATCAGTGTTCAAGAAGTCGATGCCAGGTTACATACGAGAGCTACTTTTAAAAAGCCAACACGCAGAGAACAAATACGAAATATTCCAGAGAAATAGAGTATAGAATGAATGAACCGAATGAACTAATGACACGACGACCACGACATGACACATTAGTTTTTTTTAATGTAGTAAGATGATTTTAGGCAAGCAACACAGCCCCATGTAGCCAAGAATAAGTCTATAGACAGCGCCATCCCTGGGACCTTGTGAAAAGGTGGGTCTGAAACTCTCTCATTGCGAATTGAAACGTTATAATCATTTTAGTAGGCGCCGCGGCAACCAGTGGCGCCCAAACCGGTATCGGCTAATCGGAGAACTACAATCCACCAATACAGCAATACTCTAAACTCACACACGCAACCCTGTATGAATACGAGAAGAAGCTGCGTTCAACAATATTTAATTATTAGGGATGCCCTAAATGCTACATTTCAAAAGTGATGAATGATTCAATTCCTTTCCCGAACATTGAATAAATAGCTCTTAGCAGTTCGTGACTAAATATATTACGTGTCATGTTTCATTCCTATTTACGAGTAACAACTTTAGCTATCCCTCTAGCAACAATTATAAATAATTATACCATTCGCAAATATTATGGTATTAAGTTAATATTATTATACTTTGAAATTTTGATTTTATTGAAATAAATATCGTGACAAGACTATCGAAGGCATAGAGCCATGAAAGAAAACCAATAAACAATCAAAATAGAAATTACTACGTTGGACAAATTATGTTAAGAATAATAACTGTTATACAACAGACACATACATTACAACATTAGTCCCATACTGTCCCAAGCGACGTGCATGGTTGTTTTAAAAAAGTTGAACGGAATCGAACCCGCGTACCGTCCGATCTTCGCACTACACCTACCAAATACGTGCGTCACTCGCCTAACTGTAGGTACGTGTCTCGGCAGTCGGCGCCGCCGGTTACTAACGCGGAACGGAATGAGACCATGTGGTTTCTTTTATACTTAGACATTAAGTTTATGATTGATTATCATACGAGATTACGTATAGGTGATCTAGATATAAAAAGGGATATGAAAGGAATCATTCGAGTTCTTTTTCTTTTGTTTAAATCATTCAACCCCAACACTAGCCTAGATAGTTTAATATCCATTCTCAAATGAAACTAGATGTTTTTTTTTTTTAATTGATTAATTATGAGCTTTATTTATTTTGTTTTTTGTGAATAGACCATTTTTTTACAGAGACAATATTACATCGATGTGATTAGTTTCCTTTCACGACAAGACACATTAATAACCTCTGAAAGCAACCGTAAAGAACATTTAGTGATCTCAGTCTCGGCTAGATGGAGCTAGTAGTTATTTTGATTTATTGAGTTTTATTAAATTAATTGTTTAAGTGAATATATTACTTTTACAAAGTCTCTAATATTACATCGGTGCGTTATACATTAGTTTTCTTTCATGACAAGACATATTAAAAGCTTTTTAAAGAAATTGAAAGTAGGATTAAAGAAAGTTTAGTGAACCTATTCTCACCTAGATGGAGTTAGTAGTTATTTGATTGGTTATAAGTTTTAGTAATTTTTATTGTTTAAGTGAATATAATACTTTTACCAAGTCTCTGATATTACATCGGTGTGTTATAAATTAGTTTCCCTTCATAACAATATGTATTATCGACATACTACAGAGTTTAAACGTAGCATTAATTATCGTTTTGTGATTCTATTCTCTCCTAGGTAGGGGCTAAATTGAATGTTTTAGAGATTATTCTTATTTATATCTTTAGTATATGGTTTTCTGTCTTCAAATCACTAACATAAAATCGCTGTGAATAACTCAGTATACTTTGATAACCATAACATTACCTCAACACGGAATTTTACCTACTTAACTACTAGGTAAATAAATGCTTATAAAATCTACAAGCGCGTGCAAAAACAAGAAAGATATTGAAATTTGTTCTTATAATCTACTATTTTAATAGTGATAGCAATTTACATTTGATTTGAAAGCAGTTAAAGGGAATCTACTTCCCAGCCGCCGATAGCGCCATCTATCTGTTAGGATGAAATGCCGTGTCACAAGTGATAGGTAGCGGACGAGTTTTTTCCAATCGATAGTCTATTAGTTGTGCGTTCGTCCACTGCAGATGTCGTTGTAACTTATTATTTTATTCCATTATTTATTTAGTCATCCCTAAATTCTTGTTGCACAATTTAATCTAGGTATAACAAACCCTGTTAGAAAACAAAATAATGTCTAGCTATATTTCAGTCTTCGAATAGACTACTACATAAAGAATCCTATTGCATAATTTTGTTTTGTTTAAATGCAAATTGGCCCAGCGGCGATGGACGCCGATTTCCACCGGAAGGCCGCGGGATCGAACCCAGCCTCACACAATACTCGAAATGTTTTTCTTTTTTTTTTATGACTAACTGTCGATTAGTACACAAACAACCCTCAACAAAATCCCCAGAAAGCGTCCCCGCTTAGAATCCCATTTGTCGCATTTATTAGATTTATTGTGATGCCTAACTTGAATGATAAGGACCTTCTAACGACTAAAGTGCCTACCTACCTAATCAATGTCGTTAAATAGTGTTTTCGCGATTTTACTACGTAACCTATCTCGAACCAAACTCGCACAGAACACAATTCAAATTTATATTAACGATCGTGAGCACTTGTATGGACCTTGGTCCGTTACAACCCATCTAGTGTGTGTGAAGATGCCACTGGACGCTGTATGAATCATCTCATTGCGTAGATGCAAAAGGCCAATATTATTATTAAGTGGGAAAATTTCGATACACCCTGCATATTAAGGAACTTGTCGCAATGCACAGTTTTCCCACATCAATCGCCAATTTCCCCAAGAATTTCAATCGTCTGTCTCTAAAACAAACAGCGTTCCCTTTAGGAGTGAAAGGGCTGACCTCTGCCCTTCGAAGTTGGAAACCGGCGGGCGTGGAGCGGCTGAATCGGTAATTTGTGCGATTTTGTGCACAACTAATGCTCTGTCGAAGGCTCTTCGTTCACCGCGACAGCTTTGCCTGCAACTGTACAGCCGCTGTGTGGTGTCGGCCTAGAGAATAGCACCAACCCAATTCTTCCCGCGGGTGTCGTATAAGTCGACTAAGGGACACTAACCGGGGGGTGGGCAGCAGTGCCCCCTGCAGTACAATTCCACCGTACTGCGATCCCCAACCTGCCTACCCAGCGTGGGGATTATGGGCATTACCCGCTATGCTAGCACAACGTGGTGCTCTTTAGGGGAGGGCTATGTCCAGCAGCGGACTAGTATAGCCTCACGATGTACAGCCGCCAGCTGGAGCGAGCTTCGAGCAAAGAGTACTTTGACGACCTCTGTGGCGCAGCGGCAGCGCATCTGCCTGCCATGTGAGAGGTCCCGGGTTCGATCCCCGGCTGGGGACAAATCTAAAAAAAACCCCAGGTCTTGGATGTTTACATGTTTGTGATGTCGTTGTTTCTGTTTCCCAGGACACAGGGTATCCTAGTGTGGGGCCAGAGGCAATGTAAGTATGTGACAGTATGTAAATGTTATGTTACTTTTTGGCCTTTGTGTTTACGTCATGAGATGATTTATACGGCGTCCAGTGGCACCTCCACTTATAGTGGATGGATCAAGGGACCACTTAGACACTACCGTGCCTGAAACACTGTTTTTTTTTAAGTTTATTATGACCGTTCTCTGTAGATAGTAGCCATACCAGAGTGCTTAGTGCGAGTTTGACAGATCCAATCGAATGACTTTACTACCGCGTCAATCGAGCATCGAGTAGTGAGTATGAGTAAGTTAACCGTTCAAACTGGCAAAACGCTGTCACTGTACAACTCGCACTCGCGTTTATTCGTATTTTGGTTGGTAAACGTGTTCACTTCTCAACGTAAACCATTACAACTCGCACTCAGCAATTTTTATTTCCATACTTGTCGCCAGGTGGCGCTTTCTCGATGCCATAGAAATATGAGTTTACGTTAACGCGATCGAGTAGTTAAAAAACTCGCACTAAGCACTCAGAGACCTTATGGGCGGCCTGATAACTTCTGACAGTAAAGGCCCGCCACTGTCTTACAATCCTTCCAACCCGGTCTTGGCACCCGTGGTGGAGTGTGGCCTAACCTTCCTGCTATGCAGGAAGAGACCCGTGCCCCAGCAGTGGGGACAGTCGACTTTCCAATATCGTCACAACGAACCATTATTTGTCGTTCTGTGAAACAATGCTCTTTATTGCATTTTAGTTATCGAAGTCCTTAACTAAACTGTATAAAGTGCACGTTTTTAAATAATTTTAATTACCCGACGGCTGCGGACCCTAAAAGGAGTAAAGTGTTTAGCTCATATGTATGTAGGTATGTAAGTAGCTATGTCCGATTTTGTGTTCCCTCATAAAGTCATAACTCTTTAATCAATGGTCGGATTCTGAGATCTCTATCGAATCGTTACGTTTGCGCGAGTTATGAAACATAGGCCACATGACATCAGCATACATTTAATTATAAAGTAAGTTATTTTTTTAAACGGACAAAAATTAAAAACTGAAACAATTTGAAAATAAAGCGTTGTTACCCGATACCCCACACAGTTAGTTACAGGGTAACTGGTAACTTACCAAAACAAACAAACGTAACTAAACACAATGGAAAAAAATATAAATAAATAAATATGGTACGCAACCGATCACTTGCCCCGCCCCAAATATAACCACTAACTAACTAATAAATATAACTAACCAAGAGGTAGTTGCATGCTGTAGTCGCGCAGTGGGTGATACGCCTTAGAACAACTTGTAGTCAAGTATTTTAGTTTGACCTTTACCGGCGGACTTAGAAGGCCCAGTTCAAAGATTTGTGGACTCAGTTGCTCCAAGAGATTCTCGGTTTTGCCAATAGTAGTAGGTACGTAAGAACAAATCTGATGTCCTTGAGGAGTATGTTTAGTGTGAATTTGAATGACAGACGAAACAAAGGTCTAGTATGTTTTTGGCGGCTCGGTGGCGCAGCGGTTTGGCACGCTGACTGTAAAACCGAAGGTTTCGGGTTCGATCCCCGGCAGGGTCAAACAAGGAAACGAACTTCTCTAGTTTGTCTCGGGTCTTGGATGATATCTATGTATTTATTGTATTGAATGTATCGTCGAGTTAGCACCTATCACACAAGTCATTTAGTATAGGGCTAACGAGATCTGTGTAATATGTCCATGAATATGTATTATTATTTCGTCTGCCATTCAAATTGCGAATGTGGGTGGAAGTAACGTTCAATAAGTAACAGTTTCCGTGTTATTTTGAATCAAATACTTTGAATTGATTTGATTACCTATTAGTATTATTAATTAAGAGTTAATACTAGTGCCGTATTTTATAAAGCGTTCTCACCTCTGAGAATGATCTTGAGTGCGATGTCCTGTTTCTGCTCGAACAGCATAAAGATTATAATAGGGAATATATTAGCTAACTATTAAGGCGCTGGAGGTGCTAACTAGCATGACCAATGGCATTAAAATCATAACTTGTTTTATAAATTTATAATAAAAAAAATTCAAAAAGTAAACATCAATCTTAATCCCTATCACAACTATTTTAAGCCGCCCACAAGGCCTCTGAAATGGCTTAACGACAGTTATTATATGACAGCCGGCACCAACAACTTAACATGCATTGCCAAGACTGTACTTGTTAGTAGGTACGCACTATGTTCGACGGCCTCTGTGGCGCAGCGGTAGCGCATCTGCCTACCATGCAAGAGGTCCCGGGTTCGATCCCCGGCTGGGAAAATAAAAACCCCAGGTCTTGGATGTTTACATGTTTGTGATGTCGTTATTTCTGGTTCCCACGACACAGGGTATCCTAGTGTGGGGCCAGAAGCAATGTATGTGCTTGTATGTAAATGTTATGTTATATGTCCAAAATACTCACATTTCTTGATGTTGTTAAGTATCTCTGTCTCCTAAATATAAGCGATTGTCGTGCAAATATGTGTTTATTAGACTCTACACCCAAACCAATCTACCTATGCATAGTAAGGCTGACACTACAGCTAATAAAACCAACCATCCTTATCTGTTTTCCTAGTACTAAATTCTATTTAACTAGCAAAATTATCAGCTATATTTTGACTTCAACGAAACATCGGCGCACACAACTAAAGATAAATAGCGCTCAATGTCAAACTACTTAACGTCGCCAGCTGCCCGTTTTGGTGATCTAGGAGTCCAAAAAGTGTGCAGTAAATGGGGGGTCGCCATAGAATCGTTGCTGGGCGGGTGCCTACTATTCGTCATTGCACGAATCAAAATGGCTACCTACCTAAATGTTATCTCTATCATAGCAATACCCGTTTTCCGTCTCTACATGTGTTAATATTATTGACAGTAATTCAAGACCGCGTTAACGCTGGCCCTAGATAAATTATGTCACACAAATTTCACGATTTTTAAGTTCCCTTTCCGTCTTCGTAACATTATCCATCTCCCCGTCCTCTGGTGTGAAGTGATAATATGTTTTACATAGAAATTATAGCTCAGAGAATTAGCGAGATAAAGTGGCAGTGGGCTGGCCATATCTCGCGAAAAACCGACAACCGTTGGAGTAAACGTATTTCTAAGTGAAGACCGCGACTCGGCAAACGTAGTGTAGGACTTCCTCTGACCAGGTGGGATGACGATCTGCGAAAAACTGCCGGTAGATGCTGGATGCGGCAAGCTGAAGACAGGGCGCTATAGCGCTCATTAGAGGAGGGCTATGTCCAGCCGTGGACTAAAGCCAGAAGAAGAAGACATTATGCTGAAGGTCGTGAGTTCGGTTATGTCTGGGGGCCGCCATACAGGCCGTATAGGTCTCAGTCTGTTTGTACTTATTTCCATGTCTGTGATATCTTTGTCTGTTTACTATATACACGCCTTATATACGCCTTAGAGTCGTATACGAATTATTTGCTAATGAAATAGGAATTGGCTCCCAGATCGGACTCTTCCGACAATAAGCATAAGTTTATGATTAAAATCGAATAATGTGTAGTGTACCTACTTACGAAAGTTTTAGTTCAAAAACCTTAGTTTGGCACCAATACGATGATGTGTGTACGTTATTATTTTATTATAACAAATTATAAAGAAATTATCTATTAATTATCGTGAAAGCCAAAAGTCGTGTCTCTGATCAAATTAAATTCAGCAAAAGTTTGAAACTCGTCGCGGTCATATTGTATGAAAAAATTATTAAAAAAAATTGTCGAGGAGGGTCTTCGTTTGCCATATCCTCTCTTTACAATTTATTTGATAGGTAACCTTGTATAAAGAAATGCCGACAGTAAAAAGTAGTGAGGTAAATTCATTTTAAATAAATTTAGCGTCGTTTATATTTACGATCTCCTGGGATATCCCTTAAAAAGAAATCCACATAATAAACATCTGTATTTTTATTTTATTATGTAACGCCTGTACTGCAGGGCACTTGTCTTCTCTGAGAGGGAGTATGGACTTAATTACACGCGCGCCCTCCGCGACTGACAATTTCAAGGGCTGCGCTTTGTAAACACAAGACACATAGATTTCCTCACGATATTTTCCTGTACCGTTAGAGAGTCGTGCTACCGTAACTTCACAAAAAATGTTCGTAATTAAGACAACAAAGTCATTGGTACAAGCTAGCATTTGAACCCACGAACTCCCGAATGGCCCGCATTTTACGATGTTTTCCTTCACAATCAGCTATTTGACTCTATTTTCAAGTAAGTCTTAAACGGTAAATAACCTTCCATTAGACCAAAACATATTTTAGTATATTTTTTGATGACCTAAAAGATATATAAAAATATATGTTAAAACTTTATTTTCCTAAACAGCCAAAAACGCGGTCAGCCATTTTTGTCTATGGTTTGAAGTCCAAAAAATTGTAAACAAAGTTTGACATTCAATTTTCTGTAAGTGATCTCTGAGCATAGTGAAATAACAACAACGCAACCATGATTTCATCGAATTTACGTCCAAAATATACCAATTATCATTATTGCATTGTTCGAGAATGAAAAAAACACGTCAAGAAAGACCCCCGGGAAGTTGTGGATTTGTGTACCCAGTGAAATTAACATTCGAAAAACTTGGCTCAAACTTGCCAAAAGAGACCCCGACTCTTTATCAATTGAAACTCGGGTGTATTTATGTGAAGATCACTTTGATGTAAGTCCTATAATAATCAATGTCCACTGGCTCTGGCTGAAAGATGTTTATTTACGGATAGCGTTTTCGCCGTTACGAATTAAAGGAGGAAAAATTTTTATTACTTTGCAAATTCTGCAGCCATCCTGCATACTTAGCAAAATCAATATATTTTCGGTTTCTTACGTTAAATACTATAGGAAATATTAATTTACCGCGTCAAATTTGATACGTGTCAAATAGCGGATCAGCGAGTAGTGTTGTTGCTTTATTATAACTTCACAAGGGTACGTATCTAAGAAAACGAAAGTATTGGTACAAGCCGAGATAAGATCCACGAACTTCCGAATATGGCCAGCGTTCTATCCCTCTGCTAATAGCAATACTTATTAACCCTTGTATGCCCCCACTGCTGGGGCACGGGTCTCTTCCTGCCTCGCAGGAAGGTTGGGCCATACTCCATCTCGGGGGCCAAGTCCGGGTTGGTGGAGGATTGTAAGACCGGGTCTTACTGTCAGAAGTTATAAAACCGCCCAAGGCCTCTGACATGGCTTAACGACTGCCATTGCATGACAGCCGGCACCAACGGCTTAACGTGCCTTGCGAAGCACACTTGGAAGCGCTCGGAAAAATGCCACTAGCGGTAGTCACGGGACGGTCACCCATCCTGCACCTGACCGCGCCTGTTGTTGGTTAACTCAAATGATTGATTCCAATCACTCGGTTCGCCTAGGTCACGAGCGCTTCGTAAGTAAATATTGTCAATAAAATGCACAGTGTGGTGGAGGCCGGCGGGTCGGCCTAGACAATCACTAGGAAGAGCTAGCAGCGATAGCGTGAGTTTTGACATTGCGCGCGACCTTGGCTGCCACGCCTGTGATTGGTCGGTAGCCCAAAATGGCCGCCGCCGCCCGCGCAGCCCATGTCATTGTTTCCGTTAATTAGATGACCGGTTTTAGAACATTTTCGTATGCTAATGCACCGTTTTTATGTAAGGAATACTGCGCAGTTTGTAGAGCTGAAGTGTAGATAAGGTTGGTTTTGGCTTAGCGGGATGCAATTATTTATCATTTTTTATTGTTTTAACGAAACAATTGTTTTCGATGGAGTCAACGCTTGGAGCACTGGACACCCACCTAGGTAGTACGACAATGCTAGCTATATCTGTGTAGGTATCTAGGTAACTTTACTAAGTCCGGGATCCATGATTAGATTGACATGGTAACATCGTTTTTCATGTGCCTAGTAACTACATCAGGAAACAATAAAATCACACGAAAAGTACGAGGGCGATTCGCAGTCTTACTGATAATAGCAATTTCATTCAGTCAACCTTAAAGGTAGGTAGGTACACTATATGATTTAAAATTCAGAATGGACGTTAATGCGAACAAAAATAAGATTTTCCATAAGACCCTTAGTTTTTGTCGATTTTTATAACTCTTCGTCCTGATACTATTTATTTGTCTATGCTGAAATTAAGTCATCACTCGGATGCTTCAGGACATGGGACATTGTTTTTTTTTAGACGGAGTAGGCTTGCCCAGCATTCCTATACCATAACCTATACCATTCGTTGTTATAGATATACATAGAAGTATTGAAATATTCTGTCTCTCTCTACACACGATCCACAATCGGACTCGGCTGCTTAGTTCAAGGTGTTTTTTATGTCATCCAAAGGCTGATGTCGATGTACCTACGAGTATCACACTTAAATGGTCGCATAGCAGTGATTCATCACGAAGCGATCGTATTGAGATAAAACCAACACGATTATTCCGGACTAACACCCAGTTCCTCGTAGAGCAATTATTTGTTAATCAATATTTTACACTTAATTATTTTGACATTTTACAAATCTCACTGGATATCATTTGCAAATTAATTACTTTAAGTCTGTTTTATATTTATCGTCTCTCACGACACAGGTCTATCGTGATGTAGGGACATCGGAGGACACATTTAGTATGGTATGTATGCGCCGTGTGTGTGTGTGTGTGTGAGGGTGTGTGTGTGTGTGTGTGTGTGTGTGTGTGTGTGTGTGTGTGTGTGCGTGCGTGCGTGCTTGCGTGCGTCCGTTCGTGCGTGAGTGCGTGCGTGCTTGCATGCACGCTTGCATGTATGTATGTAGGTATGTATGTATGTATGTATGTATGTATGTATGTATGTATGTATGTATGTATGTATGTATGTATGTATGTATGTATGTATGTATGTATGTATGTATGTATGTATGTATGTATGTATGTATGTATGTATGTATGTATGTATGTATGTATGTATGTATGTATGTATGTATGTATGTATGTATGTATGTATGTATGTATGTATGTATGTATGTATGTATGTATGTATGTATGTATGTATGTATGTATGTATGTATGTATGTATGTATGTATGTATGTATGTATGTATGTATGTATGTATGTATGTAGGTTTGTATATATGTATTGCTTTTAGCAGTAAGGTTACTATGTACCTACATTTGTAATTATTTTGTATTTGTTGTTTTCCCAGTGTACAATAAAGAATATTCTTATCTTATGTATGTATATATCTGTATATGTATGTATGTAGATATGCATGTGTGCATGAATGTATGTAACGTAGACCGTTTGTTTATGGTCACTCAGAGGCCAAAAACGAGAAACCTGCAAAGAAAAACCCATATTTATATATTGATGTACCTACTTTATTAGAGAGATTCACAAATCAGAAACTGAACTTTAGTAGGCTTCGCAATCGTTAAGAACTACGTATTTCGCAATAGTGTGATGTGATATAAACGATATATAAGGAATAACACGGTGACATATTTATGAATTCATGCTTGGTGGATAGCTAATAAAAATATTGTTCTTGCACGATATTTAAACAGGGTGACAAGAATCTACATTCAATGTTATTGATCAAGTTGAATTATTTACAACAACTTTTATTGACTTTTTACAAGGATTTATATCATTCTAAATATCAGGTTTTTTTTTTTGTTATATTTAATTACCTAGTTCAACTCCAATAATTCCCAGATATATCTGTGATGGTCTTACATTTTTAATTTTAGATAAAGTTTTAAGCACTTCACTATCAATCTATGTAACAAATTAATAAAATTTAAAAATAAAAAAATGGTTAATTGTTATACTTACTAGGACTGGGATTTCTGCACTTAGCCTCATAGTTGGGTCATTGTACTTATTAGCAAGAGCTGAGGTATGTTATAATAACACTTGATACTTTTATTGCACCTAAATTAAAAAAGAAACTAAATTTTAAAGCCATGTCAGAGGCCTTATGGGCGGCTTGACAACTTCTGACAGTAAGACCCGCCACTGTCTTACAACCCTTCACCAACCCTGACTTGGCCCCCGTGGTGGAGTATGGCCTAACCTTCCTGCGATGCAGGAAGAGACCTGTGGCCCAGCAGTGGGGACATACAAGGATTGATATCGAAATTTAAATAAGAAAATCTTTCAATGCGGCCGACTTAATGCGATTAGCAATTCAGTGTGCCAATCCTGAATATAATCTTTATCTCGGTGCAAAATTACAGACCGATTCGCTCAACAGTTCTAAGGCCTTATTATGCGCTCCAAATCCAGTCGGAATCCCGGCGTTTGCGACAGCAATTAGCGTGGCTTTTGACAGTTACACGATTGGAATAATTCAGGATTTAATGCGTGAAACTGAACTTAGCTTAACTTACTTAGAACTAAACTTAATGAACGTTACAATTCGAACTAGGTGTCCATTTCAAAATCTAGATCAATCTAAATCATGCACGCATGGAATTTTTTATGAGTATTTTTCAGGCTTATAAAGTACATATTTTGTAGCCTTAGTACCTATTCCACACTATAATCTCTGTGGCGTATTTTGTCTAGATCCCCTCATCGCTCGCACGGGAATTTTGATGTGTGTTTTTGGGCATAGTTACAAAGTAGCCTTTGCCTTGCCACCTTTGTGTCATATTTCATCTAGATCACCGTTCTGTCGTGATTGGGTAAACATTCAACCATCCCAACTTGTGCATTTATATAATGTGAATATGTTGTTTATTTAAACTGCACCAGGAAAGGTCAAGCCAGCCAGCCTCGTCGCTCCGTTAAATTAATAAAATATTTTCCACTAAAAAAAATTTAACGCAGCAGACGCAATAAAACGAAGTATCCCTAACGCCACTTTAGTTTAAAAAGTGTCCAACGTAGCACGCGACTCGTTTAAGGTGCTTTTCGCGATAAACCCCCCTTGGGCCCCCGGGACCTCGAGGAAGCGAAAAAAGATTAATTATGCCAGACAAAAAAAACTTAAGGCACCGTATAATAATAACGCCCGGAGAAAAACTAAAAGAACTCCACGAAAAATTGATAAAGGGTGGCTCCTGATAAGGCGGGTGGGGGCGCCCCCCCAACTATTGATCGGACCAGCGCCCCCCACCCTGTGTATAAGTATAAAAAGCGTAACAAATTTTCGTCTTAAGAAAAGGAAAAGAAAAAATGTATACAGCCACCCGCGCTGCACTCGGGCGGGGGGTCGATAGGGCCCCTTACTGAGGAGGGGGTGGGGGCCCCTGCCCCCCGACGTGCATTTTTCTCGTGGTCTCACTCGCACGCTTTCCGGGTCTAGAAAACGTTAAGACGCCCGTTACAATGGCTCTTCCTCTGTGCGTTATGCACTTAATTAATTCCCTGTTTCGGGACCCCTTCAATGGGTTTCCCGCCGTGGGGGAACCCGCCAAATAGACGTGCCCGTGATCGGCAGGCGTGTAGGAAAAAACACATGTATCACAGCAAAACATTAGATAAGATAAGAATACCTATTCTTTATTGTACACCAGAGAGCTTAGTGCGAGTTTGACAGATCCAATCGAATAACTTTACTACCGCGTTAATCGAGCATTGAGTAGTGAGTATGAGTAAGTTAACCGTTCGAACTGGCAAAACGCTGTCCCAGTACAACTCGCACTCGCGTTTATTCGTGTTTTGGCTGGTAAACGTGTTCACTTCTCAACGTAAACCATTACAACTCGCACTCAGCAATTTTAATTTCCATACTTGTCGCTAGGTGGCGCTTCCTCGATGCCATAGAAATATGAGTTTACGTTAACGCGATCGAGTAGTTAAAAAACTCGCACTAAGCACTCAGAGCACATATTATAAAACATGTAAAGATATAAAGTACAATTGGCGGGCTTATTGCTAAAAGCAATTTCTTCCAACCTTATGACAGAAAGTTGCTGAAGGAAATAAGTTTAATAACATTCGACAGTTATTCAAAACTTAAGACATACTTAATTACATACTTAACTTAATGCATTATTACTATTAAATTCTTTATTGTAGGTACTTGTAAACATACAATTGGCGGGCTTTATACTAAATAGCATTTAGTATTAAGGCACTACAAAACATAATACTTAACAGAGTCGACACACGTCCTCTGAAACGTGTACCTACTCATCATAGCTATATTAGCCAATGCCAATAGCCAATGCGGATTTTATGGACCTATCTTAATACTGATCGAGTAAAATCTGCAAAGGGTTTCGAAATGATCGTGGCAGGTGGCAAACCCTGGTCTCTGCCTATCTCTCTGCGATACAGGAGTGAGTTTATATAATCAACGATGTAACATCAGCCATGTGTGGGTTCGAATCCCGGCTGGGAACAACAAAAAGGAACAACATCCCAGGTCTTGGATGTTTACATGTTTGTGATGTCGTTGTTTCTAGTTCCCACGACACAGGGTATCCTAGTGTGGGGCCAGAAGCAATGTATTATATGTGCTTGTATGTAAATGTTATGTTATAAGGAATCCCGCAAATCTTCGCTTGGCAATCAACACCGCTTATGCCAAAATTTTACTTTTTTGAATGCCATTTTTGACCGCGACTCGGCAAACGAAGTGTAAGACGCCCTCCGACTAGGTGGGATGACGATCTGCGAAAAACTGCCGGCAGATGCTGGATGCGGCAAGCTGAAGACAGGGCGCTATGGCGCTCATTAGGGGGGGGGGGCTATGTCCAGCAGTGGACTACATAATATAGCCTGAAGAAAAAGAAGAATGCCATTGGGTGTAGTATTTAAGCACGAATCGGTATTCCTGTGAATTTCGAAAATTCCGGCTCATCGGGGGCTGTTATTAAAAAAATTCTAACAACGCGCAAATATTTTTTCTATAGAACACCGCTGAAACTTACGAAATTAAAAGAGAACCTAGAACTCATGCATTGTAGCTTCATTTCCAAACATCATTGTCATTTAAATTATCCTTTATATTATAGCAGCCCTTTTGGCACAATGTGTACCTACTTTACACATTGTTACAACCGCGTATCAGACAAGCTTAGTTATCTTATCTTCAGGTATAAGACAAAGAAGCCGGGCTCGAATCCCGGCTAGGAACAAAAAAAAAGCCCAGGTCTTGGATGTTTACATGTTTGTGATGTCGTTGTTTCTGGTTCCCACGACACAGGGTATCCTAGTGTGGGCCAGAAGCAATGTATGTCCCTATATGTAAATGTTACGTTATGTCATCTTATTGTAAAAACGTATGTAACGAAATAGTAAACCATGAATTGTAATTCTACGAAACATGCCCTAAACTACTGATATGCCTAATATCCGCCGCGACGGTCGAGTCAGCAGCCAGCCAGTTTAGATGGCGTGTTTTTCTTAAGTCTTAAGGCCTTTTGTTATATGCATTCAGTATCAGTATCAACTCTTGTATGTCCCCAATGCTGGGGCACGGGTTTCTTCCTGCATCCCATGAAGGTTATAGGCAATACTCCACCACGCGATCCAGACCGGGTTGGTGGAGGACTGTAAGATTGTGCTGTCAGAAGTTATCAAGCCGCCCATAAGGCCTCTGACCTAACGACTGCCAGTACATTACAGCCAGCACCAGCGATGTAGCGTGCCTTGAGAAGCACGGAAGCGCTCGGACAAAATGCCACTAGCGGTGGTCACGGGATTGTCACCTATGCAGCACCTGACCGCGCCTATTGTTGCTTAACCCAAGTGATTGATTCCAATCACTCGGCTTCACTAGGCCACGAGAGCTTATGTTCTGTGATCTATCGATAAATGCTAGTGCATACGAGTGATAACCTGTGACTGGTCAAGTGTGAGTTGGACTATCGCTATTGGTACTAAACTGAATAGAAAACTCATTTGTTCTCAGTAAGAAAAATCGTAGATTGTTTTCGGAACCCTCGGTGCGCAAGTTCGACTCGCACTTGGCTGGTTTTTTTCTTAAAACGACACGCATTTGTGCTCAAGGCAATTCCTTGACCCAAGTTAGTATAAAAATTGTCTCAGAGACACTAATTAAGGTAAACCTACCTACGTTAAATTATCCTGTTGCTAATTTACACTACACACTAAATTTTCTACCTTATGTTGTCGGCATGTGTGACGTCACAACAACTTGGTACCTAATCCTATTGCCAGTATGAAACCTACACCTTCATAATATAGCCTAAGTTCCAGGTCTTAACTTCAGATGTAAACTATTATCGCATCGATATCAACCCTTGCATGTCGCCACTGTACATGGCTTAGGTTTAGGCCATACTCCACCACGGGAGCCAAGTCCAGGTTGGCGGAGGATTGTAAGACAGTGGCGGGCCTTACTGTAAGAAGTTATCAAGCCCATAAGGCCTCTGAAATGGCTTAACGACTGCCGCACAATCCATCGCAATTATTACAAATGCGAAAGTTTTGATGGATGGATGTATGCATCCTCGTATTTTGCTAGCTGTTTGCTGTTAATACTAGATTACCTTTTGTTACTGTATAAGAAATAGGGGGCAAAGCTGCTGTTACGTCCGGAAATTCTCTCCTTCGGACATTATTATATTGTTAATTAATGTTAGTTAAATAAGTAAAAAAATGCTGAGTGTTAAATGAATGATGGTATTATTTATTAACGAAATAAAAAAATGAAAATGAAAGGCCTATTCAATTACAAAATTTATTACCGGTTTAGAATTACAGAAACTCAATACCACTCTAATTTATCATTACAAACAAGAACTAGGCTATTTTAAATTACGAAAATATAAATGTGAAAATGCAAAGAAGGAATAGGAACAGACCCAATGTTGCCCGTTGCCCTGTCGGCAGCTGATAATTTTAGATTTTTATAACGTGGCCGTTTTGCAGACAAAAAAATACTATATTATTATATAGGTAATTATTATGTAACCCAGTCTGAAAAATATTATATAACGCAGTCGGTGTTAAAATCTTTCTCTTTCTATATAGGAATCGTGTTTCTATATAGTATTAAAAAAACTAGTAAGCAAATACTTAAATACTCACGGTCTCAGGACCGGTTTCAGAAGTGAGAATTTCGCGAAGTAAGCACTTTGGTAACTGTAGTGCTGTCTCTTCGGATTTCTTAGCAACGAGCGTGACAAAACGTTACTTAAGTATTTACTCAGTGAAATTATTAATTTAGAAACCAGACCTGAATATTTAAGTATTTAATTCTTTTAATGCCTAACCCGTGCTAAGGACAAAAAAACCCGTTTAGATTTTATTTTGGCCTCTTAAAAGGGTTTTTAAAATTGTCTTTATCACGGATTAGTTAGTGCATTAAAAAGAATATAATCATGTGGGTACAACGACATCATTCCGATGTATAAACCTAACTGCAAAGTAGGTACTCGGGGCTGCAAGTGATGCAAATTTTTTCAGCCAGATGTCGCTGCCTGTAAGTAATACAGAGAATGTTGTAAAGAGGTTCGAAATTTCACTGATGCCGGTGAGTCACCCATTAGCTCAGTTGGAAAGAGCGCTGGCATGGTTAGCCAGAGGTCGCGGGTTCGAATCCCGGCATGGATGGATTTTTTGGCCTCTAAATGGGTTTTTTAAAATTTAAGTATTTGCTTACTGTTTTTTTTTCATTCAGAAATGACACATACCTGAATCAGAAATTGGGTTGATTCTAACAACAAGAACGTTTACAGTCTGTTAACTTTTAGGATATACCTCGGGCTCTAGAGTAGGCTTCGGTTTCCACCGAAAGCACACGAGTGTAATAATACTTCCTACTCTGTTTATACTTCATACATAACTTTTCTTCACAATATTGAAAAGTTATGTAAAGTTATAAATAACAATACAAAATAAACCTTACCTCACCGAATATATCCGATTCCATCCGATAGTAGCCGAGGTATATTCTAAAAGCTAACAGACTGTACACTTGCGGTCTGAAAATGTTTACCACCTTAAGGTTGGTAATTGCATGCACAAATCTATGTCACATGATCGATGATATTATGTGATTTGATTAGGCATAGAGCATAGAAGAAGCAATAGAGATTCACCCAAGCGAGGTTGCCATGGTTTTACAATCAATTTCTATTATTTCAATGTTCTGTGATTTCAATCCTAGTATTTTTGATAAATGTCATAGTAAGAAATACGTCAACTTTTAAATAAAGAAAAGAGTTTCAGCATCAAAACGTCATAATTACTCTTTTTGTTAGAATCGATGCTACAACTATTAAAAAGTAATACGTACCTAGATATAGCATTTTAGACTTTACTGCACACAGTGTGCTAAAGAATCTAATTTGAAAACTGATAAACATTTTTAGACCGCGACCGTACATAGTGTTTTCTAAGGTTAACACAAGCAGTAGACATAATTAAATTTCCGACGTTTCGGCACTTTTTCAGGTGCCGTGGTCCCGGATGAATTGTAAAAATGTAATAAACGAGCATAAATCCGTATAAAAACAGTTTAAAAGACTGTACATGTTTATTTTGTCTAGTCTCGATGGGTTCCCCAAGGCTCTCGGATTTCTTCGGCAGTATCTACGCCTACGCTCTCCTCCACGCGTCTGCAACGGCCTTCGAGCTAACCAACCGACTTTATTCGACTGATAAAGAAACGCTGTTTTAACTTCGACGTATTATTCCCGACAGATAACTTGAACGAAAAACCGCGCTGTCGGGATAAGTTTAAGAGGGACACGTAGCAGCAATTTTTTTTTATTATTTGTTATTTGCGAAGCGGTGGTAATACGCTGGTCTAACATTCGTGAGGTCGTGGGTTAGAACCCCGGCACCGGCTTACAAAGACTTTGTCTAAGCAACGTACATTTTTGAAATTATAGTAGGTAGGTAGCGTGGGTAGAGTGGACGATCCGTTTCTGTGATCCGAGTGGACGAACTCCAATACAATACCACTCGCTAACTGTAAAGGAAAACACCGTGAGAAAACCTAAATTCTTACTTGTCTCATAATAAGTGTCTCATCTAACTTTACTGTCAAGGTGTTCACACACCTCGGGGCTTAAATTACCAATCCGCGTTGGGCACGCGTGAAGATTTATCCCATAGTCTCTACGTGAGAGTAGGTCTGTGGCCCTGCAGTGGACTACATAAAATATTGTGAATTCCTCCAATAAAGTCCGGAATTGGCCCCCGTGGTGGAGTGGCCCATACCTTCTCTAGGGAAGAGACCCGTGCCCCTCGGTGGGGACATAATGTGTAGATGATGATGATTTCCGAAGAATTCTAAGTCGGATCTCATGACCTCCGGATGAATCCTGAAATACGTTCATGCGAAGTCGAAGTGATTAGTTCAGGTTATTTTTCAGGAATCACACAAATGTATACCTTATACCCGCCTAGAACATCGATTGCAACCCTGTATGCCGCCACTGCTGGGGCACGGGTCAGCTTATTAGGCCCTAAAAAGCTAAAGCCCTAACTCTAAATAAGAGCATAAAAATTTGCTACTTTAAAAAAAACTGACTTCGTGACGACACTTATATAATAGGATACATTTATTTCATCACCCTACCCAAAATAGTTTTCAACTATTACCTGCCTTATGATGACATAAGGCAGGTAATATAGTATGTAATAAATATGACATAAGGTTGCAGAGTTCCAAAAAGTATTGTTGGGGTGCGTTCCATCTCTTTGGTACCTGCCAATTTTTTCATAAAAAATAGTAAATCTTTTTGCGATAGTTAAGCCAGACGGACGTGGGACGAGACGCGCAAAAGGCACGGACGTCCTTACTGTGTGGGCTTCGTCCTTCATCCCATCCCTTCAGTACATTTCGTATGAAAGGGAATGACCTGTTCTAGAGCGACTAAAAAAATCGTACCTACCTGTCTGCGTAGCGGATAGAGGTTCCTTGGTTTCTGGATATGAAGTAGGTGAAACCCTAGTGGCCTAGTCCAAACGAGTGATTGGATTCAATCACTTGAGTTAAGCAACAACAACAAGAAACAACAAAAGGTGTCTAAGGGGCACAAACCGGAGGGTGGGCAGCAGCGCCCCCTGCAGTACAGTTCCACCAAACTTCGATCTCCAACCCGCATGCCCAGCGTGGGGATTATGGTGATTACCCACCAATGATGGCACAACATTGCGCTATGGCGCTCATTAGGGGAGGGCTATGTCCAGCAGTGGACTAATATAGCCTGAAGAAGAAGAAGACGCGGTCAGGTGCAGGATTGGTGACCGTCCCGTGACTACCGCTAGTAGCATTTTTTCCGAGCGCTTCCTTGCTTCACAAGGCACGTTAATCCGTTGGTGCCGGAAGTCATGTAAAGACAGTCGTTAAGCCATGTCAGAGACCTTATGGGCGGCTTGATAAATTCTGACAGGCTGGCCACTGTCTTACAATCCTCCACCAATCCGGACTTGGCTCCTGTGGTGGAGTACCTATGGTGATGCAGGTATCGATCGATCGATCCATATAAAACATACTACTCTATGGTTCTATCACCCACTCATAGTTTAGAAAGAATTTTTTCGCCGTTCCCAGACAGCGTCGTGTACAGCGCCATCTTATTAGTTTTGGCGAACCTAACTGACAGCTGTCAAAAAAGCTGACCTGAAGAGGGTTCATTGACGTGTCTTTTTCGTGACCCTGTAAAATAAAACACTTCACGTACAGTAGAACTGTTTAATCTTCCTTTTATTTATAATACTTGGTTTGCAACACCACGGGCATAGGTTACCCTTATACAGCTCTATTTACAAATTGTATGCTTGAACGGGCATAGGTTACCCTTATACAGTTATATTTACAAATTGTGTGCTCAAACGGGCATAGGTTACCCTTATCAAGTTGTCACGACTAGCTCCAGTCAAGAATGCTCTCCGTCCTTTGTGGCCACACCTTTTATTAAGCTTGATCCCCACTCCTGACAGCTTTGGAATGACAGCTTGATACAGGGTTGCCATTATAAAAAAAAAACATTAATTTAAAACGGTTAACAATGGTACATTTAAATATATTAAATAGAAATCAAATAAAATAACCCTTGTAACACACAAAATTACAGTTTAAAACTATATTAAGATAAAAATCATAACACCTGTTCCACGTCCCTTTTCTATGGCCGATTAAGAGTGACTTGCGTCTTTTAGAAACAAAACGAGCATATATAAACCAGGAAATTGTTAAAAAAAGGGAATGCTGCCAGTATTTTCGCCACTATACAGGTTTTACGCCTATTCGTACATTTGCGAATTTGCAGTCGCAATACCACACGCTAACGGTAAAGGAAAACATCGTGAGGAAACCCGCGGCTTGGTTGGCTCCGCACGTATTGACTAGTCTTTCCTGTGGGCTAGGCCGACTAAGCTGTCAGGATGGTATAGGTGCTGGGCAAGCCTACACCATCTATAAAACCATGACCCAGGCACTACAGCGTCGGAGTGGTCCCTTCACCCATCTAGTGTGAGTGAGAATACCACTGGACGCTGTATAAATCATCTCATTAAGTAGATGCAAAAAGGCCAATATTATTATTATTAGTATTACAGGTTTTACGCCTAGTATGAAGACCACTGTAGGTAATGCTTGTATGTGTTTTTCTACGAGTACAAAACACGACGGCCTCGGTGGCGCAGCGGCTTGGCACGCTGACTGTAAAACCGAAGGTCTCGGGTTCGATCCCCGGCCGGGTCAAACTAGGAAACGAACTTTTCTAGTTTGTCTCGGGTCTTGGATGTTATCTATATATTTATTGTATTAAATCTATCGTCGAGTTAGCACCTATAACACAGTCATTTAGTTGTACTTAGTATAGGGCTAACGAGATCTGTGTAATAAGTCCATGAATATTTATTTATTTTATTTATTTAATCACTTGACCTGGTCCCAAACTAGGATTCCTGTACTATGGTAGCCAGGCAAGGTCGTCACAAACATGAAAACAGACCCAGATTGAGGCCACTGTGTTACCAGGATGTTATTTTATACAGTCAAATAAGAGTTTATTGACGAAATATGTTTCAAAATTTTCCGACACTTTTCGCGACCTCGCATGTCTTGCGATGACCTTTGTGATCCTAAATCAGATAAGGGGGCACCGAGTACATATAAAAGTAAAGATAAGCTTACGCATGCAGTTTATTGGTGCTATTTATACGATTGCAACGTTTTGAAGTGATTTGCGAGTGAGTTACAATTATGTTTGTTCTTTGAGGCTGTGCAGACTTTTATTTAACTACCGAGCCAAGGGAAACATATATTTGTGACGCTGTAAGAATACAATATTAGACCCTTTCATTTAAGTAGGTTTAGGTTCTAAAAGAAACAAACAAAAGCAACAGTGGCAGTTCCCGGTCTACTCTGCCTACCCGTTTGGGATACAGGCGTGAGGTTATGTATGTGTGTAAGAAACAAAAGTCCAGGCTTAAGGTTTGTCAGAGAGCGATGGAGCGCAGTATTTTGGGCGTGAGGAGGGTAGATCGCGTCCGAAATACCCACTACGCGCGAGGACCCGAATAATTGACGTCGGTGTCCAGAGGGCGACACTGAAGTGGAGCTGGGCTGGTCATGTCAGTCGAATGCACCCGGATAGGTGGGCGAAACTCGCCACCGAGTGGGTGCCACACGACGGACATCGAAATCGAGGCCGGCCTAGAAGACGGTGGAGAGATGATCTCGACAACCATCTGCCGGAGTGGTCTGAGTTGGCCCAGCTCTCCTATTACGTAGCATTCCACTCTATCGAGTGAAGCATTTAGACGACTCCAAATTGTCAAAAAATGTATGCATTTGACAGCCGGAGTAGCTTAAAAAAAGTAAAAATCAACGTCACGCAACTCAGTGAATCTTACATAATAATGCCCCAGGACAGAAAACTCTGGACTGAATTGGGGGAGGCCTTTGCCCAGCAGTGGGATACAAATAACTATATTTGTATCCCACTATAGAATAGTGGCTACGTAAAAAAAGGTTCAAAAGAAATTAATCATCATAATCAGCCGGTGTCAGTCCACTGCTGGACACAGGCCTTTCCCAGGACACGCCACTGAGCCCGATCTTCGGCTCTCCTCTTCCAGTCACCGCCCACCACTTTGCGAATGCCGTCGCTCCACCTGGTCACAGGGCATCCTACGCTACGTCTTACGCGTGGAGACTTCTTCTTCTTCAGGCTATATTATGTAGTCCACTGCTGGACATAGCCCTCCCCTAATGAGCGCCATAGCGCCCTGTTTTCAGCTTGCCGCTTCCAGCTTCTGCTGACAGTTTTTCGCAGATTGTCATCCCACCTGGTCGGAGGGCGTCCTACACTACGTTTGCCGATTCACGGTCTCCACTCAAGAACCAGTCTACCCCAACGGTTATCAGTCCTGCGGCAGATATTTATTATGACTCGCCCACTGCCAATCAGTTTGCTAATCCGTTGAGCTATGTAGATCACTATAAGACATTATGGATTTAAGACCGTCTGAACTTTCGTGACTGTTTGTCGGAAGAATGTATTAAACAGTGTGAGATTAGTGTTGTTCTATTAGACATTCTATTAGACAGTACAAATTAAATTTTTGACTTCTCCATCACAAGGGGCCTATACCATACAGATTGAAACAAAGCCGTAAGACAACTATTTTAATTCCCTTATAATTAAAAACAATTGTTCTCTTATACTATTTTTATTTTTAATGCACTAACCCGTGCTAAGTCGGGAGGCAAGGGAGTCGCCCATTAGCTCAGTTGGATAGAGCGCTGGCACGGATAGCCAGAGGTCGCGGGTTCGAATCCCGGCATGGGTGGAATTTTAGCCTCTAAATAGGTTTTTAAAAATGTCCTTAGCACGGGTTAGTGCATTAAAAACAAAAATAGTATAATCATGTGCGTACAGCGATATCATTCCGATGTAAAAACCTAACTGCAAAGTAGGTAGTCGGGGCTGTAAGTGATGCAATCTACTTCAGCCAGATGTCGCTGCCTGTACGTAATACAGGGAATAGTGTAAAGAGGTTCGAAATTTCACTGATTCCGGTGAGTCGCCCATTACACTGAAAAAAAAATTTGTATAATTTGAACAAGATTTTATTAACCATGAACAGCTATCTTAGTTCCATACGAGCGCACCAAGATCTTATTTGCTTGTACCATCTCAACTTGTTTACTTCAGGATAGTTAGGTCTACCATACATGTGTTTAAATGAATCAACTAGATTTGTTTTAAATGAACAAGTATCTTATAAAGTATAACTATGTTTTGTTAGTTACGTTGTATAAACACAAAAAAAATATGTTTGCATCAAGTTTTTATCATGTTTGATAGATACATGACTATAAGTAAATATAAACTTCTGATGTGTTCGATTTTAGCAATTTGATACTTAGAACAGGTAATATGTGCGGGTTGTGTTAGCTACGGTACTTAATCATTTCTACCATACGATAATTAGATTAGCTAATATGTGTAGGTTGTGTCAGCTGAGGTACTTAATTATTTCAACTATTTAATCGTTCGAGCAGCTAATAAGTATGGTTTGTGTCGGCTATGGTTCATAATCATTTCAACCATTTGATGGTTGGAGCAACTTATTAGTAGAGTTTGTGTCAGCTATAATACTTAGTAATTTCAACCACCTGATGGTTTGTGTCAGCGTTGGTCCTTAATAAATTCAAGCCATTAACTTGTTTCTTTGTATCCTACTTTCTTTGTTGAATGGAACGTTTCATATGGTGGGATCAATATAGGTACGGTTCTCCCTGAAAATTTAAAGGAGCCTCCTCAAAACTAGACTTTACGATTTTAAAAAGTCATAAGGTAAGGCTTCTCTGAGATGATCCTCAGGATAAGGAGCCTGGTTTTGAGAGTACTCGTTTAAATACTCAGGCAGACCCGCACATTGACTGACCCCACTGCAGCTCTCTTACTCCATTCAACAAAGATCTGGAAATAAAGTTACAATGAAATGTATTAACCAGTGTAAGGAGGATTACCTACTACATTAACAATAAAACTAATAAAGTAGACTTAGTGAATTCCTTTATTCGTAAGATTATACCCATAAGTAACAACATTATAAACATGTTTCCAACATAAAATAATCAAATTCAAACATTAACATCTATAAACTAATACAGTAGACTTAGTGAAATTCTTTATTCGTGGGATTATACCAACAAGTAACAACATTATAAACAACTTTCCAATATAAAATAATCAAATTCAATTATAAACATCTTTCCAACTTAAAATTGTCAAATAATATAAATCTTTCAAACATAGGTAGGTAGCAAACATAGGTAGAAAGGGTAGAAAAAAGATCATCAGCAAGTTTTCCAGTTCCTGGAAAAAGAAACAAACATATTCTGAAAATGAGCCAGACAGAATTAAATGTTCATGTTGCCCGATGGCAACAAGAGGTAATGGTTTTCTAGTCTATGTGTATATCATACATTCGCAATTTTCGTAGTGTTTTGCTTTTTGAACCAGGAAAGTGGTTGTATGCAAATTAGATATTTGGCAACTAGAACCTGTATACTGTATAACTAAAGAAAAGTCCCCTGTCATAGGTACGTGAGGGAGTTATAAAACTATCATTACAAGCAAATTTTATTAAGGAGCCCACTAAGAAATCTCAAAAAAAAAATCAGTTGCACCATACATTTAATGCAGTATGGATTATTAAGGATATAATTATGGAACAGCTGATTTTTTTCAAGACTTAAAAAACCCCAGCAAGTATGGACCTTTTTGTAACACGCACTAATTCTATCTCGCTGGAACTTTTTGCAGTTTCTTTCTCGATCTTTGTCTAATGTTGTATACATAATGGTAGGTACGTGTCGTGTGGTCCCTTCGTGCGCAAGTCCGTCTCGCACTAGTTTTTGTTCTACGCCAGCTGATGACTACTAGTAGAATTTTCTTAGGTTAGTTTGTGGATGTAATTAAATATTTAAAAGGCCTACTTACAATGCACTTGCGGGCTTTCCGTGTGCTTACAGGCTGCTCAAGGGCTGTAGGCTGCTCAATAGGCTGTTTGGAAGCAAACTGCTCAGGCACTTCATAATATGTTGAATCGTCTGCAGGGGGCGTTTCAACATCACTCTGGACAGATTTATTTGAGAACGGCTGAATAAAGAAAATTAATTAAGTAGGTACATCTATTATCATGTCATTACAATGGGAGTTGCAGAGTATGTAATAAAATAGAAATATAAGTAGATATAGGTATATTACCTGGTCATCTTGTTTTCCTAAGAAAAAATCTTGTGGGCGTTCTTGTAGAACCTCTATTAAATGTTACACATGTAATAGTTAGCAAACATATAAAAGTACAATATTCTATTTTAGGTGGTCGTCGCCCAACATTATGCCCAAATTAAGTGTTGCGGCCATCTTGAATAACTCCACGACAATTCGTTTAAAAATTACGACACCACTAATCTGACCAACGTATTAGCACTATAACTTTTATCGAGGGAAACATACGAATCTACGGCACGCAGTGCAGCGTCCGAACAAATGCTACGTCCTACGTAGGTAACCGGTCACTTTATCCTAAAAGCAAGGTATAAAATATGTAATTTCCACCGCGAATCACCGGTATAAGCTCCTGAAGCTCCCATATTTAATAAATCTTCTACTTCGTCCATTACTCAACTCACGAAAATACCGAACCAGTATTGAATTAAGAAACGAACACGCGGAATCAAGAGTGCGCCTACCAACCGCCAAGCAAAGAGTAGTGTAATGGTGAAGCGAGCGGGGGTAACGCAAATCGGGAAGGGCCGTGTTGTTTACGCCAAACTTTTTTCTTGTTTGATTTCATAATTACTGAAATATGTAACAAATAAGGTAATGATTTGAATCAGTAAATAATTCAATTGTTTGATTCGATCCTTTTTGATGTTCGTCTCTAACAACTTTAGTTAGTTATAAATATAAACAACAACGATTGGTCCAACTAACGTTCATTTTCAATTGGAACAAGGTAGTTGGTTGGAATCGTATTGTTAGATATTACGAAGAAACGTTTTTACAGCCACCAAGTTCAATGTTTATAGACAAGAAGATTTTGAAATTGTTTGAAACAATGATGAATATTATATGTTTTAAACATTAATGATAGTTATGAATCGTGAACAATATGTATTGTTTAATTTAACTATGTAATAATTGTGAAAAGAACCCAATAAATAGCAAATTTGACTATAATAGCGCCAAACAAGACAAAACGACTCTTGGTTGGAATCTTTTTTTTTCAGTGTAGCTCAGTTGGATAGAGCGCTGGCACGGATAGCCAGAGGTCGAGGGTTCGAATCCCGGCATGGGTGGTATTTTTAGCCTCTATATAGGTTTTTAAAATTGTTCCCTTTATTAAAAACTACGTACAGTCTGTTAGCGTTTAAAATATACCTACCTCGGAATCTAGAGTAGGCTTCGGTTTTCGCCGAAAGCACACGAGTGTAATACTACTTCCTGCTCTGTATAAAACTTTTCTTTACTATTTTGAAAAGTTATATAAAGTTATAAATAACAATACAAAATAAACCTTACCATAAAAATAAACTTACTTATTGCAATATAATCGGTCTATCCGATAGTTGCCGAGGTATATTCTAAAGCTAACAGACTGTAAGCCTTCTACGCGCCAATGGTATAAAAATCACGTGACGTGACGCGTCCATTTCTCTGTCACTGTAGTGTAATGCACTAACAGAATTAAGGCCCAGATTGTTAACATACAAAAACCGGGGGTATGTTTTGGAATATACCTAAAAGTAGTTATTAAGTGAGTACTCGCAGTATAACTCGTTTCACCGGACCGTGCTGCAGCACGCTGTATAACCGCAAAGCCGTATAAAAACTTAAGAGAACTTCCGAGCAATAATACTGATTCTACACATGCAAAGAAACAAATGAAAACAAACGGAAAAAAGTTATTTTATAGGCCTTTTGCGGTGAGGTAAACTCTTGTGTATGAGGTTTTTTTTTCAGTTGTTTCATAACTTTTACTAGTAATTATTTTTGACTTGAGTTTAATATATATATTATTTCAATAAAAATTATTCACACTTTATTTACAGTTTTATGTTACGCGAGAACATTTTAGTCTTGACAGCCGCCCATCACTAGTCTTGACAGCAAACCTGAAATTGATCTCATTTGTAAAAGCTGTTACTACGTTTTTTTTTTTTAATAAAATGCTCTTCATACATCTATAAAAATCAATGCAAGTAGGAATAATTGAGTTCAAATCAATTATTTTTATTCATTTATGTTGCTTAATGAATGTCAAATCTGACCTTACATTAAGAATTAATTGTGAAATTTGTTAAAACTGTTTTTATACGGATTTATGCTCGTTTATTACATTTTTACAATTTTCCAACGTTTCGGCACTTTTTCAGGTGCCGTGGTCCCGGGTGACTGAGGTGACAGGTGTCTTTTAGAAATCATTAACGGTTATTTTACTACCCTCGCCAAAAATTACAAAAGTTAATTATGACGTTACGTTCCAAAATAGACAAACCAATTATTTTTTTATATAAAGTCAACAATATTGATTATTAGTAATTGAAGTTAAAATTAAATTATAAACTAATTACTTTATATGAACTTAAAGATACCGATTATTAATTTCAATTAATAATCGGTATCTTTAAGTTCATATAAAGTATCTTTAAGTTCATATAAGTTCACTTAAAGATACCGATTATTAATTTCAATTAATAATCGGTATGTTTAAGTTCATATAAAGTAATTAGTTTATAAATTTAATTTTAACTTCAATTACTAATAATCAATATTGTTGACTTGATATAAAAAATAATTGGTTTGTCTATTTTGGAACGTAACTTCATAATTAACTTTTGTAATTTTTGTCGAGGGTAGTAAACTAACCGTTAATGATTTCTAAAAGACACCTGTCACCTCAGTCATCCGGGACCACGGCACCTGAAAAAGTGCCGAAACGTTGGAAAATTGTAAAAATGTAATAAACGAGCATAAATCCGTATAAAAACAGTTTTAATTATGTCTACTGCTCGTGTTAACCTTAGAAAATACTATGTAAAATTTGTATATACATAAACTTTCTTGACAGTGAAACTAAAGTTAACACGAGCAGTAGACATAATTAAAACTGTTTTTATACGGATTTATGCTCGTTTATTAATTTTTTACAATTTTCCGGCGTTTTTACATTTTCTGAAATGTAATAAACGAGCATAAATCCGTATAAAACAGTTTTAATTATAGTGAAACTAAATGAAATCTTTGCAATATATTTTGTATTGCAAAGATTAAGTTTAGTTTCACTGTCAAGAAACTCCAATACATTTTCTCCCAATTGTCAAGGATGGCCGGTCCCTAATAAAATTTTCTAGATTTTTCATGGGCGGGTACCCATGAAAAATCTAGAAAATTTTCACTAACATTTTTAAACATTCCTCTGAAACAGACCATCGAACTTTCCCCCCTCGTGCGGCGCACATAAGCCAAGCTCTCTCACCGGCAAAATATCTATACGTATCCTGTACGTGCAACGTCCAGTTCAGAAACCACCCAATATCCTTTTGCATCTAAAATATTCACAGAATACCACAAAATTCAATTTGTACGTAACGAAAGGAGCTCCTTCGTTACGAACAGAGAATTACTATTACAGAAACACCACTCCTACAATAACATAGCCTCTACTAAGGTTACTTGTAGTTTCAGCCGAATACAGCAAGATGGGCAAGGTACCGAGTAGAGTAGAGGTGGCAAACGGAGCGTAGGACGCCTATAATCTCGTCGGAAGTTTTCTTAAAACGGTTTTAAGAAAACCGGTCATTGAAAAAACCGATAACAACCGGTTATTTAAAAAAGATATTGATGATTTTTTTTCTATTGTAATTTATATGGTTGCGGGCGGTAGCCAAAAGAAAAGTAATATTGTTTTTTTTTTTAATATGTAACTTACTGTATATTTGTTAGTAAGAATGGGTTAAAAAAGGCAATAAAATTTAATTGATACTTTGGAAACCGGTACTGACTACCGGTAAATAGCAACCGGCAACAGCTCAACCAAAATACCATATAAATATGGTATTTTGGTTGAGCTGTTGCATAGTATCTTTGATCTGCTTAGGGACATGCATGATTGATGAATTTATGATTGAATTACACAACTGGCACAATCTAGTTTATTTTAATGCATTTTTCTCACTTAGTTATATATTAAGTAGATAGGTAGATAGATAATTTATTTATTTTTGCTAAGAGATACACACACATAAAAACAGAAAAACAAAAAAACACAAAAAAAAAACACAAAGAAAAACAGAAAAACACATAAAAAAAGTTGATTACATAAAATAGCCTATATAATCATGTGGGTACAGCGATATCATTCCGATGTAAAACCTAACTGCAAAGTAGGTAGGTACTCGGGGCTACAAGTGATGCAAATTACTAATACAGAGAATATTGTAAAGAGGTTCGAAATTTCACCGATGCCGGTGAGTCGCCCATTAGCTCAGTTGGAAAGAGCGCTGGAACGGATAGCCAGAGGTCGCGGGTTCGAATCCCGGCATGGGTGGAATTTTTAGCCCCTAAATAGGTTTTGAAATTGTCTTTATCACGGGTTAGTGCATTAAAATAATATAATACATAAAATAGTTAAGGTACAAGTACAGCTTTATCTTACCAACTAACTCACATGCATTAAGTTCTATGGCCTTTAAGGCCATATTGTGTAGTACTAGTATTATGTAGATATTTTACTGATTTTCAGCTACAGCCAAAGATCCATATTTGTATCCAACCACTACAATATTTAAAATAAAAAAGGTACAAAACGACCTGCTCATTAATTAAACGAAAATTCCATAATGATTTCTTTAGATTGGTACAAGAAATTTATTTTACCAGCAATAGTTGCATAGGTCGGTCTAATCGTAAAAGTAATTACCTTAAACCTTTATTCCCAACAATCCGGCAACGTTGCCGTGGTCATTGGTTGACAGAATTGGCGAGTACTGTCAATTGTGGTAGTGAGGGTGGGTGGTCCAGCCTTCAGTCACACCAGCTGTTAGTTTTTATTACGGCGGCTTCATAAATACCATAAGACTTTTTGTTCGAACCTAAAAGTACCTACCTAAAAAAGCCGTTTTTTGCTAAAAGTAATTTGAAGAATATCGGTACCAAAATCCGTTATCGGGTACCTAAAAAATCGTTTTTTACTGAAAGTAATTTGAAGAACATCGGTACAGTACTACACATCATAAAAGTCCCTTCGGGAATCTACGTTCGCGCAGACTAGGAAGAAGTGTAACGAAAGTACCCGAAGCTATAAGTACATTCAACATGATCTTTAACCCATACGGTTAAGGTGCAGAATTGATTGCCGCAGTAGCGCTACCTATTTCGCTCATGCTAATATTGCCAAACTAATAGTCACCTGCATCGATGACGTTGAATCAACCAATAGCAACAAAGGCGCGCGGCCTGTCATAAAATGAAACTATCTGATTGGTCGATCAACTTGCCGCACATCCAAAATTTGGCCATCTGCACAGGTACATCCGCGAGACTTATTTCTTGTGCAGCACTGTACTTAAATCCGTTATCAGGTCACAGCACCACCGTACCACCTATCTGAAGTCTAATTATGCGCTTCAAATCCTGCCGGTTTCCTGGCGTTCACGACAGCAATTAAAATGGAATTTGGCAGTTGGACTTAGGATTTCCTACGTGTAATAATAAAATTATCCGAGTATATTTTCGGCGGCTGAGTGAGTTTAGCTGATATACAGCAGCTCTCTTGTTTATAATTATAAAACAAATTTAGAGTTCTTATTTCAAAGTTATTAAGTAAGTCTTAAGCTGTTGGTTTTCCAAGTACTAGTAAATAAATAAATAAGTAAATAATAAATTATGAACTACAATTAATGAAACGGCCTAGTCCTTCTATCCCAGCGAAACGGCGAAGGCGAAATGAAAGTAGGGTTCGGCGAAAAAAGTGGGGTGTTATACCAGGAATTAAACTTGGGGGGTGGGGCGGCCCGTGGTGGAAGGAAAGTGGGGAAGACGCTAGATGATTAATTATTAGTTTGTGTGTGTTGGAAGATAGAGGAGACTGGGGGTGTATGCCGAAATGTAGAGCTCACAACCTTACAGACGGCGCGCGGGTGTGTCTAAAAGTTGCCATAAAATACGATATTTTAGATTGGATTAGATTAATGTTGCCATACACCAAAAAAAGGAATGACTGTTCTAAATGTTGCTATAATTAAACAATAAAAAAATAGTTTCTCATATGTTGAAATAGATTTTCTAAAAATTATTTCTTATACACTCGCGATGCTCATACATAGCGAGTCTAATTGAGAAAATTAACTGTCATCGGGAAATAAGGTAAATATGTTTTACCTAATAAACAATCTCTTATATCTATTGCACACGTACCTACACAAGAAATCTATATTAAATTTCTAAGTTTACGAAATGTAAACTTAGAAATTTACGATTTACTTTCTAAGTGTATGAAAGATCTTATCTTTCAAGAAACATCTGTGTCATTTCCTTTTGTATGTGCAATAAAGTGATCTCAATATCTCCATACAACTGGCGGTCTTATCGTTAAAAGCGATCTCTGCCAGAAAACATCGTAATAGATACGGCTGAACGATGAAGAGAGTAGGTAGATCTTTTAAATTCTGTACATTCTTTAAAAGTGGGAAAAAATCCGCAAATAATTGGACTAATATGACATCCACATAAAAAAATCCATTTGGAAGGAACTTTCATTTTATCAACAAACTTGGTTGTTATTCTTAAGCATCAAGATTTTTATAAAGTTATAGGCCACACGCGTGTCGGCTAGTTGGTAGTTTTGAGCTTTGACGTACGTGAATATGTTAGGCACTCAGATTTCCTTATGACGTTTTCCATCACAGCTAGCGACTGGTATTGCTACAAGCAATCCACAAATACAAAAAATAATTACTTACTGTAATTTTTTCTACTGTTTTTCCTTATAGAACACTCATAAGGAAACCACTAAAGATTGTCAAATCGAATGAAAAAAAGATATTTCGACGTGACAAACAACACAACATTAAGCCTTTGGGCCATAGAGTAGTGGAGAAAAAGGGGAAAATAAAAATTGTTAACGAATGTATGATTGAGAGATTGTAAGACAGAAATCCTACGCAAGCTCTATCGAGCCTTGTTGTCTATGGTGTGCCGAAACGAAGCAATTTCAGTTCTATATCGGCGTGGGGTTGTAGAGCGTAGAGATGTGTGTCGGCGCGTTCCGTTCTTATTTTAATTTTATTCTTTGTTTCCTTTTTTGTGCCTTCATTTGTTACTGGCCAGTGTACGGTATTGATTGCGAATGCGAAGATTCGTTTTAGCAAAAAGGTTCACTAGATTTGTATGTTGCATTCTTTTTAGTATTCCGGATGGGTCTTTAGTATTAGAGCGCGTAGCGAAGCGGTAGAACGGCGTCTCATCGGGAGGCCGTGGGTTCGAATCCGGGCATGTACCAATGACTTCGTTTTCTACGTTGCTTACATTTGTGTAGGTAAAGTAGTAATACCACTCGCTAGCGTTGAAGGAAAACTCTGAGAGAATAAATAAATAAATTGTCTCTTTTCCATATTGGCCACTTCCTACATTGTCCCTTTGCAAAATTGTCTCTAATATAGGCTTATTATTCCGGACAATACATTTACCAATCCGGATACGCTTCCCCTGATAACAATAGTTTATCAAGCTAGCACTTTAATGCTATTTCTTAATGATTCGCGATACTCATACATAGTCTATATATATTCAAAGGGTCTAATCGCGATTATTTACTCGTATTTGGGAAAACGTAATTACCTTATTTCCCGACGTTTCGGCAGCGTTACAGTTGCCGTGGTCTCGGTTAGACTAAAGTGGCGATTTCAGTCAATTATTGTGGTTAGTCACTAATTGTTCGCAGCTGGAATTAAGGTAGGTTACGTTCAAATACTTTCTTAGGGCCCGTTTTTTAAATCGAGAATTTCAAAGTAAATACTTAAGTAACGTTCTGCCACGCTCGAAGAGTCAGCACTATAGTTAGCGAAATTTGACGACCTCGGTGGCGCAGCGGTTTGGCACGCTTACTGTAAAACCGAAGGTCTCGGGTTCGTTCCCCGGCCGGGTCAAACTAGGAAACTAACTTTTGTAATTTATCTCGGGTCTTGGACGTTATCTATGTATTTATTGTATTAAATGTATCGTCGAGTTAGCACTTATAACACAAGTCATTTAGTTGTACTTAGTATAGGGCTAACGAGATCTGTGTAATATGTCCATGAATATTATTATTTATTTATTTATTTATTTATTTATTTAATTAATTCTCAATTTAGAAACTGACCCATAACTTTATAGCACACATAAAAGCCATGCGTATAACACAAAAATTACAAAATCTAATCTAATCTAATTCAATCTAGTACACTATTATTTGTAAGATTCGGACTCTGCTGAAAATCAGCGCTGTAGGATGCCTTATACCATCCCGCAGCATACGCTGAGCGTTCAGTCCTTTTGCCAAGCTCTTACTTACTTTAGTACTTGTTTAAAATTATAATCTGATAAAATTAATATAGTATCTAAGTTTATAAGTGTAAGATATTCTTTGTTCTTGGCAATAAACGGTTATTCATTAATTCATTCAAAATAAAAAGTGTAGCTAAATGCAGCAGAAATCGTTTCCAGCAAACCCGTGAACGTGACACGAATATTATAAACAAAGGGGGAAAGGTGTACAATAAATTGGTACTGACCTCGCAATAGAGGTACTGACCTCTTTGGCTCCATCGCCACCTATTCAACTGAACTGAGACGCTCACAGTCTTCCCACTCTCGCAAAACAACGCAAAAAACCACCTCCGCAAAAGAATTTCTTCGCCTAGGTTTTGTCTCATTCATTCAGGAGGCTCCCGTTTTATGAAATTTCACTTCCCACTTCCGAGGCCTAGACACCTAGAGATATACTACAGAAGGTTAACTTTAGGTTAGCGGCTTGTCGGTCGCCAAAATCAGCTAATTTGTTAGTTATTTTAAAAGTCACCGGAGTCTATGCGGGGGTGTTGCTCGATCCAGGAATAAAATACAATTTTATTTCAAGGTAAAGAATTTCCATGCTGTTTGCTGAATGTCAATGTACAATGGAAAATGAAAGTGCAAGGTAGGAATCCTGTCTGAACCCGATGCCGATGTGGAGCTGCACAAAAACCGTCATATTTTTAAGTATGCCCTGAAGCTCCGCAGTGCAACGAGGCATCACCCACCGCGATTTCAGTAGCGTGGTTTTGGGAGCGAGAGGTGTGAGGAGGAGTTAATGCTTTCGACACGAAAGTCACATTGTGATTAAAGATAAGTTTAGAATATTCTTTATTGTACACTGGAAAAACAACAAATACAAAATAACTAAAAATGTACATAGTACAATTGACGGCTTTATTGCTCATCAACGTGCTCAGAAACGGGCTATCTTTCATGGATCATAATCAGAACTGAGATCATTCGCCAAAAAAGTAGTAAATAATTCAGCCTGTGAGATTAGCAAGGTGGCTTGACAGTGGGTTTGTCAAATGGCGAAGATCCGACATTCGATGGGGTACAAAGCTTCTCGGGCGGAGACCACGTAATGGCAAACGTACGACGGCACCAGCTTGCTGGATCGATGACGTGAGGCGGACTGCTGGCGGTGGTTGGATGAGAATGGCCGTGGTCCGAAAGAAGCAATGTGCTTTGGGAGTGGCCTACGTTCAGTAGTGTATGGTTTCTTCAATGAGTGTAAGACATTTTTTGAGAAAGTTCTCTATTAATGTGCCCGAAATTTGCGAGTCTTATAATATGTGAGTGCTTTAAGAAGCGTGACTCGCGTCTTTATGCTACTTAAGCAGACCACCGCTTCACATGCCGAGTGGACCTTCTGTTCAACCATTGCTCGCCCAAAGACGCGGAGTGGAAGTCTCATTATGACCAATTTTTCCTTCAACTTCTGCCTTGTATTGTTGGTGTACTGTCGGCCCATTTTTCGAGTTACCCCAGCGCATTCAGATGGGAGCTAATTTTTGTTAGGTCTGAAAGCAATTGTCTAAATCAGCGATGAAGGATGAATATTCTTTATTTTATGGAACTTAAATCATCCAGTCAACCTCCTAAGTAATATATCCAGGCGGTACTCAAAGCAACGCATAACCTTCTCTCAGAGAGAGATAATGTGTTTGGGCTTAGTCACTACGCGTGCCTACCGCAATTCTATCTATCTAACCACCCCCTTAACAGATATTTGTAAATTGATATAAAAAAACGTCAGGATTCTGGATTACATGATTGATTGATATTACATTGCATGATTGTGAATATTATTCATACATTTATCGCACATACTTTGAGTGTCAATCTAGCGTAAAACTAGTATAAACTACAATTATATTGTACTAAGATCCGGAACACCACGATGCGCGCCAAAACCAAGATCACTGACGTTGGAGTTGCGTCCGCTAAGCTCAAGCGGAGCTGGGCTGGCCATGTCAGACGTATGGAGCCGGAAAGGTGGGCGAAAATCGTCACTGATTGGGTCCTGTGCGATGGCTACCGACGAAGTGGTAGACTAAGGCGGAGATAGTGTGACGACCTGACCAAATATTTACTTGGGTGGGAAGCATTGGACGTAAACAAAGAGGAGTGGAAATCTGAAGGCGAGGCCTTTGCCCAGCAGTGGGACACAACCATGCCTAATTAAAAAAAAAAAAGATAAGATCTAGCCGAAGATACCGAATAAAATAAAAATAAGTGATCATTGCAATGCATTGGCAATGCGGCGGACTGAATGCTACAAAATAACTGGCAGATAGGTAGGAAGAAGGAGACGTAAGAAGCTTGGAAAACCATCGATATCGACCCTTGTATGTCCCACTGCTGGGGCACGGGTCTCTTCCTGCGTCGCAGAAAGGTTAGGCCATACTCCACCACCTCCTGGAAAACCGAGGAAGAGGAAGGCTGAGGAAAGCTTATGTCCGGCAGTGGGCGTCAAATCGCTGATGATGATGATACGTGAGTATGTTAAAAAATACTAATAAAACACTTAATACAGTGAAATTAAATTGTTTATTTGCACGAAAAGTGGTACATCGTTAACAGCTGGTATGATATTTATAAGTTTCTTCACAATTCACCCCTTTATGCAAAAAATTAAATTAAATCAAATTGATATAACTATTTATAATGTCATAAGATATAATTATTTACGTTATACTTACAATGTCCTACATTCCTTGTGATTTTTTTAAAAGATCATAATAATATGTCTATATATTTCAGGTCGAGGTACTCTACTACTGAATAAAAGCATTTTTCTATAAGCCATAGTGATATTAGTATAATAGTAATGGATTATTGACCAATGATATTACAAGGATCTACGAGTAAGATTAGCTACTTGCCTTCATGAATGACTTTAAAATATAGTTAAGCCTCTGTTACCGAGCCGTTAAAGACTGTTAAGGCATTTAAATCAAAATTGTGAAACAAATACCTCAGTATAATTCCGGTAAAATACATACGCACTCTGCACAAACATACACGGATTGGGTCAGCACAAATCCCCTCGAGAATTCGGGCAAGCCACGCCACGCCACGCAACAGGCGTCTACCGGCTACGAACTACGCTAAGCTTACCTAAGCCTGCGGCCTGGGGCACAGAGGAAGGGCGTGGGACGAGGGCGTGGAAAATAATAACAATAATAACAACAATTTTGACGACCTCTGTGGCGCAGCGGTAGCGCTGCCTAGTGGCTACTGCCTGCCTAACATGCGAGAGGTCCCGGGTTCGAACCCCGGCTAGGGACAAAAAGCCCAGTTCTTGGATGTTTACATGTTTGAGATGTCGCTGTTTCTCGTTCCCACGACACAGGGTATCCCAGTGTGGGGCCAGAGGCAATTTTAAAACCTATTTAGAGGCTAAAAATTCCACCCATGCCGGGACTCGAAACCGCGACTTCTAGCTAACCGTGCTAGCGCTCTCCCAGCTGAGCTAAAGCTCTTTACAACTCTTTAAAGAAAGATGTTCGAAATAAAAATCTCTCCTTGTTTACACACAAAAAAAATACTTACTATAAGAAATTCCCCCCGTTTTACGGCTCTCAATAAAACCGATTTTTGTAAGAACCGATACAAAAGTACTGTTTTCAGTTTTCACGTTATGTCAACCCACATTGCATAATCCATCCAAACCTATTCGTCTTTGCAAATGAACACCGCTCCAACAAAATATCTCTGCTGGCCTGACCTACAATGGCCGACCATTCCTTGAGCCCGCGCCGTCTGGAGGCCCACTGCCCTAATACAATTTCGTCAATCACCCCCCTGACGGGGCAACCGCCGAAACCCGGGGCAACGACCTCGCTCAAGGATAACGGCCGTCAAAACGGAGACTCACGAAATTCGGTCGTCGGCATTGCGTAGGTCAGGGATTCTGTAGGCCTACGAGGGGCGAGGTCGTTTGATTTTTTTGCGCGACTGTCCGAAAAGAGTTATAAAAGGGGTAATATTCTTTTTTAATGCACTAACTTGTGCTAAGGACAATTTTAAAAACCCATGCCGGGATTCGAACCCGCGACCTCTGGCACGAGAAAAGGGATATTTTTTTCAGGGGTTCATACTCATACGGCTGCCTGAAGAAAATAGGAGTATCATGTTTTAGGGGTTCATGTTTCATGACTGCTTAAACAAAATAGGAGTTTAATATTTTAGGGGTTAATTTTTACACGACTCGTGAGCAAAATAGAAGTGTAAGGTTTATAGGGTTCATGTTCACACGAATGCATAAACAAAATAGGAGTTTAATGTTTTACCGTTCATTTTTACACTATTCGTGAGTAGCATAGAAGTGTAATATTTACAGAGTTAATGTTCATATGACTGCCTAAGCAAAATTGAGTTTGACGTTTTCAACTGTACAGGACTCGTGAATAAAATACAAGTGTAATTTTTACAGAGTTCATGTGTACACGTCTGCCTAAACAAATTAGGAGTTTAAAGTTCTCAGGGGTTCATGTTTACGTAACTCGTGAATAAATAGAAGTGTAATATTTAAAGGGTTTTTGCTCACACGACTGACTAAATAGGAGTTTAATGATTTTAGGGGTTTATGTACGACTTTCTAAACTAAATAGACAAGTAATGTTTTCAGGAATTAATATTAAGATAACATAAAACTGACAAGCTAATTCAGGAGTGTAAGGTTCTTCATAAAGTTCCTTTGTAGAGTTCAAGACATGTATCGCAGTGCAAGAGGTCCCGGGTTCGACCCCGGCTGGGGATAAAAAAGAACCCCCAGGTCTTGGATGTTTACATGTTTGTGATGTCGTTGTTTCTGATTCCCACGACACAGGGTATCCTAGTGTGGGGACAGAAGCAATGTATGTGCCTGTATGTAAATGTTATGTTAAAAAAAGGAAAGGTTTGGAATACATAGGTGGGTACTATAGAAAAAGATAGAAAAAATTCTTCATTCTTATTTATTTATTATTACTACTTACTAACTAATTAATATTTCTACTGAAACTATCTGTACATTTATGCAGGGTTACTTTTAGAATTTGCAATTACTGAAAAATGTGAAGTAGAGTTTGTCCTTCGAAGTAGAGCTTTTGTTCCAAAACTAATTTTTATTTTTCCTAAAATTCCTGTTTTTCTGCTTAGTTGTGGCGCTGTTTCAAAATCATGAATATGTGAAAAAGAATGGTCATTCCTCTATATAGAACAATGATTAACCGAGGTCTACAACATTTCGTAGAGCGCATATAGAGCAAATTAAATAAAATTATGTAAACCCTAATAACTATTTCTAAAAACAAAAATCTAAAGAAAATTTAAATTAAATTATTTTCATACATACTTATGTACTTTAAATTATTTAAAGTACATAGGTATTATACTATTTTTATTTTTAATGCACTAACCCGTGCTAAAGACAATTTTAAAAAACCTATTTAGAGACTGTACCTACGTAATACAGAGAATAGTGCAAAGAGATTCGAAATTTCACTGATGCCGGTGAGTCGCCCATTAGCTCAGTTGGATAGAGCGCTGGCACGGATAGCCAGAGGTCGCGGGTTCTAATCCCGGCATGGGTGGAATTTTTAGCCTCTAAATTGGTTTTTTTAAATACATAAGTATTAATTAAAACTGTTTTTATACGGATTTATGCTCGTTTATTAATTATGTCTCCTGCTCGTGTTAACCTTAGAAAATACTATACATAAGTATTGTCATGTACCCAGTTTAGGATATAGAAGTTATAGCTGATATCTAAGCTAGACTGTGTCTGTTACGTAGATATCAGCTTCATCAAAATTATGGTCTAAGTCTGCATTAATACAGTAGAATAAAAGAGAACCTGGCACATTAATTGGTTTACTTTTATAACTCGTAGTTGGTACGTTTAAGTTATTGTAAAACCCGCTTTGAAAAGCGTAGCTTTTAAAACGCTTCAGAAGCGACGCTTTTCAAAGTTAGCCTTGTGTAATTTTTGAGAGGTCTTGAAGGGGGTATGACCGAATGGATTGGATCGAGTTACCAATCGTCCAGTAATTTGTGATGGCGGGCTGCATAAGTACACACTAACCCCCCAAAAGCCTTAACCTCACCCAGAAACGGGTCAAGTGATACGCCTTAACGTTTCAAGCCAATTTAATGAGCTTGGCTCTGTATTGATTCTCTTGCATTCTTTCACACAGGCGCGGAAGACAACCCTCCCCCCTCGCGCACCCGCCCCCCACGCCCCGGCTACCCTCCTCCCCGCGACCCCCCCGCCCCGATAAACGCGGGGTGTAAGACTTTTCGGGAGTCTGAACGGTTATGGGTGATTGGGTTTTCCCGCTAATGCTTTGCCGCTTTTTTTTTCAAGATGGTGGTGTGTTTTTTTCTTTTCGGCCAGAGAGTTTTTTCGGCGTCTAGACTGCGGAGATGACTTGTTTTTTTTTTTATTTGGGTGCTTGGATCGGATTTGTTGTTACAGAGATTGGGGCCGTTCTGAAAGACGGTTTTGGTCGGATTTTGTGCCGTTACGAATATATTAGTCTTGGCTAGTAGGAGTATGTTGTACTGTTCAAGTTTACTGACGTAATGTCACTTCTTTTCAACTTTACTTTCCTTCGTTTTTATATAAGACCGGCTGTTCACTCCACACTAGCGTACGTAACACGGCTGGTCTTTACCAAATTTACACTAAATTGGAGATGTACCTCCATTCGCATAAGCCCCGAAAACCGTAAGTACGCCAAGCTCGTGCTGCATTAGCAACGTAAACAAAACGACTCACCAGCTGTTGCGAGCAACAGGTTGACTGCGATAGTTGCAAGCTCCGACAGTTTGGATGTTTACCAGCCAGACTTGACTTACTGCCAGACAGTATGGGGATTTAGAAAAGAACACCTTTCGTATAAAAAAGCAATGTAAAAGCTGTCTATCAGAAAGCCATGGCTGGTTGTTTTAAAGCGATTTTTTTTCTTTGTGGCTTGCTGTGGTCACATTTTAATGAAATCTCAGATTTATCAGTATTTTTTTTGTATTGACGGTTTGGCTACGAACGAGCTAAATGAAAACGAATATTAGCAAATTACGTACTATTCAACATTCTGTTTGTTCCAATGTTAGTCATCGTCTGACACCCAAAACGTAATGTAACGATTTCTATTCAATACAAAATCAAGCTAGAAGGCTGTACCGGCCAGTTACCTGTACAAAGAGGCATCGCTTCACCTATTTCCTGAAAGTCAAAGATACGAATCCGAAGTTGAGTATCAAAACACAGACCCATTACAAACTAAGAGACAATCCAATTTAAATTCAACCATAAAACGCAGCCCACCCAGCGTAATATATCTACAGTTAAAACGCTAAGCGGCTTCGTTCATAATGAACTTGTTTCAAATCCAAACTGTTCTCCGCCGAAACTGCAATAGTCTTGCAAACCGTTTTCTGGTGGACCACGTGTTCGCACTTTTGGCCTAGTAGACAGGTAACCAGAAAAGGGAGGTGCGGGTAGTAGAACGATCAACAAAAACAAAGGCCGGCGAGCAACAGGTCGGCAACTGCAGCTTGCAGAATAAACAGGACTGCAGAGTTGTAGTGGCGTTTTAGGCAGGAAAATGGAGGAAGTTTTTTTTATAGGTTACGTACGGGCTAGTTACGTTCTAGGGGAAAGTAAAAAACGCGGCTAAGTACGAGATGGTCTTGCCGCACCGTGTTATATAATATAACAAACTTGAGATATAAGGAATATAGGCTTGATTGCCATGCGTGCCCATCGGATTTGACATATGCATTGGCAATTTCAAGCGCTGGTTTATTTCCTTTTTTATGTACGACTAGCTGTGCCCCGTGGTGTTACCCGCGGTTTATCTATTTTCCCATGGGAATAAGATATTTTCCCGCAATAAAACTTAGCCTATTTGTTAATCCAGGATGTCAGCTAACTCGATACCAAATTTTATTAAAAACGCTCCAGCCGTTTCGACGTGAAGAAGTAACAAACATACACACATAAAATTTTCACCTTTATATAATAATAGTGTGATGATGATGTGATAAAGATTCTCCATCTATGTATTTTAACACCTCAGATACAGATTTTTAATATTTTTTTTAAAATTGTAGGTATACCAATTTAATCATACCATTTTAAGACACTAGTGCGTATTAGATACGATTTTCGCTTCGCGATGATGCGAAAACAAAGAAAAAGTTGTTTATATTTTTATTACTTTTTATATTATTTTCTATCCCATTCGAGGTGCAAATTTAACCTGACTGTATATTACGGTTCAATAGAAAAAGCCCTTTGTAGGTTAAATAGACGCAGTAAAAAGTAAAAGCTCCTTGTTGGCACCACCCGCGATACCAATACGCTCCAGCCCTAAATATGTATTTCACATAGGACTTGCTTTTCGAATTAGATTTAAAGAGATAGCCGAGACTTCTAGAATAAATCTTATTCTTCTTGTACATAGTCACAAAACCTACAAAAAACAAAAGCAAGAGAAATATTTTCATTCGAAATTCAAATTGGACGTATTCCTTCCTACTACGCGACGTGCAGTTCTCAATTTGAATTTTAAAGCGTGCTATGTTCCGGAATGCAAAATTTTTTTCATAACCGTTCGCCCCGCGAGGGAAAAAAGGCCGCATCGCATGAATTTTTGCCTCATTTTCTCTTCCGAAAAAAAGTCAAATTTGCTTAATTAGCAAAAAAAACTTGAACTGAAAAAAAATCATGAATTGTGTTAACTTAACACGTTAATAGGTACGAAGACTACCCTCGGATTCTCTTATACAAATAATTCATTAATATACTGTTAACTGAGCAGCTGTCAGCTGGTACAAAGTGCGTACAAAAAACCTGACAGTCTGATAAATAACAGTAGAGTAAAGAACTGGTAGTGTACTAGAATCCGGGGTAAACGACACTGCTTTCATTGAGTAGGTATTAGTAGTTAGTAGAGTGCGTGACGGTAGATAGATAGATGGATTGAATATTCTTCATTGTACACAGAAATTACAGTAACAGAAATTATATAAAAAATATAGTACAAATGGCGGCCTTATTACTAAAAGCAATTATACGGTATATATTTGTATTTATTTCCTCATCGCGTAGATTGTTATTATAACGTGTTTATGTAAGTTTATTATAACTATGTATGTAACTGTTTATGTAGGTATATTGTTATTTATATAAGTAGTGTATATTAATATATTCATATTTGCACCAATTACCCGTCTCTTATTTTCTTCAGCAATTTTCCGTCGTAAAGTTGTCTGGAAGAAATTGCTTTTAGCAATAAGGCCGCCAATTGTAATTTGTATTTTTACATGTTTTATAATATGTGCTCTGGTGTACAATAAAGAATATTCTTATCTTATATTCATTACATGTTAAGTTGGATATTAGTGTTCATTATCCATTACCAGATAGACATAGACATCATTTATTGGTAATATTCATTACAAGTCAAGACTCCGTACATAATAACAATCCAATGTAGAAATAGACTAAGATAGATAGTAGACTAAGTGAGGGGTCTTCATATTAACCGTTAGTGTTAGTAGACTAAGCGACATTAGTGTTCATTAATACTAGTATTAAGTACACTAAGCAACAGTTATATTCATTAACGATTAGTAGTAATACAGTAAGAGCCAGTTTTGTTCATTAACCATTAGTAGTAGGTGCACTAAGCGAAATTAGTGTTTATAAACCATTACTAGCAAGTGCACTAAGCGACATTAGTGTTTATTAACCATTAACAGCAAGTGCACTAATCGACAGCTGTGTTCATTAACCATTAGTAGCAAGTACACTAAGCGACCTTAGTGTTTATTAACTATTAGGAGCAAGCACACTAAGCGACATTAGTGTTCATTAACAATTAGTAGCAAGTAGGTACACTAAGCGACCTTAGTGTACATTAACCATTAGTAACAAGTGCACTAATCGACAGTTGTGTTCATTAACCATTAGTAGCAAGTACACTAAGCGACATTAGTGTTCATTAACAATTAGTAGCAAGTACACTAAGCGATATTAGTGTTCATTAGCCATTAGTAACAAGTGCACTAATCGACAGTTGTGCTCATTAACCATTAGTAGCAAGTACACTAAGCGACATTAGTGTTCATTAATCATTAGTAGCAAGTACACTAAGCGACATTAGAGTTCATTAACCATTAGTAACAAGTACACTAAGCGACATTAGTGTTCATTAACCATTAGTAACAAGTACACTAAGCGACATTAGTGTTCATTAACCATTAGTAACAAGTACACTAAGCGACATTAGTGTTCATTAACCATTAGCAGTGAGTGCACTAAGCGACAGTTGTGTTCATTAACCCTGCGACAATGAAGGGCCGATTTCTGCCACCGCGAGCGCAAACTCCTCGCCTATTGAATTTCCTCTTACAAAGGAAACTTTTCAGGAAACGTTCTCGGGGTTCCGAACCGTTGAGTCCCGGGCTGCACTCCGAAACACTTTTTAAAAAGGCTTGATCGCCTTTACAGCGCATATTGTTTATGTTATTTACGTTACGCAAGTATACGTTAAGCAGTTGGTGCCGGTTGCCGTCGATAGACCGCAGTCGTGAAGCCAAGTCAGGAGCCTTAGGGTGGCTTGAAAACTTCTGACAGCAAGACCAGCCACTAGTCTTGCAAGCCTTTACCTACGTCTGATGTCCATGAATACGTCCATGTAAGCGGTCTTAGATTCGATTCCCACTGGGGCCGCTGTAAATGTGTACAAATGGCCTGAGTTTGGGTATATTTTCATGTTTGTGATGTCCTTGCGTGGATATCAGACCACAGGGTATCCAAGTTTTTGTGTTGTAATTATGTTGTGTGGAAGTTACGAGTATTATTATAAATAATAAGTACCTGACTTATGGACAACCCAAAATGGATGCTACCCCAATACATTTAGGTTGGATTTGAAAGAAATGTCACTCTACCATTGTATTCTTACATCAGATACCGATAAAAGAGAAAGACACCAAAGGAAATAGTCTATAAGTATATCAATCTATAGATACCCGGAAGAAGAGCCTGAAATAAGCTCGACATGCACACTGTTAACGTTAAAAGGCAATGGCAACTATTATTAGTCCTTGTAGCCACCTTGAAGTTCAAAAACAATGAAAAATATATAGATCTGTTCCTTAAAGGGTTAAAAAACTAATTTAGTCCAGAGCAAGGGCCTCGTTTCATGTTTTAAGTGCAACTTTGACGAAACTCTTTATTGGATAGAGCGTAACAATGAGCCACTTTTGGACGTCTAGGTATGGGGAATGCGTTTCATTTAACGAAGTTTTCAGACTTCTGCACAGTCGCTTTTCACAGTTTAACGTCCGTGAAGACACCGTTTACAGGTCTTATGTCAAAAAGTCAGCTTGAAATTTATATTTTCCGAACGTAACCGCAAGCAAGTTTGTGAAGTTATATAGCAATACTACTCGCTAATCGTGAAGGAAAACATCATGAGTAAACCTGAGTGTCTGAGGTGTTCAACTACCCCAGCGCTTGAAATTGCCAATCCGCGGTGGGCATGCGTGTTAAATAAGCCCATACTGTCTTTCTGTCTAAGAGAAGACTGTGCCCTGCAGTGTGACAGCTACATAAAAAAAATCGAATGCACGGGCATAGATTCTTTCTTTGACTCGATTAATTAAAATAAGACAAACTCGACCTCTGTGGCACTCGTTGTAAAAATAAATTGTAGCTACAAACAACACACAGGCCACTAATAGCTATCGACTAATTAAAAACATCAATTCCGGGCGGGAAGTTAAGGGAGAATAATTCACACACATCCACAAGGCTGAAACCACCCCAACGCACACGTGGAACCTAAGATGCATGTTGTAGATTCGTTAAATTCAAATACCTATTATTCTGAAATAAACAATGCCAATCATGTAAAAGTAAAAAGAAAAATATTACATAATGGATGAATAGTACCTATGTAGGTATTATTCTAATTTAATAGGAACGGAAACAACAAATGCTGGCTGGTTTTACGAATAAATATAACAAAAAAAACTGACGTTACTAGGTAATTTGCCGTGAAAAGGAAAAAAGATGTACTGGCTTTAAATTACTTACAAAAACTACTAACACGTGAAATGAAGAAATAGTATTGGGTTAGGATTAAAGAGCGGAACAGTTCGTAGCGAAACCTTCATAAGCTTCCAGAAGTTCGGGGAGACAGACATAGTCTGTGTCTCAAGGCGGAATGAGATGGAACACAGAGCAATGGAGTTATCGCAAATTGATCTGGGTAAGGGTGGTGGGGTGGTGACGGGCATCCAAATTTGACGGCGATGGAAATTGGCGGGAAATATTATAGTCGCAGTTTTTCCTTTACGTTTTATTGGCGATTCGATATGCATTCTGCGTGTGAGGTTGCGGTGTAACTATACGGGAATTCGACGTGTACTTAGTAGTACTTTTGGAATTGTCTCAACTAAAATTACACATAAACAAACTTCACTTAGAAAGAAAAATTACTTCGGAGCGGGAATCGTATCTGCTTCTCTAATACTGTTTCAATTACATCGGACTCAGTATTAATACTTAATTAAAACATTGCTAATAAAGTCATAGTTGCAAGTACGGTTATGTATTTGGTGTTCCTTTCGGATTATTTTTTAAATCCTTCTTTTATTAGATAGAAAGTTATTTGTAAGTACCACAAATACACATAAAAACCTACCTGCATATTTTATATGAAAAACGTGAAACAGTGTATAAAGCCACTAGAAATCAATTGGACAAATGACGTGCCAACAAAATGTACTAAAATATGTATATATAGTGACGGCCACATCTCAGTGTTCATTACATTATTCGTTACAGGTTTTGAATGTTTCGTTATCTAATGCAAAAGGCTATCTGAAAAAACCGCACGTCCTGGCCATCTCAAAGGCATGCCCCGCAGACGTCTTTATAAACGAAAATCAGAACCTGGCGATTTAAAATGAGAATACCATAACTGTTAGATGTCTGGCATATTATAAGTTATTGGCCATAAGTTGCATTGACTTATGTTACGGTGACTTTTGTGTTTATCTTACGGTGTCACGGGTTTTTGTAAAGACGTACGAAATACAGACATTCTGCTTGATATTATTTCTAGTAATTTTCCTATGCTATCACGCTAAAGTATACTGTTCTTCTCTAACAATGGTTATGGGCCCAGTTTATAAAGCTTAGGAAAAGAAGAAAAGATTCAGGTATTTACTACTCGTAAATAGACTGGTGTTTCGAGATGTCAGCTTTACGTATAGAACCCCTGAATAAAGAGAATTTTGAGAGTTGGAAAATCCACGTCGAGGCCCTCTTAGTCAAGAACGAACTCTGGAACTATGTGTGTGGGAAGATACCCAAACCCGTATCTGATGAGGTTGCTATAGCTAAATGGGAGAGTGAGGATGCAAAAGCAAAGGCGGATGTAATCCTCTCAATAGATGCATCCGAACTACGACATGTAAGAGGTTGTGTAACTTCAAATCAGGTCTGGGTTCAGTTACATTCCGTGTTTGCTTCGCGTGGGCCCGCTAAGAAGGCTACACTATTAAAGCGATTGCTATTACACAAAATGAGTGACTCTGGAGATACACGGGAGGAAATAGGTGTATTCTTTGATGTTGTTGACAAACTTGAAGGTATGGAGGTGAAGATACATGAAGACTTAGTATCGGTCATGTTACTGTATAGCTTGCCAGCAAGTTTTGAAAATTTTCGGTGTGCTGTAGAGAGTAGAGATGAACTTCCAAAACCCGATATTCTAAAGGTAAAAGTTTTAGAGGAATACTACTCTAGAAATACCAACAAAGAGTGTGTTGGAAGCACCCAAGGAGTGATGTATGCACGTCAAAATGAGAGGTTGCCATATACTAATCAGAGACGCGAAGTAAGTGATAACGAAACTCGCAAAAATTGGAAACCGACAAATAAAACGAAGTGGATCAGATGTTATCGTTGTAAACATCTCGGACACAAAGCATCGGATTGTCAAGAACAAAATGTAAACGAACATCGTTATCCTATTGATAATAATAATGTAAATGACGGTCTAATGTCTTTAAATGTTACAGGTTTAAAAGAAGCTAATCGTGTTACATCTTTGAAACAGCAGTGGGTGCTTGACTCCGGTTGTACTTCACATTTATGCGGTGATGTACGAAAATTCAGTGGTAATCTTGAACATGTCGATGGCAAGCTCAATTTGGCTACTAACATGAGCACCGGGGTTCGAGGTAAGGGCGTAGTTAGACTATCGGCATTGGGAGAGCAATCTATACATGCGATTGAGTTTAATAACACACTTTTTGTACCCGATTTGAGAACTAATCTAATTTCGGTGGCTAAACTTACTGATATGGGATGCAGTGTGAATTTCACTCGTGATCTCGCTAAAGTAATCGATGAGAGTGGTGATGTCAAGTTGACGGCATACCGTAGCGGCAATTTATATTGTCTACGAGAATGTGAGTCAGCTAATGCTATAATCGATGCTAAGGTAGAGTTACGTGGTTGGCATGAGCGTTTAGGTCATCTAAATGGGAGAGATGTTGCGAAGCTATTGAATAAATTAGGGCAACACGTAGATGAAAATAATATACGCTCATTACGTGATTGTAAAGTTTGTGCAAAGGGTAAAATGTGTGTATCATCCTTTTCCGATTCAACTGGACCCTGTTCCGAAAAGTTACGTATAGTATATTCCGATATTGTGGGGCCGATGAGGTGTCAATCTAAAACGGGTGCCAAATATTTCATTACCTTCATTGATGATTGCACTCGTTGGTGCGAAGTATATTTTCTAAGCAACAAGGGAAAGGCTTTGGAAGCTTTTAAAATATATAAAAATCAAGTTGAAAATCAGACTGGATCCAGGATAAAGTATTTCCAAACAGATAATGGTGGGGAATATTGCAGTGCTGATTTTGAAGATTTTCTACAAAAAGAGGGCATATCGAGAAGACTAACAGTAGCTTATACGCCGCAGCAAAATGGAGTGGCGGAAAGGATGAACCGTACCTTGGTAGAAATGGCGAGATGTATGCTGTTAAATTGCGATTTGTCGACAGTATTTTGGGCTGAAGCTGTAGATACAGCTTGCTATGTCAGGAACCGCTGTCCGACTAGCGGTCTAGGGGGAGAAATACCCTATGAGAAATGGTTTAATAAACCTGTCAAGATTGCTTATCTTAGAACGTTTGGCACGGAAGTTCATATTTTGGATAAAAATCCTAATAAAGATAAATTTGCGGCGCGTGGGATACCTGGGATATTTGTGGGATATCCAAGAACTTCTAGAGGGTTTCGAGTTTGGATACCCGAAGAAAGGCGATTTACTATCGCGAGAGATATAAAATTTCACGAAACCATGGGGCAAAGAAATCACATATCTGAGAATGTACCTAAGACGATGCTGGAATCTGAAGATCACAATGATATCGAAAAGAAATTTATAGAGATCGATATGATTGATAGAAGAATAGAAGCTGAACAAGGAGATAGAATCAGTGAATCGAGAGTATTGGAACCTGCTATGCCTGTTGTGGAAGTTGAAACTGAAGATAGAATCGGTCCCATAGAAACAGATCCTGTGGAAAATACGACAGTAGCACAGGTACTAAAAAGGGGACCCGGTAGGCCGAGATTAGATCGCACTGGCCAAGTAGGCCGTCCCAGGAAAATTTATAGACTTGTCGAAGTAGAAGTAGATCCACCACCAGAAGAAACAGCCGAGGTTCCCGAATTTACAGAGGCAGAGACACTTCTTGAACAACGAGAGCTCGAAACACAAAGGTCTGAATCTTCAGACGATTTATTCAGAGATTGTGTCGACTTTGCAGGAGTGGCAGGGATATCTCTAGACGATGCTCTACAAAGTGACGAAAAGTCAGAATGGGAGGGAGCAATACTATCAGAAATAAGGAGCTTAGTAAGTAAAGGCACTTGGGAGATAGTGGAAAAACCGCAAAATAGAAATGTAGTTGGTTGTAGATATGTTTTGACAACAAAATGCAATGTGGACAAAACAACAAAGAAGAAAGCGAGGCTAGTAGCACAAGGGTTTAGTCAACGCTTTGGAATCGACTACGACAAAACGTTCGCACCCGTAGCTAGACTAGATTCAGTAAGGTTATTGATGGCTCTAGCTGTAGAATTGAATTTAGAAATACACCAGTTAGATATTAACACAGCATATCTGAATGGAGATCTGGATGAAGAGATATATATGCGGCCTCCTAGATTATTGAAGGAGTGCCTGATGAAGCTCTCTTGTAATAGAGAGGAAGATCCTGCTGTGATTGAGCGTGCAAAAATTATGCTGCAGAGCATGGACTCAGGCGGTGATACATGTTTGCTAAGAAAATCTTTATATGGATTAAAGCAAGCGGGTCGGCAGTGGAATATAAAGCTAGACAAGAAGTTAAAAGACATGGGCATGAGACAGAGTCTAAACGAGCCTTGTCTTTATACGAGGGCGCAAGGTGGTGAGCATCTATTGGTTTTGGTTTTCGTCGATGATATTTTAATTGCATCGGAGAAAGAAGAACGCATTACGCGGTTTAAAAATGAATTAAGAAAAGAGTTTGATTTAAAGGATTATGGACGAGCAAAATACTTCTTGGGTATTGATATTAAGAGAACTGACAGCGTCATCCTTTTGTCACAGGAGAAATACACAAAAGATATATTAGAAAAATACAAAATGCACGATTGTAATCCGTGCAAAACTCCTATGGAAAACAACTTAAATATGAGTGAAGGAGAACATAGCGCAGACGGTCCGGAACAGTGGCCTTATCGCGAACTTATCGGAGCACTCATGTACTTGAGCGTGGCTACTAGACCCGATATAAGTAACTCGGTCATAAAGCTAGCGCAGTTCACTACAAAGCCAGGTAAGGAACACTGGAATGCTGCAAAACGTATTCTCAGGTACTTGAAAGGTACAGCTAGTTACGGACTTGCTTATAGAAAGAATGGCAAGTCTATAGAAGGGTACTCTGATGCAGATTGGGGAGGCTGTCACATAGACAGACGATCATTTTCGGGATATGCTTTTGTTCTAGGCGGTGCGTGCATATCTTGGAGCTCGCGTAAGCAGAGGACCGTGGCAACGTCTAGTTGCGAGGCAGAATATGTGAGTCTATCAGAGGCGATGAAAGAGGGCTTATATCTACAAAGCTTATTGGAGGAAATAGGATTTCATAAGTACGCCCCTATCTCAATCCATGCCGATAGTCGTTCTGCTATTTTTCTTGCACAAGACCCCGTGTTTCATGGTAGGAGCAAGCACATCGATATTAAGTACCATTTCATCAGAGGGGTCTTAAGAGATAACGAGAATGTCACATTGGACCACGTGCCCACGGGAGACATGCTGGCAGATGTATTAACAAAGCCACTGCCCAGCGTCAAGCATTACAAATGTGTTCATGGGTTAGGAGTCAAGCCCTGCTAACTGTTGATATAACTGTTAGTTTTGGGTGTTTTGTTTATTTTGAAGTTAAGTTTATTTAGTGGATATTTAATTATGTTTCTTAGTTATTTAGACCAACCACTTAGAATTTGAGGCGGTGTTTGTTAGATGTCTGGCATATTATAAGTTATTGGCCATAAGTTGCATTGACTTATGTTACGGTGACTTTTGTGTTTATCTTACGGTGTCACGGGTTTTTGTAAAGACGTACGAAATACAGACATTCTGCTTGATATTATTTCTAGTAATTTTCCTATGCTATCACGCTAAAGTATACTGTTCTTCTCTAACAATAACTGGCCACCGACCGAGAGGGGGAGGATTTTGAAATAAGAATGTTCGCACCTCCCATAAGGTGCGGGCAGACTTGTGGTTTTTAACTCAACATCGATTCGTGCCAGAATTTCAAGCAAAACGAACACGGCGCGTTCGTCGTTGCAACTTCATTTGACTTGTTGCATGGACGCAACGTGGCCGTTTTCGGATATGCGGTCGCAGCTGGGATTCATCTGTAAGCGACTTTAGTTTGTGCTAAAAATAAGAGAAATTTCGGAGCGCGTGATATTTTTAAAAAAGGAACCGTCTTTCGTATTCCACCGGGAGATTTCTGAAAAATAAGAATAGTTTCGCAATACCCCCCCGAGTTTTGGGGGGTGTCTGGAAGAAGCGGGAGATTGAAATAAGAATTTTGGGGGTTCGGGTGGGTTATTCGGCCCCCCAGTGGGGGTAGGTGGTCGCCTTGATGAGGTTTTTCGTTGAATTTCGTGAGCTTCTTCGTAGAAGGTCGTCGACCCGGCTTCGATGGCGCCCGATGTGCGTTGAATTTTATAGTAATTGGATGGTGCCGGTCGATGCAATTTTCCGTTTATTTTGTAAGCGCTCGCCAAACATTGAGTATCGCTATTCTTTCTATTGTTTGCTGTGTGTGTGGAGATTTCCAATATATCTTATCGGCGGTGTTAGCGGAGGGGTAGAACGCCGACTTCTCAATCGGAAGGTCGTGGGTACGAATCTCGGCATGTAGGTACCGATGATTTTTTTTTTATTTTTTTTTTATTATTTTTTTTTTTCATTTACGTACTCTGTTAAGTTATGTTAGCAGTGCCTACCACTCTATGAAAATATCGTATAATTGCGTACAATGGCCCAGCTATGAGACTAAGTGTAGAAATGTCTGGTCTAACTTACTATATCTTATCATCGTTTTTTTTATTCTGTAATTTGCTCTATATATCTCGATTAAGAATTATTCCTGCATGGAAGAGACAAGTCCTTTGATCTATGTATTTAATTACAAAATTTAATCTTGATCATTTAGCTTATATGCTGATTAAATTTCTATTTTTACTATTAATTCTTAATTGAACGAAAGAAGGTAAACGACTTAGTGCTAATGGAATTTTCTGTCAGTCAACCCGCGGTCATTATTTTCTTACCCTTGCTCAGCCTTCTAAGAAGTATTCTTTTTTACAAACTGGAATAGAGAAAGGTATAACAAAGTTTGTTTGGATATAGGAGAGGATGAAGGAAGACAGTTTGATTAAAGAAATATATCGAGAAAATGTGTGTGGAAAGGCCGGTAAGAGTCGTCCCAGGTGGATGTACTCCGACCAAATAGGGGTGGGTGGTCGACATCTTCCATCTATATAAATAAAATTCAAAGTCCTGACTGACTGACTCACTTATCAACGCCCAGCCCAAGCCGTTGGACATGGGAAGCTGAAATTTTGCACAGAGGGTCTATATAATGTAGGCAAGGAATAAGACCGATTTTTTTGAAATTCAACCCCTAACGGGGCGAAAAGGTTTGCCAAAATTTGTATTGATAAAGAATGTTGTCTAATTTTCTAAACTTAAAATAGATAAATACTCTTCAACACAATTGATTGAATACGTGTTTCGCCGTTATTCTAAATGTAACCCTTAAGGGAGTGAACGGGGTGGCAAAATTTTGTTTCTTGAATCTTTTCCGAAATTGATTTTATTTTTTGCGGATAATTAATTGATCAGAACGTCTGCACCTTTTATTGAAGCATGCTGAATAGCTAAAGTCTACGGGGACGGAGTCGCGGGCAAAATCTAGTTACAATATATAAATTCACGTCTTTATCCCTGAGGGGTAGACAGACGAGGGTTTGCCACTTGCCACGATCCTGTTACACCTCTTTCACTTCATCAACATTTAACATTCATTAGTGCACCCACGCCGGTGCGGGTACTTTTTATTTTGCTCTTTGCTAATCTCCCTGACTGAAGTATGCCCACTTGGGACGCCCCTTACCGCCCCCACCCACAATAGGTCAATATATAATTTCGTTTTACCTGAACTCCCTAATAAGTTGCTACAAATTTCTTGTAAAACATTATGTGCAACTGCTTAACGTACCTTGCGAAGCACGGAAGCGCTCGGAAAAAATGCCACTAGCGGTAGTCACGGCGTGGCCACCCATCCTGCTCCTGACCGCGCCTGTTGTTGCATAATTCAAGTCGTCGTCGACGTCGGGCTATATTAGTCCACTGCTGGACATAGCCCTTCCCTAAGGAGCGCCACGTTGTGCTATCATAGGGGGTAATGCCCATAATCCCCACGCTAGGCATGCGGGTTGGGGATCGCAGTTTGGTGGAATTGTACTGCAGGGCGCGCTGCTGCCCACCCTCCGGCTTGTGTCCCTTTGTCTCCTTTTACGACACCCGCGGGAAGAATTGGGTTGCAAAGAATTCAAGTGATTGATTTCAACCACTCGGCTCGGCTAGACCACGAGCGCTTCATAGATGCTTTCAATAAATGTTTTATTAATATTGAACCTTATTGCCTTGTTCGCAGGGTTGCCACGCCATGGCCGAGTGCTCGTTCGCCCGCTGCCAGCAAGAAAGACGCGCCATCAGGAAAGAACTGCAGCGCTGGACGAAGAACATGGTCTACATACTGGGTGAGTAATGATCTCTCTCTTCTTCTTCGTCTTTGCCTCATCCTATTACTTGGGGTCGGCTCTCCTCGTTCTTTTGCTCCAGGATTGTCTGTCCTGGGCTGTCCACTCGCTCAACTGGCCTCGCTCTAAGACCTTTGCTACCATGGCCCACTAGGTAGTTTGTGTACGTCCTCTAGCTCTCTACCTGAGTAACGATCTCTCTGCTGTCCAAGTCCAATCAAGACTGTGCCAGCCAGCTACCGCCTGCGCAAGGAGTTATCACTTTTTTCAACGAGCAAAAGTTTAAAATTCTATCTTGGCGATGAATACCGCGAAATTGCGGTATTATTATTTAATATTTTTTTGTGTAGCCTATAAACGTACCTCTGCAGGGTACAGACCTTCTCAACGAGAGAGAGAGGGCTTAATTACCACGCGTGCCCACCGCGGATTGACAATTAAAGCACTGAGTGCTTAGTGCGAGTTTGACAGATCCAATCGAATAACTTTACTACCGCGTTAATCGAGCATTGAGTAGTGAATATGAGTAAGTTAACCGTTCGAACTGGCAAAACGCTGTCACAGTACAACTCGCACTCGCGTTTATTCGTGTTTTGGCTGGTAAACGTGTTCACTTCTCAACGTAAACCATTACAACTCGCACTCAGCAATTTTAATTTCCATACTTGTCGCTAGGTGGCGCTTCCTCGATGCCATAGAAATATGAGTTTACGTTAACGCGATCGAGTAGTTAAAAAACTCGCACTAAGCACTCCGAGGTATTTGAACACTGCAGACTCTCGGGTTTCTTCATAATGTTTTTCTTCATTCTAGGGTTTCGATAATAATAATAAGTATTAATTATTATTGTTATTTTTATCGATTTTCACCGCTTCAAGGATTAAATAAAAAATAAAATACATGCGTTTGTTTCAATATGTTCGAAAAATGTTATGTTTCAAGATCAGAATTCAGAACAGAAATATAACTGTAATAGGGCGAAAACTTGCCACGTTCATGTTTACAATAACATTGTAAACATGAACTTTAAACTTATAAAAGTTTCTATAAGTTTAAAGACAATCACTTAATTGTGTTCACTATCCTTAGCAAGAGCAAGACATAAAACCATGAGTTATTTCACGAAAATCAACCCGACATAAAATTCGTTATCCGGCCGAAAGTCTAAACATTTCGTACATTATTGCGCGCCTAGGGCGGGCGTAGAGACACAAAACTTAAATTAATAACGTAGTCTGCTGAAAACTGATTTACTTTGTGTCCAAGTATGAATTAAGAACATTTACTCACACGCTTCAAAATTTAAAACTAAGAAAAACCTTCTTTGTTCGCATGCAGGTCAGTGCCAAAACAAAACATTGTGGCCAGTATCAAAATGCCTCAGCGAAATAGATGCAAACAAAAGAGGATTATTAAGAAAACATGTGGTTCCTTAATAATCGTTCGTCTTATCTTTTTTATGTTGAACCACGCTGAACCTTTTTGTCTTACAACAGCTATTGTTCGAAATTTAAAACGTCACTTTAGATAAAGGTCACCTTACTAAATGTCTCGGCAAAGAAAGGCCACGATTTTCTGTTTAAAATAATTAAATTCTCTGCATTCCCTTTGTTTTCAACACACATTGTCCAGCGTTTCCCCCACATCAATATTCTTTCGAAAGTCTGGAAGGCATTACGCCCTAAGTAGTGTTACGACGCGCCGCATTCTGCTCTTAAGCTCATCCAAAAGTTAGAGATATCCGCAAACATCTCTGAGCGGCATCCTGTCCCGTCCATATACTCCACTAGAAGCCGGACTGACTTGCGAACATCTACAAGCAGCGTTACGTATCACATTACCTTATGCTCTTCTAGAAGTCTGACAGCCCCGCAAGATTCCTATGCGGCGCCATGTGCTGCATTCTTAATGTTGCCTTTATGCCCATCTAGAAGTCAAACTAACCCACAGACTACTAAGCGCTGATATGCGCTGCATTCTTATTTTTTAGCCCTTATAGTCTTATAAACGTCGGACAAACCCGAAAGATTTCCAAGCGGCGTTATGCGTTGCATTCTTATTTTTGCCCTTATGCTACTCTAGAAGTCGGAAAACCCCACCAGATTTCTAAGCGGCTATGCACTGCATTCTTATTTCTCCTCTTGAAGTTGGAAAAACCCACACGATTTCTAAGCGGCGCTATGCGCTGCATTCTTATTTCTGCCCTTATGCTCCTCTACAAGTTAGAAAACCTGCAAGATTTCGTAGCGGCTATGCGCTGCGTTCTTATTTCTCCTCTTATGCTCCTCTTGAAGTCTGAAAACCCTACAATATTTCTAAGCAACGCTATGCGCTACTTTATTATTTCTGCCCTTATACTCCTCTAGAACTCGGACAAACCCGCAAGATTTCTAAGCGGTGGTGCTAGATATGCGTTAAGTTCTTATTTTTGCCCTGTGCTCCTCTAGAAGTCTGACAAATCCGCAAATAACTCCAACTCTAACTCTGAAAGTTGGGCTTAAGCCCAAACATCGCTAAGGGTTACGCTGGTTTCTGCACATAATTTCGACAGTGGCCTGAAAAGATAAAAGGCGTCGGATTCAGTTGCATCTAATTCTATACGTGAGGGTATCTACACAGCCGCTGCGTGGATGCAGGCAGCGTCGCCACAGTGGGCGCAAGATGTCGAAATTATGCTGGAATATGCATTATTTTTTCCAGTTGAGTAATGAAGTATCTATCTCTATGTATCTTTCTATAGCTTATCGATATCGTCGTCAATATCAACTCTTTCGTATGTCCCCACTACTGAGGCACGGGTCTCTTCCTGCATCGCAGGAAGGTTAGGCCATACTCCATCACGGGGGCCAAATCCGGGCTGGCGGAGGATGGTAAGATAGTGGCGTGTCTTACTGTCAGAAGTTATCAAGCAGCCCATATGGCCTCTGCCATGGCTTAACGACTCCTATTACATGGCAGCCGGCACCAACGGCTTAGCATGCCTTGCAAAGCACGGAAGCGCTCGGGAAAATGTCACTAGCGGTAGTCACGGGACGGTCCCCCATCCTGCACCTGACCGCGCCTGAAGTGATTGATTCCAATCACTCCGTTCGACTAGGCTACGAGCGCTATAGTTTTATACTTAGTGACAGTAAATATTTAAATTAATTTGGGTGCAGTTGTCACCGCCACGGTGGGCGTAAAATATCGAAATTTTTACTTAAATATTTTTTTTGGTTTATAAATAAAGGGTTGTTTATAAGTACCTAATTTGATTTCCGCAAACGAACTGGTAATGGGCCTATTTTAGGTAAAAGGGTTTTCTATCCATGTATATACGAGTGACATTCTATTTTATACATAAATGCAGACATACATGCATGCATGTATATGGAGCTCAGGGGTCAAAGCCCCAGCCATAATAACCAACTTCACCCAAAAACCGTAGTTGTTACTTTGCGTAGCTTATAAACTCACGTATTTCTATTAAATAGTAAAAAAGTGAGGTTATTGTGGTAACCAAGACAAAATATAGATATGACATTAAACATTAGGGTACAAGTTTAGGGCGTCATCCGGAAATGTAAAGTTACAGAGTCATAAATTTATTTATAAATAATTTATTAATCCGGAATTTATTATTTATAATTAATCCGGAAATGTAAAGTTTCTGAGTCATAAATTTATTTATAAATAAATTTATGACTCTGAAACTTTACATTTCCGGATGACGCCCTAAACTTGTACCCTAATGTTTAATGTCATATCTATATTTTGTTTTGGTAAGGAAATTGGTGAAATTTCAAGAACCGGATCTGATAATGATAATGAAAGAGGGATACAGGATCTCAATAGACAATAGCAGTCTTTGAATTGTGGTAGAAAATAAAAAAATACCTCGTAAATGAATATTGATTTAACGGAATCACAATCTATTATTGCGAATTTAAATACAAATGTTTTTTCCCTAGTATTTACTACTTGTTGGGATTAGAATCAATAAATTTCCATAAATTTACCCATTTCGGGTGAGGTTTTTTTTAAACTTCCGTAGTTGTATATAGACACAATTGTAAAAATAGGGATTCTTACCATGATTGGGAATTCTTTCATAATTTTGTATATTTTTAATGTTTTTTGTTCATGAGCCGCCTAAACTTGAAGAGTGCTGCTGTTGTCCGTTGAGGAGATCTCGTATCCGCCTTCCAATGTCATCACGCTGTATTCTTTGATCATCACCAAACCCTGAATACCAAGTTTTAGCAAAGTTTTGATCAAGGCATCAAACTCCTCAGCTGTTCTTCGTTCGTCTACAGATCTCGTCTGGTGCAAAGAATTATTTTTATTTTCTTTAGCCTCGATTGTGTCCCGATGCGGGGCAAAGGCCTATCCTTTTGTTTTTCACACCTTTCTGTTCATGGCAGCAAGGTAGTGAGGTCAATAATAAGTAGTAAATAAACCCTAAGTCGAAGAGCATGCAGTTATCGGATGAATAGACCCCGTGTTCACCGGCCTTTCAGTCCCATTATCATGTCAGTTCATCAGGAAGGTGATGCATTACTCTAGGTAGATTTATTAATTTTTTTAAGAACCCAGATTTTTTACTCATGATTTTGATTAAATACCGAGTAGAAAAACGGGTAAAAACGAATATTCACTCTATTTATCATATACTGAGCAAATATTTTTTAGTATTTACTGCGCGCCCATCTCTACGACCAAATTTTTTTTTTAATTTATTTATTTAATGCACATAAGTGTAATGAAATTAAACAAAACAAAATCACAAAAACCTGGGAGGTTTATGCGTGATTTTCGGAGTACACTCTATACAATACACAACAGTTTATATTATAATTATAATATGGTAATAAACATTAAGTTGATTAACTTAATCCCGGATTCACTGACTTGCTTAAGTAAGTGAATCCGGAATCAAGCTGATAATATGTGGTGCTTAAGAAGGTAAGTTCGAACATTATGTATTTGGTTGGTACAAATACATAGGTATCTATTTGGTCGTCCAACGTCCGCATGTCCAATTTTCTCCTATCGAAATATCCAGTGCAATCTTCGGCCACTGTGGCGAAGTGCATCGGCAGGCGGCAGCACGCATGCGCGGCTACTCGCCTCCGACAAACAACCTGTTGCAATTGGGCCGGCGTGAGGCGATGCACCCACTTTCGTCGGTCTAAAACCGTTTCAAATTCACCAAAAACCCTGACAAAACGCGCTAAACACAACACCGTGCCGCGAAAAAGAAGAATAAACTCCAAATTTAAAAATCAACCAGTCGCTGGTGCAAGTTTCGGGTGTTCCTTCGCGAGTGCAGCGCATCGTCTTGAGACTAAGGATTAGAGGCGCAGTTTAGTAGTGCAGTGAACGGAATTGAGATAGCTTGGTGCTTGATTAGATCGTAGTTTTTATACAGAATATTTGCTAGCGCTCTAGGGAAAGTTTTCAATTACAATAGTTAGTCGTAGTGAGAGCAAGATTTTTGTAAGTGTATTTTTAGCGGTTCCTAGATTTTTTTCTTAAAAGTTGCAATTTCGTGGCGTCAACTATATTATGTAACGGCTTTGATCCTCTCACGATTTAGAACGCGCCTCCGAATAGTTTCAAGTGCAGACGATTTTCGATAACATCAAAATTCGAACTTTTCAAAAAAGTAAAAAACAACCGCGTGCCGGCCGGAAAAAGAAGAAAAACCATTCGAAATTTATAAACAGTGCGGCAGGACTTGTTTCTAATTGGGCGCGTCGTCGGACGAATACCCAAAGTTCCCCGGCACAGAAGCCGAGAAGTTGGAAGTTGGATGCAACAAGTGGTCGCCTGATGCTTACCCCGGTAAATGTGCCACTGTTATACGGCTTTGCATGCGAATTTTGTAAGGATTATGTTGCGCACCGAACGTGTCCTCCAGCCCGTCGAAATTCGGGATTTGTTTTGCTCGGTACCGCTCCGTTTTGTTTATTTTCCGGCCGTCCTCGTCGTTGTTTGCGATTATTACAGTGTTTTATTTACTTTATCGCTTTGCCGTCGAGCTTTAGAGTTTCGCCTCTTTTTGCCGTTTCGCTTTTTATTGCATATTAATACAATAAGTATTATGTAACTGTAGGTACACGTTTTTGTGAAAGAGTGAAGTTTAAAGGTGGAATTGAATTAGTGTATAACGCGAAAACCGGGCTCCTTGCACCTAAAAATAGTTGCAAGGAGGGTGGGGCGGTCGATTGGAGTTCTTTTGTTTTAGGAGGCTTCTGGCGCCCGCCATCTTGGACTGGGAGACAAAAAAAATGTCATGGCGTTTCCCTCTAGGGCGGGCGTTCAACTTTCTTAATTTTCGTCTCCGCGGCGATTTTCTCGGTTATTGCTTTTTCGCTAACGATAATGAGTAATAGGGCGACGTAGCCATTGCAAAAAGGTTTTGGATCAGCCACGCCAAAGTTGATTGCAAGATATTTTGAAGTCCTTTTTGATGATCAGTTTTGAAATCAAAAAATCCCGTTTATACCACTCTCCGCTTGCAAATGTAAGGGTTTAGCTACAATCTAACTAGTTTTAGATTGTTGACTAGAGAGCCCGATATGTCTATTAGATTAAGTTTTTATTTAATAAAAACGCGATGGAGAATTTGAGAAATAACTATAAAGGTGGTCAGGAAGAGATCACTTTTAGTGATAAGGCCGCCATCTGTGCTCTTAGGTTAAGATATATGTGTAATTTCCCTTTTTATGTATACAATATAGTATTCTCTATTTTCTGGTATAGGTACAATAAGGAATATTCTCAATGTCATTGTGACTGACCGAACCCAAACCTTAGGCGTAGGGCGAGCAAGAGGGTAGTGTGTAGGGAGTCTTTAAATGTATTTTTAGTAGGTATTTGTATGTACCTAGCATATAAGATAACTCGAACATGTAAAACCAAGAGCATCTGCCAACAAATTGTTATGCAGTTTGGCAGAAACCAACTTCTGTATTCTTTGTATTTTTATTTGAATAAATGTTTTCAATCAATCAATCAATCTTATCTGTCTATCTATCTATCTATAAACTCACCACAACAAAATCCATGAAAACCGTCATATCTTCCTCTTCCCTACGAATATCGACAAAGGTTTTTACCTATTTTAGTGGTCAGAAGTTCGAATTGTATAATGACACTGTCTACGAATAACAACATTGTATCTAACTTATGACGAAAATTGCAGACTGTAGAAATAAAAATGTTTAGTATTATTTCTTTTCAATTATTTGTACACACACGCTTTTCCTCAATTACGAGGCTGCATGCGTTCATTTTAATTATATATTTTTGTAGTTTGTAGCCTTAGTTTAACTAAATCTTAGAAGGCCGCCAATTGTACTATGTACATTGTAATTATTTTGTATTTCTTGTTTTTACAGTGTACAAAAAAAATCATATCTTAGGTTAGGTTTTTATCTTAACTATAATTGCCTCGGAGGCACTTCCTAAAGCTAGAAACCCGGAAACTGTTTAGCCCACGATACAGGATTTACCTAGTGTGAGGCTCACAAGACAATAAATGATGCCAACCACCTTTTGATCCCCAACCCGCATGCCCAGCGTGGGGATTATGGGCATTACCCCCTATGATAGCACAACGTGGCGCTCTTTAGGGGAGGGCTATGTCCAGCAGTGGACAGTATAGCCTGATTATGACGATGACCTTTTAAAAAATAAATATTTTTTACTTTCCTTACTTTTTCCACCCACTATGAACTAAGTACGTACGTAATCCTTTTACGTAAGCAAACTGCCGCTTCCGCGCTCATCGTGACAAAAATGTCAATTTCACAATGCCAGCGACGTAAATCTGAAAAGTTTTCGGCTGAATTTGACAAGCTCTTACGGCCCGCTGACCTAAATTGACGTGGGCCTAGCGTGGGAGGGCGGCCATTCTGGAAATTACTGGAAAGAACGGGGATTTCCCACGAACTTCTATCGTTCGTCGATTTGAATCAGTTGATACATTTTTAAAAACCTATTTAGAGGCTAAAAATTTCACCCATGCCGGGATTCGAACCCGCAACCTCTGGCTATCCTATTTAGAGGATTAAAAACCTATTTAGAGGCTATTTTTTAGCCTCTAAATAGGTTTTTAAATAAACTTTGTACAAGATGCTGGTTTCGGTGTCAAGGAGTCTCTGGATGCGGACGGCCCAGGACCGGGAAGCTTGGAAAACCATGAGGGAGACCTTATGCCCTGGAGTGGCCAGATGGCTGATAATGATGATGACCTATGTACAAAACTTTACCGATGTTGAGTTGTTGGAGTACCGAAGTTGCTGGAGAAGGAGTTGCTAATTACTGGTATTTTGAGTGCATAATTGTTTTTGTATACTTATTTTTTTATTTAGAAAAGTCGTTTCCATTGTTGCGCGTGGACGTAGGTTTTGTTTTTATGTATTGAAAATTCAAGATGAATTTAAAATTCAATGGTAATACTAAAGTTCCTTTTGGGTTGACATTGAAACTTTAATGTGAATTCGAAAAGAAACGAAGAAAATATATATTTCTACAATAATATTAAAACCAGACGAAACTCAGTCACGTCGTTTGTAAAGAGGAGGTAACGGTTTTTACGACAAAAGAGGATTTTTCTTTTTGTGTTGTTGAAATATCCGGAGGTATTTAAGATGTTTTTGTCCTTTGTACGAAAGACATGACTGAATTAGGTCCGGTTTTTGTATTTTTTTGTAGAGAGAGAGGGAGAGTGAGAGAGAGAGGGAGAGAGAGAGAGATAGGTAGTTGTAATTGAATCGCGAGTAAGTTGTGTCGCGTTAAAGTGTTCGAGCCGCGAACGAAAGGTATCGCGAATTTCAGAATGACGGTCTCCGTCCTGTGGCTGACAATGGCCGCGCTGAGTGACGTTCTTTGTGAAGAAAAAAACTGCAACCTATTTCTGAAAATGGAAAATTGCCTTTCGCAATACATTTGTAGAGTAGGCTTCGCTAAAACGCAAACAGATTAATTACAAATACAGTCTGTGTTAGCTTTCAGAATATACCTCGGGCCCTAGAGTTGGCTTCGGTTTTCGCCGAAAGCACACAAGTGTAATACTACCTTCGAGTTCTGATTTCGAAATTAAGTGTCATAAGTACCTATTAGTTCCGATATTTCTATTACACGAATATATCCTATTCCATCCGATAGCAGCCGAGGTATATTCTAAAAGCTAACAGACTGTTTCTGGAAACTCACATTTTTTCATACATAATGAATAATATTACACTATTTTTATTTTTAATGCACTAACCCGTGCTAAGGAACAAATTTAAAAACCTATTTAGAGGCTAAAAATTTCACCCATGCCGGGATTCGAACCCGCAACCTCTGGCTATCCGTACCAGCGCTCTACCAATTGAGCCAATGGGCGACTCACGGCATCAGTGAAATTTCGAACCTCTTTACAATATTCTCTGTATTACGTTCAGGCAGCGACATCTGACTTAAGCAAATTGCATTACTTAAAGCCCCGACCACCTACTTTGCAGTTAGGTTTTAACATCGGAACGATCGGAGTGTAATCATGTGGGTACAGTGATATGGTTCCGATGGGTGGATGAGGTTCGAAATTTCACTGATGCCGTGAGTCGCCCATTGGCTCAATTGGTAGAGCGCTGGTACGGATAGCCAGAGGTTGCGGGTTCGAATCCCGGCATGGGTGAAATTTTTAGCCTCTAAATAGGTTTTTAATGAATAATATGTTTTTTTAGATGCGTTCGCACAAAACATTAAAGAACCTTCTTCAATTTTCTGCGATTGAAAAAAGTTACATTTCAATGTTGACAAAGGTCATTTCGGAATAGACAGGTTCACAAAAAAATACTAAGAACTACTTTATATTCTATCTATCCAATCAGCCCACAAACAGAGCCCACTGTTGGGCATAGGTCTCTTCTCCTTCACGTCAACCTATTCGGGCTTTTTCCGGTCTCGTCCAATGTTTCCCAGCCGCTTTCACTCTGTCGTCAGCCCACCAGTGATTTGCCCGACCTGCGACCCCTAATGTTTTTCACCTATATACTTATTATACGTCCCACTACTGGGCACAGGCCTTCTCTCAGAGAGAGTGGGGGCTTAATTACCACGAGTGCCCGCCGCGGATTGGTAATTTCAAGCGCTGAGGCATGTGCACATCTCGAACATTCGGGTATTCTCATGATGTTTCACCGCTAGCGAATGGTATTGATACAAAAACTTAAAATAATTAAGTAACTTACAAAACAAAGTCATTGATGGTTACATCGGATACGAACTCACGACCTCCTGAATTCGAGGTAATTTGTATTATTGCAATCAAAACAAAAATGTAGATTGTCTAAATAAATTACACGTTGACTTGTTACTCATTACGTATTATACAGCCCATAAATGCTTAAAGCCTTTCTGGGAAAAATCAAGTAAAATCCTATTTTTGTACAAATCCAAAGCTTAAAATACCGTGTAAGCAATAAAACAATTCACAGAAAAATACGCAAGAAACTAAAAAACATTCAAGTATCTCTAATTGGCTGACTTGGACAGGAGGAAAATGTTTGAAACAAACTATAATTACATAATTATACCTAACTTACTTGCTATGAGCATAGAACAAATGAACAGAGGTACAACTTCACGCTCTCGAAGGAAAAAGTTGACAATAACATTTGATGACTAGAATATTATTTGACGGCCTCGCTGGCGCAGCGGTATGGCACTGTACTGACTGTAAAACCGAAGGTCTTGGGTTCGAACCTCGGCCGGGTTAAACTGGGAAACGAACTTTTCTAGTTGGTCTCGGGTCTTGGATGTTATCTATGTATTTATTGTATTCAATCTATTGTCAAGTTAGCCTGTAACACAAGTCATTTAGTTGCACTTAGTATGGGGCTAACGAGATCTGTTTAATATGTCTATGAAAACTTATTTATAATCGGAGCATTTAACTTTAACTTGAGATTTAACTACCTCCTTTTTTTTAAAAAAGTTACTGCAGATATAACTTTCACACAACTCAAGTGATTGAGTGTAAAAGTTATAATTATAATTATCCCTTTTGGTAACAAGGCAAGGACACCACGAACACACCCAGCTGAAGCCATTCGTACCCATTTTCAGGCACCCACCAGTGGAAATCGAACCCCCGACCCCCAGTTTGGTAATCGGACGTGATACCGTTAGGCAAACTGGCAGTCAAAGAAGAGAGATTACTTTCTCCTGCATCTCATCATTAAACCCGGACCAAATTTATATCGGACCCTTTACCTGGTAAAGAATTATTGCTGAACACAAAAATAGACGGACCTACAGTGTATTTATTCTTACTTGTTCAATTTAGTAAACAAGATTCTAACCTTAAAATTGAGATTAGATGCCTAAACTAGACATTTTCTCGCAAATTTATGAACTATCATGAACTATGTTTATAAAATTGGCAGCGTGTTATCTAAAAGTGTGTTCCAAGTTCATTTATGGAAATATGGCAGTTTTGGACTAAAAAGTCACAGTTTAAGGGTAGAATCTTGTTTACTAAATTGGACAAGTAAGAATAAATAGACTGTATTAAGAACTCTTCCTTTCTTGAAGTGTGTTGAAACTGCATCAAGGTATTAAGAAATATTTAAGCAATTAATGTTGTAATTCTTTTTTTCTGGTTGAACAGCTTTGGGTCTTGCGCAATCCTTTTTAGGAGCCACTTCTTTTATAAAGCTAAAAATAATATAATATAACATAACCGCACGGCTGTATCCCAGAGGATTAGGCAGAGACCAGAGACTGCCACTTGCCACGATCCTGACACATTACCTTCGCTACGTCAACGTTCATAAGTCGTTGCAAGCACGCACGCCAGTTACGGGTACTTTTTATCTTCCCCTTGGCTAATACATCACCTATTTGGTCGACGTAGGTCCGCCTGGGAAGTTAAAAATATCAGGTACAAACATTAAATCCGGTAGCTGTTTTATGAACATGATAATTACTAAAACTTCTATTTAGTTATTTAAAATGTTGCTCTCCCACATTTCACACACATCTGGGCCTTAATTCTACTAAATACAGTAAGGCGTAAGTGAACCGTACTTCTGAAATTACTTGTTCAGTGTCCAAGCGGCTCTTTAATAGTTAGCAAAAACGCGGAAGAATCTGCATTCTTAGAAAAATAGTTTAAGGGTCTCCCTATTATTTTAAAATGAGCTCCTTTTTGATCTAGTTGATTGAGTTAGATAGAAATACGTAACTACTTGTTATATCATTACGAAAATATTTAAATTATTCAAGAACTTACCTTGGTTAAAGACAACCCTGGTTACGATGAATTGCGTTTCAAGACGAACAATGTTATAAACATGCAAAAAACTACTAATTAATCTGACACATAGCTAAGTCCATACAACACCGCATAAAATAATTAATTTATTCTAAATCAGTCGCAGAATGCCGTGTAATTGGTCGCTTCCGCCGCGTCACGTGGTCGGCTCGACCAATCAGCGAGCAGCTCGCGGCTGAAATGTGCGCTTGACCTTCAGGGCTCTAATGAGACATTTTTTCGCAGGATCGTCACTCGACTCTGTAAAGGGAAGTGAAGGAAATTATAGAACAATGCGTAGATTCTGTTATTGTATTATAAGTACACGACAATGTCGATTTAAAATTGAAACATAATTGTGCGGACCCTTAAAATGTACATTATTATTAATTACTGCATTCGCGTGGCAAAGAAATCAGCCTGTAACCTGTGTCCACCACGAATCCACTTTAAATATTGGCAAAAGAATTTTTGAAATCGGATAAGTAAATTACTTTTGAAGATTACCCCCTACATACAATCTTACAAACATTTCCTCTTTATAATATTAGTGTAGATTTAAATACAGTAATTATTGTGGAGTTTTTTTTCCCGCTGCCTTTTTCTCCACTACATTACGGCCCGAAGGCAGCGGCTTTCACTTTCATGTTACATTGTACCTACTTTGACATTCAGCAAACAGAATGTAAATTCTTTACGTTGAAATAAATTGAATTGAATTGAATTGAATTGAATTGAATTGACCTTCACCGTAGAAGACCTCGTGAGGATACCTGAGAGTCTGAGGTGTTCTAATACCTCAGCGCTTGAAATTGCCAAACCACGGTGGGCACGCGTGGTTATTAAGCCCACACTCTCTCTCTGAAAGAAGGCCTGCGCCCTGCAGTTAGCCGTTCATAGGCTATCTACATAAAAAAAGGTCATCATAAAAAGCCATAAGTCGAAAAGAGTTCTTGATATGAACATGTAAATAATAATTCGCTGTTTATTACGAGTTTGCCAACAGTAGCATTAACGATACCACAGTATAATTGTATGGTGTATTGTTAAGCGAGTGGTTAAGGATTTACAGTCGGATACAGTGCTGGAAGGTTAATAAAACAGTTTTTTTTATTGCAATTAAAATTTAAACTCGTGTTACTTTAATTGCGAACAAGATTTATAAAGCCACTTTACTGGCGTTTTACCTTACTGATGCCCGGTTTCTGAGGTTCACAGTTAATGGTTCATTAGCTATAGAACCAATAAAGTTATCAGTTCAATAAACGTCAGTTAATTGTCAATGCGTTTCTGAGTACACATAGGACGGTCGTATAGTTATCGAACCGATAAGTAGTTCACCATTCCACCACTAGATGGAACTATTTTGAAACATACTCTTAACTTACGCATTTTATCTGTATTCTACTGCAGATTCAGGTTTTTCATACATAAAATAATTAAAATAATAGTTTTAAATCAACTTACAGTAAGATTTCATTTTTTTAATAGATGAGAAATCTTTTTCACAACCTAAACCAATAATGTATCTTAACCACTGTCAAGAAAAAAAAGTCAGATGTTAGTTTTGTGCGGCAATTTTGTTTATCAGTTCCTACTTGTCCAAACTTTACATAATTGTGTATTAATATATTCTTCCTTCTTGCTGTACCTATCTATTGCTATAATGGAACCTACAAAGGATGCCGGAAAAGGGAGCAAGAACTTTACGGAACGAGAAAAGTTATTGCTTATCGAAATAGCTAAAGAGTTTGTTTCGATCATTGATAATAAAAAAAAACTGATGAAACGATAGCAGAAGGCAATAAAAAAACTTGGGCTGCACTCACTAAATAATTATAATGCCACCTGTGAAAGTGGCCCTAGAAGTGAGAAACAATAGCATGCGCTTTATGACAATATGAAGAAGAAGGCTCGAAGAAACTTAAGAGACGACAAGGTATTTCATTTAATATTTTATAAGTAAAGTAGGTAAGTAGCTAGGTACATACTTTGAAACATAAAACTTAAGTTCATTTTACTGACCCCATAAGAATCGTTTATAATCATACTTATTGTACTTTAATTTTAATCTAATTATTTCAGGCTGAAATGTACAAGACAGGACAGTATCCTTATTGAAACGATATCTTGCTTGGAATTCCTCATCCGAGAACATTTCAAACGGATTTCTTCGGGACCTCAAGTTTCTCGGTACAGAAATATGCGCAACAAGCGCCATCACTTCCAAATCCGAATCTGATGAACTAGTACTCCATACTAACAAAGTAATATTTTTAAAATGAAAATATAGTGTTAACAAGATAAAAATAACAAGACTCTGGTTGTTTTTCACAAAAGAAATACAATTTATGTAAAATAACCTAAACTGTCTAATGTCACTTGAAACGTCAAATAAAGTTATAGATTCGATAAACGACCAAATCCGGGCGGTTAAGTTGAACGAAGTTTAAACCAAGTTTATCTTTTGCATATGTATTCAGAAACGTAAAATGTCAAGTTATTGAATCAATAGCGTTATGGAATAGATAAACTAGGTTTAAATGGACCTCAGAAACCGGGCATGAGCCAAAGAAGTGATTTAGTTAGCACAAAATTAAATGTACGTCTGTTGATGGGGTTCCATGAAGAACACTAGCGACAGTTGAGTGCAAATTCACAGATTTCGTGCTTCACACGACTATCAGGCACATTGAAAACTAATCTACGGAATTCAAAAAAAATCAAAAGGTCCTGGCTACAGGGCAAACCCTTTACCTGATCGATTTTGTTTTATTCTCAAATTGCAGCTGACAAAATCGCCCAGAGGAGTTAACTGAAACTTTTAATATATTCCTTCTGGAAACGAAGTATGCGTATCAGCAATATCGAAAATTTAAAAAAATATTTCAGGAAAAACAATATTTTTTTGTTTACTACTCTGGCTGGAACTTTTACGTTTTTGAATTTCGCGTCTTTTAAGTCCGGTTTGAATATCATATCTTCACAACTCTGTGAGATATGAGGAAATAGCACGTTTTCGTCAAATGGGAGCCTGCACTGGAGCGAACGAAAAGACACTACCATTGTCAAAATACATCAATACACGGCATCAGTGAAATTTCGAACCTCTTTACACTATTCTCTGTATTACGTACAGGCAGCGACATCTGACTTAAGCAATGCATTACTTACAGCCCCGACTACCTACTTTGCAGTTAGGTTTAACATCGGAACGATATCACTGTACCCACATGATTATACTATTTTTATTTTTAATGCACTAACCCGTGGTAAGGAACAAATTTAAAAACCTAATTAGAGGCTAAATGATCTTTTTGCCCATATGTGGCGCTAGTTTTTTTAATCAATAGCAAAAAAATAACCCTTACATTTTTGGTTTTACAAATTTCGCCAAACTGCAGTGCAGTTTGTTGGCGTTGCGCTCTTATAACTTAAGGCTTAATTTAGTTATTTTACAACTACCTATTGTATACCTTAGTAACGTAAGTACCTATTTATTTTCTTACACAAAAAAAAGTTCCTATAACTATTTTAAACTAACAAAACATATTATCACTATTATATTGGCTAAACGAGCCTTGAACACAGTATTCAAGACTCGTTCAGCCAATATTTACCTAGGTACTTTAACATTATTTCCTTTAATTTATCTTTATCGGTTGTTTTAGTGGCATTAACTCCGAAAATCAGAAAGTTTTCTATACTTAGTTTTATTATCACTCGCGGCGCTCATATGTAGTCAAACATAATAATAAATTGCATTTAGACCTGTTACATTTGTAACTAAAGTTCATTATAGTACAGTCGACAGCACATCAACCTTTAGATAGATAGAGAACACTTTATTGCACAACCAGAAATATATTACAACCATGATGCTTAAATCTAAGTAATGTTATACAATTGGCAGTCTTATCGCTAAGAGCTATCTCTTCCAGACAACCTTTGGATGGAGTGGATTGCATGAAAAACATAGTCGGTACGTGGTGCATGTACATAAATAATTCATTCATGCACTCCACTCAGTTACGTTAAGGGTGGCTTACCAACTAAAATGTCAAAATGGGTTGCATAAGCTGATATTTCTAACCAGCTTATACATAAACGGTACATAGGTCGCTATTTTTCTTTAGACAAACTCCTGCGACAGACAACCTGACTCAAACAACAATAGGTATATTTTTTCTGTCACTATTTACATACAATGGACCTTTAAGGAGCAGAACTTCGTAACGTAACACATAACGCGTCTGTCCAACCGAATCCGCAGTTTTCGAGGTCGCGACGTTCGTAATACAATCCGGCGGCTATTCTCGAATGCGGCTGATGCAGCGTCATCGGTGTGTCACCCAGACGTCATTGAAATCCTAGGCGATAATTCAAATTGTGACTAACTCCAACAGATTTAGTTCAAAAATAATAAAATGAAAAATTACGTACATAGCAAAATGTGTTCGTGATATATGTAGGTTGTCTATAATATAAAAATGAATCGCTGAATGTTGGTAATAGCAAATCAAAATCAGCACAAGCAAATCGAGAGCAGCTGAACCGGTTTCGCTAATTCTTTTTTTAGAATATTCCTTGAAGTACGTGGATGGTTCTTACGGAGAGGAAAAAAATTAAATAAAGATTCAACTGTTAGGCGGTACGAAGTTCGCTGGGTCAGCTAGTTTAACAATAATTTTATTTGGCAACAATTTTTTACCAATGCTTTTGCAACAATGTTTTAGTTGTTTTGTCACTATTGTAAATTGACCTAGTGATTAACCTGCACGCGGTTTGCCTGATTTCATAATATACCTAGTCTAAAAATAGTAAGTCTCGGTTTTAATTAATCGTGTATGCTACAAAATTCAAAAGTTTATCGTATACTACCAAAATTTTCGGCCATTTGCTACCTCTGACTACTACGTAAAAAACTTGTCGAGATTATGCCACCAGTCTTCTCGGCCAATGAGATTACGAAAAAGTACACAAGTTTTTAAGCCAATGCCTTAAAAACAATCAAATATTTTATTAAGAAAATACGTATTACAGGATAATATTTAATATATTTGATAATGGAAACGTAAATATATTTTTTCACGTTTATTTATTTGATTCAAAATTTGTCTTATTTCAATATATCCCTTTGCTAATTAAATTGTAGGTAAATATTTCTTAGCAATATAATGAAAGCCCTATCATTGTTTTCAAAAGAGAATAAAAGCAAAAAAATCCTATAGTGAAAAACGTAACAAGTCAAACAAACAAAATCCTAACAAGTACTCGCGAATAGCCCTTTTCGTCTACGCTGTGCTTGTGTGCGGTAAGCGCATATGTGTGCTCGTTGACCTTCCCATTGGAGTCTGTCTTGATATCTATCTAGATCTAGCAATTAGGCCCGATGTCACTTGACCTAAAACCAGGATAGTGTAAAAATAATGCAGCTAGAATAAGCAAACCAATGTTTTACAGTTAAAACATCGGTAGTCGTTAGCTTTTAGAATATACCTCGGCTACTATCGGATATATTCGTGTACCTAATAGAAATATCGGAACTAATATGACACTTAATTTCGAAATCAGAACTCGATCATCAGTAGGTACGAAAACCGACGAAAATTGGCGAAAACCGAAGCCTACTCTAGAGCCCAAGGTATATTCTAAAATTTAACAGACTATACAATACATAAACTCACACGCCGTTAGGCTCTACGAAGTTCGCCGGGTCAGCTTGTTATTTATAAAAAGTTCTAGAACATCACAAGCTGGCCTAGCACACCATCCTGTCAGCTCAGTCGGCCTAGTTCACAGGAAAGACGAGTCAATACGTGCAGAGCCAGCCAAGCTGCAGGCTTCCTAACGAGGTTTTCCTTCACAATTATCGTGTGGTATTGCTACTACAAATTCACAGATGTAGCTTTGAAAACAAAGTCATAGGTTACACTATTTTTATTTTTAATGCACTAACCCGTGCTAAGGAACAAATTTAAAAACCTATTTAGAGGCTAAAAATTTCACCCATGCCGGGATTCGAACCCGCAACCTCTGGCTATCCGTACCAGCGCTCTACCAATTGAGCCAATGGGCGACTCACGGCATCAGTGAAATTTCGAACCTCTTTACAATATTCTCTGTATTACGTACAGGCAGCGACATCTGACTTAAGCAAATTGCATTACTTACAGCCCCGACTACCTACTTTGCAGTTAGGTTTAACATCGGAACGATATCACTGTACCCACATGATTACACTATTTTTATTTTTAATGCACTAACCCGTGCTAACCCTCTTTTTTAGCCTCTAAATAGGTTTTTAAATTTGTTCCTTAGCACGGGTTAGTGCATTAAAAATAAAAATAGTGTAATCATGTGGGTACAGTGATATCGTTCCGATGTTAAACCTAACTGCAAAGTAGGTAGTCGGGGCTGTAAGTAATGCAATTTGCTTAAGTCAGATGTCGCTGCCTGTACGTAATACAGAGAATATTGTAAAGAGGTTCGAAATTTCACTGATGTCGTGAGTCGCCCATTGGCTCAATTGGTAGAGCGCTGGTACGGATAGCCAGAGGTTGCGGGTTCGAATCCCGGCATGGGTGAAATTTTTAGCCTCTAAATAGGTTTTTAAAGTCATAGGAACATGCCCGCACTGGGAATCGAACCTGAGACTCTCGGTTCTGAATCCATTGCTCTACCCACTGGGCCACTTCATCCATCCGATCAAAAACAATGTAACGATGCTGCCTGTACGTAATACAGAGAGTATTTTCTAAGGTTAACACGAGCACTAGACATAAGAAAAACTGTTTTCACACGGATTTTCTCATTTATTTTACATTTTTACAATTTTCCGACGTTTCGGTACTTTTTCAAGTGTCGTGGTTTCGGAAGACTGAGGTGACAGGCGTCTTGTTAAACTGTTAGTTTACCTTACTATCCTCGGCAAAAATTACAAAAGTTAATTATGAAGTTACGTTCCAAAATAGGCAAACCAATTATTTTATATAAAGTCAACAATATTTATTATTAGTAATTGAAGTTAAAATTACTACGGCACTTGAAAAAGTGCCGAAACATCGGAAATTTGTAGAAATGTAAAATAAACGAGTAAAATCCGTGTAAAAACAGTTTTTATTACAGAGAGTATTGTAAAGAGGTTCGAAATTTCACCGATGCCGGTAAGTCGCCCATTAGCTTAGTTGGGAGAGCGCTGGCACGGATAGCCAGAGGTCGCGGGTTCGAGTCTCGGCATGGGTGGAATTTTTAGGTTTTTTATAAATTGTCCTTAGCATTAAAAAAAGGAAAGAATATAAAACCAATGTCCCAAGCACTGCACGGCCCGAGTGGTCCCTTCACACATCTATAGTGTGAGTGGAGGCGCCACTGGACGCTGAAAAATCATCACATTACCTAGATGGAAAGGGTAACAATTTTGCAGTTAATAAACTACAAGACAATTCGAGATACAATTCGAGCTACTTGTTAATCTGTCTGTTAATTGACAATCTGGTATATATCTATCTACATATATGTTCAGTGTTCAGTTTCAATGTATAGGAGACCGAACGAGTTTTTATAACATCTATCATAATAAAATTTAGATCACCTTCGCTTCACCATTTTTTTTATGTAGTATATCCCACTTCACAGCACAGGCCTTCTTTCCGGGAGAGAGAGACTATGGGTTTTATTGCCACCCGTGCCCATCGCGGATTGGTAATTTCTAGCGCTGAGATAGTTGGTCACCTCAGATACTCAGGTATCCTCGCGATATTTTCCTTCACGATCCTTCATTTGAAACCACAAGTAGGCTAGCAGATTCTCAGAATGAGTAAAAGTCAAAGCGGTCGGGGTAGGCAGTGGTATAACGGCCGCGTCTCAATCCGTAGGTAGTGGGCTCGAATTCCAGCATGTAAATGCTGGAATTCGAGCAACAATGACTTTGTTTTCTAATGTGTATAGGTACATTGTAAAGTTATAGTGGGAATACCACTCGTTCACCAAAAAGTCACAACTTCTCTACTATGTAAGATATTATGTAAGACATTATAAGGCTTCGTCGCTTCTACCACTTCTGATCGGTAAGACTAAAAAGTAAATCTAAAAATATAAAACGACCTAAATAACGTCAAATGGTTCCAAAACATTTCATGTAATGAGCTGTTAATAGCACGATAGGTACCTAATTATGAAACTTTTCCAGATTTGACGTTACTTAGTTTCAAAAACATTATACATAGGAAGCAAAGTCGACCGCCCCACAGATGAACAAGTAGGAAGCTACGCAATGTACACCGATTTATCATAATAAACTATGGGCCAATTTCTGAATCGAGAATTATGCTAAGTAAGTAATTAACTGTAGTGCTGTCTCTTCGAATTTATCAGAAAAGAGCGTGACAGAACGTTACATACTTAAGTAGTTTATTACAGAAATTCTAATCCAGAAAGCGGCCCTGTGAATTGGAGTTTTACGAAAAGTGACTCAGAAATCATTCCTTCGGAGCGCCTCACCCCAGAGCATACCAAACGGTTAGCAAGATACAGCAGTCTACACTTCCCGCCGTTGCGACTCGTAATTTAAAACCTTGCCCGATATCATATCACCCCTCGACTGCTAGCGCCATCTACACGAAATTCCGGACAAAAATCCACCGAACCATTTTCTTACAAGAACACACACACCAGCGCACGATGCACACGCCCGCAGCAAAGAACCTCAACACAATCGAACGCACTCACACGTTGGAGAAAAAAACGTAAAAAAAGCGCGCACACAAAGAAAAATGCTGGCCGCACACGAAGAAAAGCGGCGCGGTCTATTTTTCGGAATTCAAATTTTAAGCTTAATTTTCTTAAAAACTAAATAACCCGGTTCCATTTTTTTAAAATACACCCCAAACGTTTCATTTCTGTAAGCGACTCGATTGGTTTAATTAAAAACTGCCGAAGATAAATAAGTTTCAACTGAAATGCATTTTGTTCGTACAAGAACGGTCACACACACTGGCGCAGTTTTTCTGTCGGACGATGGTGCACTTTTGTGCATGTGGTTGTGTGCAGTCGGATCCAGTAGTCTTGAGCGTTGAGTCTAAGGGCTGCGTTGGGGCTACGGAAAGTTCTACAACGCAGGCGGCGGCGGCTTTTTTTATTCATTTCAGTAGGTATCATGTTCGGTTTTCTTTTTTTTTTTGCACTAAATTGTCAACCACTTTTTTCGACCTTGGTGTGTTGTATGTCATTGTCACGCTAGGCACGTTTGTGAAAAACGAAATCGAGTCATGTGTTTCCGTCCGTCGTTACAAGCTATTAAAAGTTAAATTTCTTGGATTTTTCCCGCGAAAAAGTTTTTCTCTAATTTGAAACGCTGTGCAGCAAGTATCAAGACTGTACACGCCGCAGCTCTCGGTCGCAGTAAATACAAGGTAATGGCTAAGTACGCACGCCGCCTAGTACGCCTCGCGCATTCGTTGCAGTACCGCTTATGCACAAACTCCCGAGCGAGCGTCGATCCGACCGCCATACATTAGGACCAGAACACGCTAACAACCGCTAAAAACCTCCAAAAATACACAGGAACCTGTCAAAATTTAAAAAAAGTATATTTAAAAAATAATGGAACTATATTTATAAAAAAAAAAAACAAAAGCTCTATACTTACTACCTTTTAATCATATCATTCGCGTAGTGGTTTCAAAATTCCAAAAAAAATCAGAGAGATATTTTTTAAGTAGTGGAGTTTTTCGAAAATTTTAACTTGTAAAAAGTGCTGCGGTTTTTGCGATGCCCAACGAGACATATCAAGCAACCTAGGACCCGAACTATAGTTTTTTTATTGTACCAAAAAACATAAACAAAACGAATTATTTTCATAAAGAGCCATCGGTGACCTGAGTATGGTGATGTGTTTTAGCGCCAGTGCCAGTGTTGCTGTCCAGTACGGCTAACTAAATGGATTTGTGAACAGTGTTTGATGTCACGGAGGTGACACGGATTTCGAAATTGGAACTTTAATTTTTACAAAATTACTACCAAGGTATCAAACTGGAGCGAGGAAGGACAGGCCACCTCTGACGCATGTGAGTAGCCTCGTTTTTTAAGAAATAAAAGAAAAACAAATACGAATTATTTTAAATAAGTTCCAATTTCAAAATTTCACGATACCCGGATATGTATTGATTTTTCACTTTTTTCGCGACATGACGAATTATAGTTTAGTTTAGATATGAAACGAATTGTAATGAAAACTTAACTCAAAACTAAAATCTACAACGCCTTTTAATTTGCACAAAAAAATAAATGCCGCAGCTGTGTGCGTGAGCTGCATAAGGATGTTATAAAAGTTTTGCGTGGGTGTGCGTGAACCTTACGCACATTTTTTGTGTTTTTCTTCCGAGTCCCCCACCACTGGCCCCTCCTATAGTATGTCGTTTATCTATCCCACTCTTTTTCTATGACGTCGCCCGTTAGCCACGTGCGTTGGTGTGCGTGGTTGTCGATGTGGGCGTCAGATAAATTACGAGCTATTAGGTATTTTGACCGAAGGCCACAAATTAAGGTGGAGGAGAAAATATCTACCCAACGTAATTTTAGAACTTTTTTTTAAATTAGGAGTCACGTAATATACGGCAAAAAGTTACCTACAATGTTAATTAATTTTACATGTATATTTCAAATTTATAAAGGTTTTCGTGGCTTAAAGTTAATTAACGGGATCTAATTTTTAATGTGAATTTAAGATTTAATTCTAAAAATAAAACATTACTAAATCAGAAATAAGTAAGTTGTTTTAAAAAAATATTTAAATGCCGATGTGACATTTTCGGCGGACCATCGTTTCGGCCTAGGCGTAGGCTAAAATATTGCCGACGGAGGGCGCGGAATGTTTTGGTTGTTAATTTTCATAATGTTCTTGTAGTTACACTAAACACAGTTTACGACTATAAATTTATTGAAAATATTAGCGCAATATATAACCACCTACTTACATAGTTTAACACCATAAAATATTTTATTTTCCTATATTAAAATTAGTCTACGACATGAAGGGAAATATTTTAAGGAAACCTGAGGTGTTTACATACTTCAGCGCTTGAAACTGCCAATCCGCGGTGGGCACGCGTAGTGATTAAGCCCAAAATCTTTGAGAGAAGGTCTGTGTCCTGCGGTGAGACGTAATCTAGGCAGTATTATATTATTTTTATTTTATTACGTTATTAGATACTTCACAGGCTTTTGTGGTTATCTAATACCATGTGAATAACTTATTAAAATTACATTTGTGTTCCATTTAATTGATTACTTTTGTAATATAACACGTATCACCCTCAGTCACATTATTGGAAAGAGGTCAGCGGTGCGTTGAGGAAGTCAGATAAAAAGGCCTCTGAATACAGACTTATTTTATTTAATTTTTTCTGATAAAATCATTACTTTATTGTTTTTTGTTACGCTGACGTTGAATATAATGAATTTGAATATAATCAAATTCCATGATGGCGTAAGCCACAGCAAAATATAGAACTTGATAATAGTTAGGTAAGTAACACTTTTTGTACAGAAATACCTATTATAGCTAAAGAGGTTTCTCAGAATCGGCAGTTGGCAAATCCTAGGATCTGCCTCTCTTTCCAGGAAAGGCGTGAGTTTATGAATATAATGTGTAATCAAAATTCATAACTCAAAATTCTCATTGCAAGCCTCTTTCAGAATTAAATTACAAATAGGTACGCCCTGAACCGCATCCATAAACCAAAAGTTCAAAATCAGAATACAATACCGAGCCCGAATCGTTCGAAAAATTTCAAGGTTCAAGGATGTCTTTGTTTCTTGAACAATTCGATTTCCGAACGACTCTTGCGCGGTATCCTTGGGCGCATGCGCGGCGGCCAAGGCAACGGCTTACACAACTCCTGCGCTGCGTCTGTCAATGTTACTACATAACCTACAAATGCGGCTTGCTCGGTTGTTACTTTAGATAGTTGATTGCGGGCGCCGCCATCTTGACTTAGGATTTGCCGTTTGAAGGTTATGTCTCCATTTTGCTTAGCGTGTGCTTGGGACTATTTCAAGATTATATTTGTTTGAGTTAGTTTTGTGTTCACGGCACTCTTTTCATTTTGTTTGGTTTGCATTTAACCTGACGTTATTAACATTTTTCTGGACCTCCAGCTGAAATAGTTTTAAACGTTATGTGAGCAACTCAATTTTTTCGATTTTGAGGTTATGTTATAATCATAACTACAAAATGTTAGGAAAACCTAACCCACATTCTCGTTTTAGGGCCGAAAGGCCTCCGCTTTAACGAGCACGTTTTATCGAGGCAATTCAAGTTCTAAACGGACTTGCGCCCGCGCCGAGGCCAAGACGAAAGCCACACTTTGCACAACCGTTCAACTGCAAAACAACAAGTGCCAGAAGTTCTATGTTCTTAATTAACATTGGTGTAACATTGAAATTTACATAACATATCCTCACTCCTGGATCCCAGAGGGGTTGGGTAGGCAGGGACTGTCACTTTCCACGATCCTAACAGATCACCTTCGCTTCATCGACGTTCATTAGTCGTGACATGCACGCACGCCCGTTATTTTACTTTTATTACGTAGAATTTTAGAATACTCAAACTAGAGATACCTAGAGATTTTTAGCTATGCTTTGATTAAATTTCGTATAGATTAAAAGGAGTTAACTGGAAAAAAACGTGAATTTATTGTTAAAAATGTAATTACTGAACGTACCTATTTTCGTATTCCATCTAAATGAAATACGAAAAGTTTAACTCGGTTTTATAGAATAAACATAATCAGTTTCAATATAAAGAGTTTTCGATTTTAGAGACTTTCAATAATTAATTCCCCTTGCGCTTAAAGATCCTTACGACTCGGTAATAGAGGTTAAAGTTAACTGAAAATAATGAAGCAAAATTTTTTTGTGTTCTTTTAGTCTCGACTGGCGCGACTTGCGAATCTTTAATAATATATAATATCGATAAATCGTTCATTATTTTGTTATTATTATTAATATGGAGTACTTGGCATTAGTGAAATCGCGAGAACTGTATGCAGAGCAACAAAGTACAAAATAACGTATCGATAAATAAAATTTTTGAATGAGTGTCAACAAATGGTTTTGAAATACATAACGTAGATATAAGCGGCCTAATTTGCGATGTATCCACGCTGACTTAAAAGCTGTTTGCGGCGGTAGTCGTACTATTTTTTGTTTTTATATTATTATAAGTAACAACGAACGTACGACCATATTACCTGCATGTAAACTTTTTTTAAAGTGTCACAAGTCAAAGTCAAGATAGATAACTGTCACATGCGAAAACTTACAGAACTTAAAAATGTAAGTTAGTTATAACTAACTTACTAATAACTAACTTTATAAATATCTACTGAATGCTCTTGCCGATTCAAGACGAGATAATTAAACAAGTCAAACAATACTAAATAACCGGCTTATTTCCACATTGTGGGCATAAAACAAGTTACCCTTCTGTTGAATTTATTTTGTGACCCATCCAACTATCAATGTGCATCCGCCATCTTGAATTTATTCCGACGATAGACAGATAGTTTCTATCGCTACAATGAAATGCTGCGAGATAGTGATTTGAATAAGGTTGTTTGACTTGAATAGGCGTTACATTAGTGTCGTATTGTCGTACTGGTTACGTTACGAATCGGGGGTTGAGGAGTGACTTTACTATAGGTACAGTGAAACGGGGTGGTTTTTCCACTGAACTTATAACTTTAACGTCCTAGGTAAGCCCTGGACGTAACAGTTACTTCAAGTCTTCTAAAACTACGTAAATTTTGAAGAACTTTTTCTTGTTGTTGTCCTAAAAATGATAACGAAAATATTGGACCTGGAGCAGTAAGTTTTCCGGACTTCCTACTAAATCATTGGGTGTGAATTAAGAAAGTTATACGTTATGTAAAATTTCTAGGACGCCAGGGCTTAGGAGGTTAGGACGTCTCTTGACGGCTATTATCTAATATACAGACACGTCGCTATAAGTAGTTGTAAGCTCAGTCATTTTTTGTTTTAATCATACTCCAGTGTCTCATTACCCCGTTTCGTATTTTTAAGTACCTACCGTGGTACTTAAAAAATTAGTGTTGTAAAGTTTTGCACTCTTCCCAAACTATTTTGGTTTTAATTTACAAAATATTTGTTCAAGGTTTTTATTGTAAAATAATTTATAAAAAAAATAATCTTGTTTTGACTAAGCTCTCACATAAGTCGGCGAAAACTAAAATAGTCTTACATTCGTTCCTCAGTATCATTTTAAAGGTTATCAGATTTTAGTGTTATAATATAACCTAGTCATGATCTTCCCTTTAAATTCGGCTTGTAGTTTGGAAATATTAATTCCCAAACTACAAGCCGAATTTAAAGGGAAATAAAAAAAAATAAAGGGAATTTAAAGGGTAATTTGGTTCACCAAATTACATACGTTTTTGAGGACAATAAAATGTTAGAGCCCAATAGTTTAAAATTACTAATTAATCTGCGTTAAATTAGAAAGCAGCATTTCAAAACTAACAGTTATCTGATTGTACACACTGCTTGCAATTAAGTATTTAAAAATAAATGTATATTCAAGAATAAATATTTAAATATAAAAAAAATGTGTATTCCACATATTTTGACAGCTTTTAACAAATCAATCTATTTACAATTGCGCATCGATATATTTTCGCGGTCTATCAATTCAACTATTACCATTATTAATTAATAATAGTAATAAGTAGGTACCTAACTAAAACTGCCACCTGAGAAACTTATCTATAATATCATGTAATTTATGCAATATGTATGTAATATTGCTAAAATTTCCGTAAACTAATAATAATATACGTACCTAAAATTGACCGATGTTTTCCAGAATTATACGATAAGGAGTATAAGGTAAAATCAGTTTTACTTACCTGAACCTTATTTCTGTAATAACTTGCAGAGGAAATATTTATAAAGGCTGTTAATGAAATTTAATAAATCAGGTACTTGTGAACATATTTCTTTATTGATGCACTTGAGTCAAACTTTATCTTAGGGCTGTTTCACACATTATGGTATATAAACCAATTAAGCTGCAAGTCACGTGGGCAGAAATTCTTGGATTGCATTTTTAGGGTTCCGTACCTCAAAAGGAAAAAACGGAACCCTTATAGGATCACTTTGTTGTCCGTCTGTCCGTCCGTCCGTCTGTCAAGACCCTTTTTCTCAGGAACGCGTGGAGGTATGAAGCTGAAATTTATATCAATTACTCAGGTCTACTGTCCCTTGAAGCTGTGAAAAAATCAAACTTCTAAGCCAACGCAATCAAAAGATACAGCCGTTTATGCCGCAAATTTTCGACACTTGCAAGGGAATCAAAACCTACAGGGTGCTTCCCGTGAACTCAGAATCTTGAAATTTGGTACGAAGCAACGTCTTATAGCATAGATAAAGGAAAAATTACGAAAACCATAAATTTTTAGTTACATCACATAATATATATTTTTTTAATAATTTTAAACTTACTACCCATTTCCTCATAAACGCGTAGAGGTATTAAATTGAAATTCATACCAAATACTCAGGTCTATAATACAGGTTTGTACGGAACCCTCGGTGCGCGAGTCTGACTCGCACTTGGCCGGTTTTTTCTGGGCTGACATTACATGTCAGCTATTTTATTATAATAATCAGGGGGCACGGCAGTGACCCCGCCAAGTCGAGCGCGAAGCAAACACTGCCCTACTATATTTACTGGAACCATTTCGCGGCATTTACAGGCCCCTGTTTGAGAACCTCTGGATAAGATTAGAACGCAGAAACTTTCGTCATCCAGTAAGCTATGGTCACATACTTAAAATCCAAAATTTCAAGTCTGTAGGTCATTTAGTTCCGAAGTTAAGCGACTGCAAAGTTTCGCATTTACGACACTCACTCACTGATGATCATCAAAATAGAACTAGTATTTCCCATAAGCTCAGAGAGCTGAAGTTTGGTACAGACTTAAGATTTAATGGCTACATAAAGGGAAAACTATAAAAACTAGGAAAATCGAAAATCTTGAGTACCTGGTGAACCTGACAGAACACATAACACAAGAGCCCAACTAAACTATTAGAAGATTATTATTTATTTTATTATTTCGCTAAAAATTTGGTCAAAATATAGCATTGGACTAAAAGTGGCGGTGATACCCGCACACGTCGCTAGATGGCGCTGACTGTATTTTAAAACGCGCTTACGTTTTGTTTATCCGATAACCCTCATATGGCGAAGTGGCAACCGGCCGCGTTACAGTCGTTTACGACATTCTTCCACTGCCCTTGATTGGGGGGAACGGATTGATTTATTTTATACGAAAATCTAATAAAATAAATCAATAGGTCCACGTTTCTACAAAAAGAAGTGAAATCCCACCAAAAACATTCGTAAAAACTAGCCAAGTCTCGATGGAGCTGCTCGTTTATCTATAAAAAGTAATGAAATCTAGACAAAGTCGTGCGAATTCTAAGGTTCCTTACTGCGCTTTCTTTATTATTATGCTTAATGTTGTGTGACTTGGCCGTTGAAGGGTACACAAGGGTACAAAAACAGGTGCTCCATGACACCATTGCACCAATACTTCTCAAAGACCTAATTTCTACTGCATCAATTCTACTTTCTTGCTTCTTTTGCCACACCCAAGTCTCGCTACCAATCTAGCCAATGAAAAGCCAATCTAGGTCTTTTGGAGATGTTTCGGTTGCACACAATGGAGTGCAAGGCACCGTTTACACCATTTCCCTCTTTTACTCTTCTTTCTATATCACCTTCACTCTTTCCATTCCTCGTAAACAGGCTCCCCAAATAGAAAAATTATTTTATTTGTTCCACTCTTTCGCCTCTAATCGTTATCTTGCACTTAGTCATTTCATCATCTTTTTCAAAGACCAGTACTTTCGTCTTACTCACATTATGTACTCTATTTCTGTTATATGTGCAATAATTCTAAAAGGGATATTCCCGCTATTGTCGACTTTAGGCATGATGCTAAATTAAATACCATAAGTCTGAATCAACCTCTAGAACAGCCAGATGACACGTAATTGTCGATTGCATTATATTTTACAACAATTATTGTTATTAAAATTAATTGATGTCATCATTTTTATAGATAAAATATCGCCAATAGATAGCTGAACTGATGTCTAAGCTTTTGAAATGAATGATATCTACTTTATAATTATTAGACACAAATTAATAACTATACAAATAATATATATTAGGACGAGTATTCATTCTAAGATATAACTCGGTGTCAACTGTTAAGTATCCATCAACAAAGAAGTCGCACCAGTTATTCAAAAGACAAAAGACTGGCTCTTACATTATTCTCTTTTTCCCAATTTAAAAATAAACCGAATGACTCAATAAGAAAGACGGAACACATCTGCCCCTCTCGAAAGCGTCCCCGTGTGTGTGCAATAAAACAACGTTGACCCTGGCCTCCAGACAAAAAGCAAAATGGATGCCCAAAAAAAATAAAAATAAAAACTCACTTTCACTCTCGAACGAACGCCGAAATTATGTGACCTCATTTCCTTGACTTCGGGCCTGCGTGGTATATTTCATTCGACAGTATGATGATGCATGTTGGCTGACCTTATTTTGGATGAACAAAGCGTTGAGGAACAAAAAGAATGGGGTATGGTTTTTTATTGTATTTTTTTCTGTATGTATATTTTACCAGTATTGATGTGTGTTACTTGTTCATTTCGTTGTAGGGGTGCTAGATACGTTTTAAAGTTTCAGTACTTTTTTGTTTACATTACGGGTCATTGTTTTAAGTTTCCTGCCATTATACTGCGTGACGCTTACTAGCCATAAGAAAATATTTACTCAGAAAAATTGCTGAATTGCTCTATGATTCAGTAGCTAACCAATCTTGAAGCAGAAATTGTTTACTACTTCCGTAATACTTGTTTAAATTAAACAAATTACGACTGAGGAATTACCAAACAATGATGAATGTGTGATTCAGACCCTGCGATTGCCTAATAGAAAGTATTCGATTGTTTATTTTTCGAGTTTTCAGATATTATTATTTAGAGGTTATCAATAAAATGTAAGTAAATTACCAGAATGGTGTCTAAGTCCTTGCTTGCAAAAAAATCAAAACATTTTTAAAAACCTATTTAGAGGCTAAAAATTTCACCCATGCCGGGATTCGAACCCGCAACCTCTGGCTATCCGTACCAGCGCTCTACCAATTGAGCCAATGGGCGACTCACGGCATCAGTGAAATTTCGAACCTCTTTACAATATTCTCTGTATTACGTACAGGCAGCGACATCTGACTTAAGCAAATTGCATTACTTACAGCCCCGACTACCTACTTTGCAGTTAGGTTTAACATCGGAACGATATCACTGTACCCACATGATTACACTATTTTTTATTTTTAATGCACTAACCCGTGCTAAGGAACAAATTTAAAAACCTATTTAGAGGCTAAAAATTTCATCCATGCCGGGATTCGAACCCGCAACCTCTGGCTATCCCGGCATGGGTGAAATTTTTAGCCTCTAAATAGGTTTTTAAATTTGTTCCTTAGCACGGGTTAGTGCATTAAAAATAAAAATAGTATAATGTTTAAAATCGTAAAAGCAACATAATGTTAGTTGTTTTATTTTTTTCAAGATAAACTACCATATAATACGCACCTACGTTATGTTATTTATTACGTAGGGGCTGACTCTACAATTATAATTCTCTCTGCACAAAATACTACGTTCTCCAAAAGAGTATGAGAACACTGAAGAGTATGGGCTTAAGCTGAACAAGTGCCCTTCGCGAATTGACGATACCAAGAGCCGAAATGAATATCTCAAACACCTCAAAAAGGAATAGAAGATCTATATAAATATCATTAAAGCAAGCATCTAAGGCTAACGATAAAAAAGAAACTAGACCCTTCAAGATATCCGAACGAATAAAAAAAGATGAGATTATATTTCAAGTCGTAGAGAAGCAAAATGAAAATACCAAAATGGCCGCCTTTGGCAGTTCTGGTTATCTATTGGCGCAACTACCAAGCAGAGGCAGGGTTGTCAGATGCACTTTGTGCTGGGAACGAAGGATTTTTTACATTCTTCGACATATTACAGTGGCGTTGACTTGGCTATTCTTCAACTCACAAATACTGGAAGGATCTTGGTATTAGCGACAAAAGAACTTTTTGACATACAAACATATTTTAAACATAACAATATTTTTAGTCAGTACCAATAAAAATAAATGCTGTTCGCTGGTAAGCACATAGCTCGAAACAGCGGGACCGATTTGATTATTTTACGTTGTACTTATTTAAACGCCCTTTACAAATAAGTATTCGAAATAACTATTAACTCTAACATAAATAACCTCGTACTTCTTCGCACCGTAAAAAAAAAATCTCCTATAAATAAATAGGATACCATTATAAAATACCTCTGACTGCAAAGTAATTTCCGTCGCTACCAGTTTATAAACAGTTTTCAAGTAGATAGGTTCCACTATAAAATAGAGCTTAAATGACTAACTAATCGAGCTTTGTAAAATTTTAACAAGAGAATATTTTTAGTCTTTATATGTTTTGTTTTATTTCACCGCCTTCTCATCACTTCATAGCCCAGTGGTATTGTATTAAGTCAAAATCCTAACAATACCATTTAGTTTATTTGTTTGTAAGTTATGATTCGAAGCCAAAAATGCTCGAAAATTATTATGTTTTTATATTGTCATGTAATGGCAACCCCAAGGAGCAAAATTAATTCCTGCAAGTAAAAACTGACGCGGATCGTCTATCCGGCGCTTCTAAAACGAGAAATAAGCACAAAAACAAACCGGGCCTGGGTCTGTTGCAGTTTTCTTAGAGCAAATGCTCAGGGGTTGTTTGTTTGCCGCCATTTTTACCGTCCCAGTTGCTTTGGCGCCATTTTGAAGAAGTTCAAGCTTATTTTTTCGACTGTTTAGTCGAAAAAATTAGCTAGAAAAAGCTGCTAGAAATATTTAGCTCTTAGGAAAAAACAAAGTTATTTATTTTTAAGTCTGGACTTCAATTGCGCGCTTAGGTTCTGATAACTGTTCTACTTAGGAACGATAAAAAATTAGACATAGACATAGACATCTTTATTCGTAATTATAATTTACACGTCATTTTACAACAATTCGGATTCAATACTACAATTCGAAAATAACATAATTTATAACGCAACATGTACAATTAACAATCAACACTATTGTTTAATTGTGAAATGACTATTAGTATAGCGCTTCCTCACAGGTTCTTATACATACTTATTTTATGTAAATATAATTAATTATCTTAAATACTCAGAACAGCTAATTGAGCCAGCCATCAAAATTTACTTTTATTATCTATGTATTATCTATTTTATTTTATTATCATAAAATTACACTATGTAGGTTAAGTAATTCCGCCATTGGGCAATTTTCAGATATAGTCTTCTAATGGTTTCATTCTAACAGACTTTTTGACATTAATTTAAACACTTAACCACGTTTATAATAAGGAATAGCAACTAATTTTGAATGGCAAAACTAGACAAACAAGAAAATTGCTCTTTAAAATGAAATATTGCCGGAAGCACCAGCCATTTTTCTTTAAAAACAAAAAAGCACGCTGAAAAGCATTAACTTTAATCGGCTGCGTCGAGGTCCGAGGGCCCAAAGCTACCGTCTCATACATCAACCGCATAAGCACAAAATAGGAGGACCACAGAAGCGCAAAACGAAGTCCACAGAATCACGAACAACTTGATAAATAAAAAATATCGAAAAAAAATATGGTGAAAGAATGAATGAATAACGGCTACGTTGAAGAAGAACGTTGACGTTGAAGATTAATAAAATATTTTTTGTTTGCACCAATTCAGCAAAGACTGCATAGGAGAGACAGTCCCCTCCAAATTTTCCATCGATTATTCATCATCAATCAGGTCGTCTTTGTCCACTGCTAGTCATAGGCCTACCCACTTACGGACATAGCCAATTGGACATAAGCACACTTCTTCTTTCTACCCTGAGCCATCCCCAGCCAACCTCTGCCCGCAATCTCACTCAAATCGTCGTTCGAACGAGCTGATGGGTCCTACTATGCGTTTGCCAGTTCGTCTCCACTTGAGAATATGTGTACTCCATCGGCTGTCCGTTCTCCGGCAGTTGTGACCAGCCCATTCAACTTACTAATCTTACAGGCTGTAGGTCACCTTAGCCTGCCAATTGTCTCTTAAATCGGTGGACTTATCATACTGTCAGTTCAAAGTCAAATACATTGAACTTCTATACTTTCTGTGAGTACTTTTTAGAATGAAGTTATTAAACGTTCAATATGTGTTTCATAGGAAGTATTGGCCAGAGACAAGGACGTCTAAAGTGGAAATCTAAAGGCGAGGCCTTTGCCAAATAGTGGGACAAGAGAAAATGCTTCATAATTAGGGTCTCTTATACGGAATACATCGCTAAGCATAAATCCTATTCTTATTATGGAAGACCTCGTTTATTTTAGACTACAGTCTCACGACAAACAGTACCTTTAATTTTGAACGCCAAATATGAAAATTAATTATATTTCTTCTTCAAATTGATGTGTTAGTTAATCAATGAGAAGAGCTAAACAAATAAAACTCGATACTTTATCAAGTAGTTGCAGCTTAAAACAAAGCCAGAGTGAATATTCTGTGTCTCTCTATGAAGTGGCATAAGAATCCGGCCTTAGACCAGTTTCGCACGTCAGATACCCGAGTTATGCTTTATATTTATATCTAGCGACGCACTTATTACATCCCCGGGTTGTTGCGCTTTCAACCTCGGTTGTAAACTCTACAGATAAAGTTTTTCTGGGAATAACAAATTCTACTGAATTTCGCAAGATGTTCACTTCGTCACTGTAAGAAATGTGTCATTTGGTGAAAAGAAAGACGTTTTTTTGGCAGTTTACCGCTGTGATTTCCAACCAATAAATACTCTTACTGTATTTTTAATAATTTGGATGTATTTTTATTTTATCGATAAAACCAAATTTATCATCGCCGGAAAGCCGAAGGCCTTGGTTGAAACTGGAAGCCACCTCAAGTACCTTCCTACGTGTGCATTTAGTTTGTATGTGGGCAAAAAACGAAATAAATCTTCGGTGAACGACCCCGCGGTTGAGGCAGGGCAGGTTTTTGAGCGCGATGTCAGCTCGGGCAGTTTGACAGCTTTTGAGATAGGTTCCTTTTATGAAATGTGGGCGGCGGCCATGTTTTCCTTTTTGTTTTTTAATTTTTTGATTGGATTAGACGCGTCCGGCCAGTCCGTTTTCGTTTTGTTGCTCAGACCTCGGGTTTTATTTGCATGTTTCAAGATGCCCATCGCAAGATGAAGGTGCCATTTCGATCTTTATTTATGGTCGTTCTGTTATTTTGCTTTTTTTTCTTCGATAATTCTACCATTTTTATTGCAAGGCGGTACTAACTTAACTATTTATCTTTGTAGAAGTTTAGAATAAGTAATAACTTAAAAAAGTATGTACATTTTTATTGACTTTCAATAAAAACAAAAGAAAACGATCATGTTTTGTCGTTCTTAGTAGTTATAGTGTTTTTAAAACGGCAATTCAGTTACTTTTATCAGTTCAATGTGCTTTTTATGTCAACGATCGCCCGTTTAGCGTTGAATAAATAGAACTATTGAAAATGTGATATTGGAAGAGTTATTGCGAAACTGGTGTAATGAACTTGGGTTCAGGATACTTGAGAATTTTGACCTTTACGAGACAAGTTGTTCAAGTGTGATATAAACTGCCTTGTTTGTAGCCTTTTCCGCGTTTTTATTCTGTTTTAATTGTGAAATAAGTTACGAGACTCGAATCGACATTTCCGAGATAAAACTTATTTTGTTTTTGCCGTAATTGCGTCAGATCAGACTTGTTTAATATCAAAACTAGAGAGGCCGTATACTTATACTTATACGGCCAATATGGATAAGAACTATTTCGATATCGAACCTTGTGCCCCCACTACTGAGGCACGGATTCACGGGGGCCAAGTCCGTGTTGGTGGAGAATCGTAAGACAGTGGCGTATTATTTTAAATACAATCAAATAAACCCCAAAGAATAGTAAGTAGGTATTCTACGATAACACTAGTTCTTATTCCCGGAAGATACAAGGACTAAAGTGGCTTTACTCTTAGATTCATTTGATAGGGGTGTTTTGATTTCAGAGTGTCACAGACCCCAACTACTTACCTACCTATTGAAATAGTAAATGACTAATATGGAAGGCCATTAATCATCCGAATAACCCACCGGGAACAATGGGTATATTATAAAATTTCGATTCTCTTATTAAAGTGAAGCCAACTATCGCCTATATTCTTCTCGCAACCTAAACAACGACCCGTACAGAGAGAGACCTGTGCCCCATGCGTTTGGACATACAAAGGGTTGATTTCGCTATCGCCAAAAATTTACATATCGTGTCACAGTATTTGTTATCGAACTCCTCCGAAATGGCTTCAACGATTTCTATGTTTTTTTGTGGAGGTTAGAGAATAGGTCGTTGGCAAATTAATATGGCAAAACAACGTTGGCGGGGTCAGCTAGTATTACATTACACACAATACATTAACTAATCCTGAGACCTGAAGCGCTCGTGGCCTAGCGGAACCGAGTGATTGTAATCAATCACTTTGGTTAAGCAACAACAGGCGCGGTCAGGTACAGGATGGGTGACCATCTTGTGACTACCGCTAGTGGCATTTTTTCCGACTGCTTCCGTGCTTTGCAAGGCGCGTAAAGGCGTTGGTGCCGGCTGTCATGTGATGGCGGTCGTTAAGCCATGTCAGAGGCCTTATGGGCGGCTTGATAACTTCTGACAGTAAGGTCCGCCACAGTCTTAAAATTCTCCACCAACCCGGACTTGGCCCCCGTGGTGGAGTATGGCCTAACCTTCCCGGAACTGCGGCTGGGGCACGGGTCAGGAAGAGACCCGTGCCCCAGCAGTGGGGACATACAAGGGTTGATATCGATATCGATCGAGACCTGTATCAAGAACTAAACTTCATAGATTACTATGACAATTCGATGTACAAAGTCGATTAACCCACAGATTAACAAGCAGACTCTGCTACGCAATGTACCTCGATATCAACCCTTTGTATGTCCGCACTGCTGGGGCACGTGTCTCATCCTGCATCGCAGTAAGTTAAGGCCATACTCCATCACCACGGTGACCAAGTCAGGGTTGGTGGAGGCTTGTAAGACTGGCGGGCCTTACTGTCAGAAGTTATCAAGCCGCCCATAAGGCCTCTGACACTTAACGACTGCCATTACATGACAGCCGGCACCGCCGGCTTAACGTGGTTTGCGAAGCATGGAAGCGCTTGGAAACATGCCACTGGCGGTAGTCACGGGACGGTCACCCATCCTGCACCTGACCGCGCTTGATGTTGCTTTAATCAAGTGATTGATTCCAATCACTTGGACGCAATGTACCTACCTCGAATTGTAGTTTTATTAAACCCGGCCCTGGTCCTAAACTAGTAAACAAGTAATCTTCAATATTGCTCGTCTCAACGAGGTTGCGAGCTGCGTCTCTACTCACCATGATTAAGCTCTTCGAATAAGAGCAAAATCTGGTCGGACTCTTCCAACAAAGACTCAAGTACCTAAGTGATTCCGGAATTAATATTGCTAGTCTTAAGCCTATGTTTCACAATGTTCAAATAAAGTTCCAGATAAGCTATCCGCAACCAGGTATGCCGTTTGTTCTAAATTTAAATAAATATTCCTATATTGCGTGTGTTCGTTTATGACTTCAAATTTAGAACAAAATTCAGCCCTGGTTGCGGATAGCTTATCCGGAACTTTATCTGCAGATTGTGAAACAGGCCGTAATCTGAAAATTTATTCTACTATCTAAAAGGAATAGTGGGAACTGAACTCGGATCCTCTGTATCAGGATCTTGACGACATAACTCAGAGGGCAGGCTTCTGACGTGAGAATTTCACTAAATGCTTAAATAACGTTCTGTCACGCTTTTTGTTGACAAACTCGAAGAGACAACTCTACCGTTAAGTATTTACTTGGTGGAATTCTCAATTCAGTAACTAACCCTGACCTATCAAGACCTGAGACTTCGATCAAATTAAGTACCACATTTTAAAGCCATTTTTCTTGTGAAAATTTACAAAACGCGATTAGAGAATCGAACTTTAAAGCAACTAGGTTTGTATTAATTAGATTTTAGTTTACTTATTAATATAATTTAATCCTTAATTTAGTATTAGTTTATAATAATTTATTTCAGTTTATGTTTTTATTAAACAGCCATCAATGAAAAAAAACTAGGAAATCACTAAAGGTGTTTTAAACTTATAACGTCGGAAATTATTTTTTTGTCCCATATTTTTGTTTATATACTGTGTAAAAAGTATCGGGAATATGTCAATAAAAAGACCCGCGTAAAAGAGGTCGTTTTAATTTTTTTACTGCATATTGGTAGCACTGTACTGATTTAGCGCGCAAAATTTGAGCGGGGTCTGTCATTTAATTTGTTTTAAACTACACTTTTTGTTGGTCATAGTTTTGAGTCCTCGGCGATTTTTACAATGGAAAATATTGTTGAACAAAGAGTGTGCCTTAAATTTTGTGTTTCAAATGATATTTCATGTGGTGAATCACTAAAAATGTTGCGAAATACCTACGGCGAATCGTGTATATCGAAAACAAGGGGTTATGCGGTATAAGGCTTTTAAAGAAGGCCGAGAAGTAGTAGTAGACTTGCCTCGTTCTGGTAGACCTTCAACCGCTATGACCAAAGAAAACATCAACAGTCTCAAGAAGCTAGTGCTCGAAAATCGACGTATGAGTCTGAGAGAGTTGGCTAGTGAGGTGAACATATCTTTAAAGTCCGTCCACAACATTCTCATTGACATTTTAGGCATGAAACGCGTCGCCGCTCGACTAGTTCCAAAAGAGCTCAATTTGGTTCAAAAAGCGCAGCGAAAGCATGTCGCTGAAGACATGGTTTCCCGAGCTTCTACGGATCCGACCTTTATGAAACGTATAATAACTGGCGACGAGATATGGGTTTATGAGTACGACATGCAAACAAGCCAACAGTCTTCAGAATGGCGTCTCGAAAACGAGCCGAAACCCAAAAAACCGCGGCAAAGTCGCTCCAAAATCAAGGTGATGCTGACAGTTTTTTTTGACTACCGTGGTATGGTTCACTCCGAATTCCTTCCAGAGGGAGAAACAGTGAATAAAGAATATTATTTAGGCGTCATGAAGCGTTTGCGTGAGAGTATCCGCCGAAAACGTCCAGATTTGTGGCAACACAACTCATGGATGCTGCACCATGATAATGCACCATCACACACAGCCATTATAGTGAAAGAGTTTTTAGCGAAAAATTCAACAAAAGTTCTCGACCAAGCACCGTATTCACCTGATATGGCTCCGTCTGACTTTTTTTTATTTCCCAATTTAAAATTAATACTTCGAGGAAAACGTTTGGAGTCGATAGAAGTCATAAAAAAAAATTCGCTGAATGAGCTTAAAGGCCATACCGCAAATAGCCTATGCAAAATGTATGGAAGACTGGGTGAAGCGGTGGAGATGTTGTATTGCAAGCGATGGGGCCTACTTTGAAGGCGATAAAATAAATTTAGATGAATAATTTGTATTTTTTGTTTTATTGGCAAATTCCCGATACTTAGTACACAGAATGTACTAGCTGAGTGAAGATGCCACTGGACGCTGTATAAATCCTCTCATTAAGTAGATAAAAAAGGCCAATATATATATATATATATACTAGCTGACCCAGCAAACTTCGTACCAACAAACATCGTAACAGTCGATTCTTAATTATTATTTTTTTTATTTTTCTCTCCGGAAGAACCATCCCCGTACTTCAAGGAAAATTCTAAAAAAAGAATTAGCGAAATCGGTTCAGCTGCTCTCGACATTTGCGCGTACCAACACATTCGGCAATTCATTTTTATATTATAGATGTACGTGGGTTCATTATTGCATTTTTTTACAGTGTGAAGTGTGCATTATCTTATGTAATAGCTGTTCTTTCTAAAGAGATTGCGTGTGGGTGGCATCCTATATTCTATTTCTGTTTAAAGCTTTTACATTTATCGCCTCGTTTTCTTTGAGAACTTCTCCTATATCATATTTTTGTATTTCTATCCCTCCTTCTAGTATTCTTCCTAGGTTTTCTTTTGATTTTCAGCACAACTTAGCCCGCGGCACATAGATGGATAGATGGAACGGTGGGACGGGGGCGCGGAAAATGCGTAGGTATCTTTAATCCATTTTTATACAAAATGTAGGTCTGAAGGGACGGGACAAAGTCCACACGGAAAGGACGTCTTTCTTGTGAGGGCTACGTCCCATCCCATCAGCACATTTTGTATGATAGTACATTGGATGAACGACGTGTCTTTTTGGCACATGTGCGAGAGCTTTGTCCCATCCCATCAGCACATTTTGTATGATAGTAAATTGGATGAACGGATGAGGTCAAGATAGGAGTGCCACAGGATCTATATTGGGGCCGTTCCTTTTCCTTTTATATGTAAATGATTTGCCTTTCATGGTTCAAAAGATGCCAGAGATTGTATTATTTGCAGATCACACGTCACTTATTTTTGAAATAAGGAGACAAGAAAATGACCTTGATACTAATGATGCTCTTTCTCAGGCACTAAACTGGTTTACGTTTAATAACCTATTTAATTAAAAAAAGATAAAATGTTTAAAGTACACTCTACCAATTGTCAGCTTTGTCCCATCCCATCAGATCGTAAATTGGATTATGGACGTGTCTTTTTGGCACTCTCGTCCCACGGCCCAGCGGCGACCGCTGACTCTATCCCGCAGTCAATGATACACTTCTATATTCCACAAAGGGAGGAAGTTTATAAAAAATAGCTCCTTTACTATCGATAAATGATTCACGAATACCATTGTTTCATAGTACGTGGCCAGAGAAATGTTTATTGCTATTATGTGCTCTATGACAAGGTGTGTAGGATTTCTTTTGCGTATTTCTGATGGGTTTTCTTGTGAGCAGATTTGTTATAGTGGATAGTTTATTTTATTACTGGTCTTCCGGTCTTTATTTCTTTCCTCTGGCACTGGCTCCTCGTAAAGTACATAATATATTTAAATGAGTTGCTATAGGCTATTGATATTGGACTTACACGTTGGACGATAACCTAAACGACGTCATATTGATTGCTTCGTTGGTCTAGCGGTATCACCTCTAATTATCATACCAGATCGTGGGTTCGATTCCCACTGGGGTTCGCCGTACATTTGCACACATGGCCTCAGTCTGTCAGTCTGTCTCTACATTCCAGTTTCAAACTGGCCTTTAACTAGCCCGAATAGAAAATCACCTTTTTTGTCGGTTAAAAAGACGTGCTTTATCGATACTTCCGAATCATAGCAAAAGTAACAAAGTACTTAAATTTCGTAAAAGTCCATCTAAGAGCTAAACACCTGCCAAGTACAGACATAGTCTGACTGGACTTTGACGATTTTTTGTAAGTTTAAAACTCAATAAATTTTAGACGATATTTCATCTAACCTGCAGCCCATGAATTTCATGAGGCCGTGAATTTAATTGACTACCAATTTCTTTACTCGCTAATTGTATTGAAAGAAAATATCGTGAGGAAATCTGAGGTTTCGAGATCCTTACAACTCTCCCTCTTGTTCTTTTAATCAATTGTAAAATGGCAACTGCATGAACGCGCCGATTTAATCTCATTGCCTCTTCAAGTCTACGCGCGCACACGTATCAAACCTTCTAGGCGTCAATGGTATGTAAAACTTGCCACGTGACCCGACCGAGAATCTGCCCTAGTAGATAGAGAACACAACCAGAAGAAAGAATTAGAAACGCTTCCTATAATAATGAACCAGCAGAATCGAGACACCTAACCTGGAAACAGTATAAAACCCTCGTCTTTTATAAAACCTGCAGCCTTACAGCTCCCGGTGTCGAATGCACTTGAAGAAACCGCCAACAAAGGCGGTGTCCGTTAAAATCGATACCAACCTAAAGACCTAAAAGTGTCGGCTCCCTTTGTCTCCCAAAGTGCAAGGGGCTATCGGGAACCGAACGCTGCGATGACGTGATGGGATTTGAATATTATGTTACTTTTATTCAACTGGTAACGCCTAGATGTATACTCCATTTTAACTAAATAATAATATGAATCTGCAGAGTTTTCAAACATAAAAAAGGTGCAGATTATTTATAATAATTAAGTAACTGAATTTGGTCAAAACTTGTAGAATTAACTAATAACCAATTTTGCATGTAGACAATAACGTTCTGCGGCATAGAAAAATAAATAAAATACTACGCTGTTTTTGTTCCTTTTTAAAGTATAGTAGGCCAAACAGCAATTATACTTACAATCGAAAAAAAATTAACTACTACTGCCATAAATTTTAACACAACTAACTTACACCATATGGATTATTTGAAGATTGAGTAGAAAACCGTACCCTCTCTATCTCTATTTACCCATGCAGTAATTCAGAGATACGTACGTAGCAGATGCAAATTCATTTGTTTACCTTAATGAGGCCAGTAAGGCCCGCCACTGTCTTACAATCCTCCACCAACCCGGACTTGACCCCCGTGGTGGAGTATGGCCTAACCTTCCTGCGATGCAGGAAGAGACCCGTGCCCCAGCAGTGGGGACATACAAGGGTTGATAACGACCTTAATGTAAAAAGCACTCCGACCGATTCCATCCTTACAGATCAATCAATGTAACAACTTATTTTTATTATTCAAATTCCACCAGATACGCCAGCAAGACAGTCGATTAGTTTTCAAACGTTAACGTGCGGCTCTTGCAATGCCATCAGCTAGCATAGGACACATTTTTATAGCGAGATCTTTGACCGTCTGTGTCGGTCCTTCAACCTGGAATTTAGTTTTGGATAGGGCGGCGGTGAGCGGCTATGGCTAAGCTTAAGATAGACAAATAGAATTCTTTGTTTTGGACTGGAAATTACAATTAATCATAATAAAGTACTATGGGTAAGGGATATCAAAAGATAATAACATGATTTAGTATAATTATACTATTTTTAATGCACTAAACCCGTGCTAAGGACAATACGTACGTAATACAGAGAATATTGTACAGAGGTTCGAAATTTCACTGATGCCGGTGAGTCGCCCATTAGCTCAGTTGGAAAGAGCGCTGGCACGGACAGCCACAGGTAGCGTGTTTGAATCCCGGCATGGGTGGAATTTTTAGCCTCTAAATAGGTTTTTAAAAATGATTTAACCTAAGTTAAAACAAATTCAAAGATTTTAGTTTGGAGTTCAGAGTTACTTTATACACTGTTATGTTTTATTCTGCTCAATAAACATATTTCATTTTAATTTCATTTCATTTTCATATGAAATCAACTTAAAGTCGGGTCTTTTGCTAGGCAGCTTTCCAAGAAACCTTTAACAAAATAAACTGTTTCCAATGGCCAAAACATTTTTGTTATTTAACTTCGTCTAGTAGGAAGGACAATATTTTGAGCGTGAAAAACTAATTATTTGCTTAATGATTTACTAGGGGGCGCACAAATGAATGTATACACCTAGAATACTTGTAGGTAGGTACGTGGCAAGTGGCACTCCCTGGCCTCTGCCTTAATGCAATAAAAGTTTTTTTTTTTAATTTGCCATGAAGTATTAATAAATAAATCAATAAGTGCAATAAAAGTATATATAATGTATAAATAAAGTTTGATGAACTTGTTAGTTCCGTAAAGCAGGTAAAAAACGCTCGTGCTACGGAACCCTACACAGCACGTGGCCCTAATCGCACTTCGTTTTTTTATTATTTCAATTTATTTTTTTGATATTTTTTTTTTAAAGTGAAGCAAAGTTAAAGTTTATTTCTCACCATAAAGAGCAAAATTCAGGCGGGTTATTATAAGCCTTGAGGGCTTTACAAAATCACTTAAAGGCTAATGGTACATTATCAATTCAACTAATTGCCAAACTAGGTGGGCGTGTATTTTGACAATTAGTTTTCTTGTACTTAATTACATTTAATTACAGTCACTCCGCGTTTCCCGGCCAATAAGACACGACATACCTACGTCCGCAAAGTCAAAATAGATTCTCACTCTGAAAGAAGGCCCGTGGAGGGCGTATAAAGACTGCATTATTTTAAAAACCTTTTTAGAGGCCGAAAATTCCTCCCGTGCCGGGACTCGAACCCGCGACCTCTGGCTAACCATGCCAGAGCTCTCCCGACTGAGCTAATGGGCGACTTACCGGCATCAGAGAAATTTCGAACCTCTTTAATACTCTCTGTATTACGTACAGACGTACAGCAACATCTGGCTGATGCAGGTGATTAAAATTACTTCAGCCAGATGTTATTAGCTCAGTTGGGAGAGCGCTGGCACGGTTAGCCAGAGGTCGCGGGTTCGAGTCCCGGCACTGGTAATTTTTTTAGGCTCTAAATAGGTTTTTAAAATTATCCTTAGCACGGGTTAGTTCATATATACCGCGTTATGCCACATCCGACGAAAAAAGGCATCCGGACCTAAACCTTCAGACTTCATCCCCCTAGCCACCCCCCAGTGGATCTTGGGTGCAGTTTTATAGGTCGCTGTCCACTCGTCGCATCCGCTCCGGGTGGCCGATATTGATCCGGCGGACGATATGCTTTTAATAAGATACGTTGAAGACAGCGGGGTTTTTTCGGAGGCGCTTTGTGTTTACGTCTGCGCTTCGGAGACTTCACTATTGGACTTTGGACTTCTTTATCATCATCATCATCAACCCATTAAGTCCCCACCGTGAGGCACGGGTCTGAGGAAGGTATAGGCCATACAACACCACGGGGGCCAAGTGCGGATTGGTGGAGGCTTGAAAGACTAGTGGCTGGTCTTATTGTCAAAAGTTTCAAGCCGCCCTAAGGCCTCTGACTTGGCTTAACGACTTCCATCTATCGACGGCAGCCGGCACCAACTGCTTAACGTGCCATGCGAAGCACGGCACCGCTCGGAAAAATGCCACTAGCGTTAGTCATAGACGGTTTACCTATGCATGCACTGAACGCACCCCGTGTTGCTTAACCTTCGTGATCGTTTAAGATCACTCAGGCAGCCGGGGTAATTAAGGGACTTCTTTGTATTAATCCTTTACTGCACAAAAGAGAATGTGCAAAAGGAGGAGTTAATGCTAATTGCATTTTCTACCAGTCCACCCGCAGGAGGTACGGATACGGATATACACATTTGTTACAATTATGACTTTTAAAGACAACTTACCTAGCTGAAAAAAATGGATAATTTCTGCAAAAAAAGATAAAGCTGCCACTTCGAGAAAATTGCTAAAGATACAAAATTATTAATGTTGTATCTGTAGCAATTTTCTCGATTCAATCAATTCTCGGATGAATTCTCGCTTTTTACTGCTTCTCCGACTCTCTAAGGTTACGGGAAGAAATCTCTTTCAGAGATAAGCTCGCCCTTGTACTTGCTATTTCTTATGTAATGTCCTGTTAAATGTTTCGTTTGCAATAAAGTATAATAATCTTGGTCGAATCTATAATGACGTCACAACTTAGTAAATATACCGATCAGAGAACCCGCAGAGTTGACTTAACATCAGTTTGCTTACTGACCAGTGATGTCGATAATTCCTGTGCGACACCAAATTGCTCAAGAGTTTAGAAAATGAATTTTTATTTGATTTTTTTTTAGAAAAAATACACGAAAGATTCATATATCACTCCCTTCTTACTAAACACCAGCGAAAAACCTAAGTTTCGTTTTCAGAAACCTGTCAAATATTTTGCCTATTGCATAATGCCTAATGCATAGCATGATAAGTAGTAACAACAGTATTTGCACGGATATTTACTCGTTTAATTTTACATTTTACAATTTTCCTACGTTTCGGCACTTTTTCTAGTACCGTGGTCCCGGAAGACTTGCCGAGGGTAGTAAACTAACAGTTAATGCTTTCAAAAAGATGCCTGTCACCTAAGTCTTCCTGGACCACGTACTTGCAAAAGTGCCGAAACGTCGGAAAATTTAAAAATCTAAAATTGAACGAGTAGGTAAATACAGTTTTTATTGTGTTTAGTGCTCGTGTTAACCTTAGAAAATACTCATATGTAGTTTTTATAAGAAGAGAGTATATAAGAAATTTATACACCTATATGGTGAGAGCATAGTTGGTCTATCCTAATCCTTGGAGGTAACAATTACTTCAAATAATAAATAATCGCGATTTGACCCGTTTAATATATAACTATGTATGAGTATCGCGAATCATTTAGAAATACAATTACTTCAAGTCTTTAAAAACTACGTAGATTTTGAAGAACCTTTTCTTCTTGTCCAATAAATTATGAGTTTATGAGCAATATATTGAACCTGGAACAGTAAGTTTTCTGGACTTCCTACTAAATCATTGGGTGTAATTAAGAAAGTTATTCGTGATGTCCTATTTTAGGACGCCAGGGCTTAGGAGGTTCTATTGTAAAACCTATGTAACCTATGTACAAGCAAACAAAATTGATTGATATTATTATGGGATTGTTACACAGACGATTGTAGGTAGGTAATTGTTAAGGAGTATGTTGCGAGTTATACATAGGATATAAATAGGATATACATAGTTATAAAGCGGTGGTAGCTCAGTGGGTAGAACCATGGACTGGCAAGCGAGAGCCCCAGGTTCGATCCCGAGTGCGGGCATGTACCAATAACTTTGTTTAATTTCAAAGTTATGTACATTTGCGAATTTGTAGTCGCAATACCACACGCTAACGGTGAAGGAAAACATCGTGAGGAAACCCGCGGCTTGGTTGGCTCCGCACGTATTGACTAGTCTTTCCTGTGGGCTAGGCTGACTAAGCTGTCAGGATGGTATAGGTGCTGGGCAAGCCTACACCATCTATAAAAAAAACCATGTCCCAGGCACTACAGCGTCGGAGTGGTCCCTTCACCCATCTAGTGTGAGTGAAGATATCACTGGACGCTGTATAAATCATCTCATTAAGTAGATGCAAAAAAGGCCAATATTATACATAGGAAAAATAAGTATGGATGATGTTATTAGTGTCAATTGCAACCAGTTAAACAGATACAGATTAATGTAGTAAAGCTAATAAAGTACACAAAGATTTTGGTAATGGACTTATGCTCAGCGATATGCGACAGGCGCTGATTTTTAGCATGAGTAGTTTTGCAAGCTTGCATGTGAGAGGTCCCGGGTTCGAACCCCGGCTGGAGACAAAAAAAGACCAAGGTCTTGGATGTTTAAATGTTTGTGATGTCGCTCTATCTGGCTCCCACGACACAGGGTATCCTAGTGTGGGGCCAGAAGCAATGAATGTGCCAGTATGTAAATGTTATCTATGTTTGTGTTATTTTATGCTGCCACAACAAAAATGTTTGAATCCGAAGTAATGCCTAACGCCTGTAACCTAGAGGGGTAAGCAGAGGCCAGGGTTTGCCACTTCGGGTGCCTGCGATCAGGTGTTCGTAATTTTATAAAGAAAGTTCTGAGTGATTGGAATTTAAAAAGGAATTAAAAAATTCTCAAAAGCAAGAGGGTTTTTTTAAAGTTTAGTACCTAGTATCTAATACCTATTATATAGGTAGCTCAATTGGAAAGAGCGCTGGCACGGATAGCCAGAGGTCGCGGGTTCGAATCCCGGCATGGGTGGAATTTTTTGCCTCTAAAAAGGTTTTTAAAATAATGCAGTCTTTATACGCCCTCCACGGGCCTTCTTTCAGAGAGAGAATCTTCTTATCTTCGAATCGAGAATAAATAGGTTTTTATAACATAATATTATTACAAAAATATATTCTCAACTACCTACCCATCGCAAACTCTTCCAGACTGCTCTAGTTTTTGCTCAAGTTATCTGCCGGCGATTATAAGGGCTTCCTAGCAGGAGTGGAGATGCTATTCGGTAAAGTAATATGACCTTGTGAGGCGTGAAGTCATTTCGTATGTAAACTTCTTATCAGCTTATACGCTTTAACATTAGCTTGGTACCTACCGCACATAGGTAATAAACCATTTTATCTTTCTAGTTGAGTTATCAGATGGTAGATTTTACTTCCCATATCAGTTTTCTAGTGCCTCATTTTATGTGGCCTCCGATAAGGCGAAATTATCCAACCAACCGTGCGCCAATTTTGATGATATCTGAAATTATCTACCCACCCACTCTTATGCCAAAAGGGCCTAAAACGCAGTAAACTATTGTGTTCAAGTCTGAACTTAAATACGCAAGCTATAACGCGGTATGCCTACTAAGATTCAGATGTAACAGATTTTAATACTCTGGCACGGTTAGCCAGACGCGGCTTCGAGTCCCGGCATGGGTGGAGTTTTTAGCCTCTTAATAGTTTTTTTTCAGATTTGAATAGCTATGACAAAAAAATATATACAGCGTTATATTGTAATATTGCAAAATCGTTTCTTCTGTTTAGATGTTTTAAAATTGTATTTTTATACTTCATACAAAATAAATAACAGTGAATAAATTGACAAAAGTTTCAAGGTTGTATGGAAAGAAACCTTGAGAATTTAAAATTTTTGCTTCTTTAAATGGGTTCAATTTTACCGTTAGTGATCAAACTCTTTTCAAATTTTCTGTTATATTGATAACAATTCATTGCAAAAATTTATAGCGTAGGACCATTAATTAAGTACTTGCCTACTTGGGTACACTTTAGTTTTGAAATAGGAACGCTTCAGCGTGGCAAAAATTCTACCCAGCGTTATCGAAACTATATCGTCTAGGCCTGGCAGTTAATAAAAAATAGAACAGCCGAACGGCCATTTTGGATCATTAAAAACATTTTAGAAGGCGTAACTAGGACTGGTTTTGTTCAAATTTCGAATGGGCCGCCCTCCAATCGCGTGCACGGGCGTGGCCTGTCAAACTGACTTGACTCGACAGTTTTTTTTAAGCCGATGATTCTGGCAACATACGGCCGCGGGCGCTAGATTTTCTTTTTCGGGCCGCGTATTCGGCGCGCTTTTTCGTCGACAATGAGTTTTTTTTTGCTTTCATTGTGAAAGCTTTGAATAGTTTATTTTTTAACGCACGAAAAATGATGAAACAAGCTTTTTTGTTTCGTCATTTTGGCGTGTGTAAAAACACAAAAGTTCTTTTTTTTATAACACTTTGTTTTTTTCGCTAGTTAAAAGTAGACTGGATGTTTGTCAGTCAGTGGCTGGTGCAGGCTTTTAGTTTAATTAGATTGGGACAATGCATTTAAGGTGGGGCACACTACTAAAAATACATTCAGATATTGATCAACTTAAGTGAAAGTGGTGTTAAATAAACATTGTACTTACTTAATTTACTTACTGCGAAGGTCAACTGAGGTAATTTGTCATTGTTAAACCTATAATTAAAAGGTAAATTGCACAGGCTAGGTAGGTATAATTACAAAATTACTGTTATCTTAAATACTTTACCTTTTTTCACTTAAGTTCTAAATAATTATGTAATTAAAATTAATGATGATAAATTACCTACCCAATTTTATATCATCAAAGTTCGTCTGGTACGTACGTAACGCTATTAACATACTAACATAGGAAAACTTTTACAACGTCATTTGTTGCTTAGGAATATGAAATTACATAGGTACCTCTGAGTTTGAATTAAATATGATATTTCGCAATAAGTAACAGCCCTTCACTAAGTATATTGGACGCGCCCTCAATTTCAACGAGTTTCAGTTTACAACTTTGCACCACATTCATCACATTAAATTTATTAACATTGTGTTACCAATTTACCGCCGTCCACCACATGTTGCGTCATAGTGGGAACGCACCTTTATTTGAACATTCCTGTTTGCCAACAAAATGCATCGGTGTGACCTTACCTTTACTAATTGGTAAACACTACCAGCTTACTTTAAAGGTACCTACTGAAGACAACAGTAAAAATGTGAAAAAGGTTGATTTTTCTTTTTAATGAAGCCAAAAGTTGACTGAATATTTCCTCTTGTCTCGATAGTTGAAGAAGCAGTCAAATCGGCTGCTTCCTATCATACATTGAATACTACATATTAATAGCTAATGATTTAAAAAAATATCTCAATAACTTACGTCGAGTGCTCTCTACAAAACTGCCCACGGCGAAAAAAGTAATAACAGCCTCATAACTACATTACAACAGCGTACGAGATCTATTTTTTTCCATTCCGCTTTGTTTCACTCCAAATTAGAGCTTATTACCTGCGTACTCTAGAAAAAACCTCGACACGGGCCCGCAAACCGTGGCAATCCCGGCCAGTCCAATGCCAGTAATTTCGTCGACATTGTTGGCCATGTAATGACAAAATTAAGAGCAAATGCGTTACGCACACGGCAAAAGAAAGTTCCTCTCACACTTGTGTAGGCGCTCACACGCAGAACGCCATTATGCCTACGTACGCACCCGCACACATTGGCGTCTTCGAAGGACACGACGCGGGGTCGTCGCCCCCTGGTTTTTTGCGAGCGCAGCCGCGCTGCATAGCGCGATCAACGTGCATTGGCCGCTGCTGACGATTTTTTTCAACCGCCATATTTGTTTTTTTTTGAAAGATCGTTCACTTTGCCGCGTCAGTTGATGGCTGTTTGATCTCAGGTTTCTTTGCTTGAGTTTACTGGGTGAGCGCCCAGGCTTGTCATTAATGTGGATATGACTTCTACTGTGGGAATACGGCTATGATGTCAGAGGCATTTTCTTTTTTTGTTCCTTTTTTAATATACTCATGTTCTTGCTTGTTTTTGCAGTTTTTTTCTTCAGTAAATCTTTCGTTTGCAAGTTTTATTAATTGGTCTCGATTGCCGTTTATGGAGTTTGATTCATTTGCAGAGGTATCGTTGGCGATACGATACAGAGTCCGTTAACCGTCGAGCTGTATTAATTAAAGGCTTGCAACTTCTAGTTTGACTTGTAAAGAGGTCAGGTTTGAGTTGTGGCGTAAGGAAGTGAGGTATATCTTAATTTTCAGTGGACTTTTATCTTGGTGTTGACACTTGTCTGAGTATTAACTGACTTACAAGTAAAACCTGGTTGATAATCAATATTTTGTTACCGACTTAAAAACCTTACTTAAATTCCATCTTAGTCAACAACTGAAATGGTCTGATTATAGGTGATAAAAATGACCTGATCACATAATGTGACATCTGTTAAAAACTTAGTTTAAATTGACGACAAATAATAAATGTGACTGATGTTTATAGGAATAAACAATTCCAGGATAAAATACCACCCCGTTGCACCACCGGAGTTCTTCTGTACTCTTTCATCGGTACCTACAGTAACTAGCTATTGGATCGGCGTAGCGTAGCGTGTAATACGAGTTTTGAATATGAAGTTGCTTACCATAGGATCATTGGATGTCAGACTAGTTTAGTGTATTTAAGTATACATAAAGTACGTATGTATTTTCTGTAAGGTGTTACGAAATGTTTTCTTTATATGAACTTTTGACTTTAACAAAACACCAACTTATTCATATCTCTTAAATATTTGTAGAACCATGCTATAACTTGTAAGGCGACCTACTTGATAGGCGACTAAATGACTAAAGACTATACATTAGTAGTAGTATTCTTTTGAATTATTTACCTATCTGAGATTCATGTCTAAACTAAATTAAATTATATGAACAAAATAAGCAAGACTTAAACTTTTCAAAAAATATTACAATATAAATTGTAAATAATTATAATAAAGTTGAATTTTGTCATTTACTTGCCTAATTTAGGGTACACAGTGACAAGGTACCTAAACGTACTCGACAGTGGGAGTAACGCCGCCATCTAGTACCTACATATCACAACACCGTGTTACAGTTTGACAAAGTTGTTTGGAGTTGGCCCCTCTTTTAAACGTCATTTATATTATTATATTAAACATTTATAAATATGGCACTGTAATAGCCAACACAAATATATGGTACAATGGTACAGTCCAATTACAAGAAATTTGCCGAAGAAAAACCGGATCTAAAAAGTAACCAATCTTCATGAACCAACTGTAGGTACCGTGAATGTGTACAACGACCTAACCCAACGTTTCCCGCGGTGAGCGAGGGCCACCCCAATTCCTAACCTACCCCACTACGCAACGTACGAATTTTCGCCTCTGTGTGCGTAACCTCAAGACGATTTGAAGATGGAATTAGCCCGTGTGCGTGTGATTTTCGGGCATCGGTGTGGGAAAGTTGTGGTTATTGGGTTAGTTAGAACATTCATATATCTAATTTGATATTTAATCTAAAGGAAAACATCGTGAGGAAACCTGAATTTTTGAGGTGTTCCAATATCTCAGCGATTGAAATTGCCAATACGCGGTGGGCACGCGTGGTAATTAAGTCCATACTCTCTCTCTATCTCTCTCTCTCTGAGAGAATGCCTGTGGCCTGACGGACGCTTATAGTCCACATAAAAAAAACATTTATGGTGGTTGTGTGTTACTTATGGACTCCAATAGTATGGACTCCATTAATTATAATACTTAAATGTCTAATAAGCAATGTATAAATTAGGTTGGGTTAGTAAGTAACGACTGAAGAGTATACTTTGCACAACCAGATTTATAACAATGGTTTTATGTTTATTATTCATATAGGAAGCGGTGGTAGCTCAGTGGGTAGAACCATAGACTGGCAAGCGAGAGCCCCAGGTTCGATCCCGAGTGCGGGCATGTACCAATGACTTTGTTTAATTTCAAAGTTACGTACATTTGCGAATTTGTAGTCGCAATACCACACGCTAACGGTGAAGGAAAACATCGTGAGGAAACCCGCGGCTTGGTTGGCTCCGCACGTATTGACTAGTCTTTCCTGTGGGCTAGGCCGACTAAGCTGTCAGGGTGGTATAGGTGCTGGGCAAGCCTACACCATCTATAAAACCATGTCCCAGGCACTACAGCGTCGGAGTGGTCCCTTCACGTGTGAGTGAAGATACCACTGGACGCTGTATAAATCATCTCATTAAGTAGATGCAAAAAAGCCAATATTATATTCATATAGGTCTTGCAAGAAATTTTTTTTTTAGGTTTAACCCTTGATTCGGCGAGGGCAAAAAAATTTCCTGTCGCCTTGAAATAAACTCCAAAACCAAAGAAAAATGCATGCCGCATTAAGGATTAAAACAGTTTACAGATTAAATTACTTAATAGACATTATAGGTAAAGTTTACCTTATAAACAATCGCGGAGAGACGTATCGCGAAGAGACTGTGAACTGTATAACTAAATAAAAATAAACACTCTTTTATTCTGTAGTAATCAAGCTAGGACATCAGGATCGTGGAAATACGCACAGGCTGACTGCTTCAGTCTACTTTCCGGTCTAAAACTAAATCTATTTTCGTTTTTGGATTCGACGCATACCACAAGCCGCTATTTGACACGTATCAAATTTGACGCAATAAATGAATATTTCCTATAGTAATTAACGTGAGAAACCGAAATATATTGATTTTGCTAAGTAAGTATGCATGATGTCGGCAAAATTAGCATGGTAAAAAAAGTTTTTCCTCGTTTAATTCGTAACGGCGAAAACGCTATCCGCCATCTTGAAACCATCTAAAGTATGTAAACAAACATCTTTCAGCCAGAGCCAGTGGACATTGATTATTATAGGACTTACATCAAAGTGACCTTCACATAAATACACCCGAGTTTCAATTGATGAAGAGTCGGAGTCTCTTTTGGCAAGTTTGAGCAAAGTTCTTCGAATGTTAATTTTACTGGGTACACGAATCCACAACTTCCTGGGGGTCTTTACTGACGTGTTTTTTCATTCTCGAACAAAGCAATAAAGATAATTGGTATATTTTGGGTATAAATTCGATGAAATCATGGTTGCGTTGTTGTTATTTCACTACGCTAAGAGATCACTTACATAAAATTGAATGTCAAACTTTGCTTACAATCTTTTGGACTTCAAACCATAGACAAAAATGGCTGACCGCGTTTTTGGCTGTTTAGGAAAATTAAGTTTTAAAATATTGTTTTATGTTTCTTTTAGGTCCTCAAAAAATATACCAAAATATTTTTTGGCCTAATATAAGAGTTATTTACCGTTTAAGACTTACTTGAAAAGAGAGTCAAATAGCGGAATGCTGCCTCTCCGGTACCCCCTGTAGGTTGACTGGTAGAAAATGCAATTAGCGACTGTCCTCCTTTTTTACATTATCTTTTGTGCCATGAAGAATTGATAATAATAAAATAACAACAAAAAAAAGAGGGTCAACGTTATGTCTTAAAGAACGCAATAGGACGCCGAAAAGAAGTGACATACCTACATGAATTAACTTTACTAATAAAATAAATACATTCATAATAAGATAATAAAACAGGTTTATTTTATTTATTTATTAATACTTTGTTGTTTATTTTTATACATATTATTTGTTTATACTTATACTATAAATGTAAAATATTCACACACTTAATTATTTCAAAGAAAACTGGACTCTTTCCACATTAACTATTCTACCCATAGAAGTATAACACGCTTCTACCATATTTTTTTTTTAAATTGGTACAAAAAGTACCACCACGAAAGTTTTAAAGGTAACCTGATGTATAGAAATTCAGAAAAAATATTGTGTATAATCTTCAATCCAAGACTAGGAACATAGGTACATAACTCGCAAAAAAACTCCGTCCGAAGTCCACCATCAATCAATCAAAATCGGCCATAAAATTCTCTGCCCGACCTCCTTAATGTTTCATTGTGTTGGTAACAGTGGTAACACCCGACCCATATACCGTGCGTGTGTGTGCGTGGCCTATAAACGCGGCAATATTTACGCGCGATTTCGGGAGTGTGCGCGCGACCGAAGTGTGCGTGAGTCTTTGGAATTCGAAGTTTGAAATTGGAATGAGTGACGTTGGCCGGTCGCTGACCGAGAGAAAACTTAGGAAAAAACGAGATATTTTTAGTTACTTGCCTAACGACGCTTATGTAAACTAGGGTTTTTGTGAGCTGTTATTGTTTTTCTTTCGTACTTTTATGGCTTTACGGCCTCACGTTTTTAAGCGGGTTCAATGTTCGGAAGAGGTCAGTTTTTTAAAGAAAATATATTGGTCACACATTGAAGGCACTTTTGAAAACAGTAAGATAAGATATCTTTATTGTACCACCAGAGCACATATTATAGAACATGTAATCATAATGTTTCAAACATAATTTATTCTATCTTGTGCAGTAAAGTATGTATTTGTCACACAGGCGTCGAAAAACCCCCATACGTCAGTTTTTTTCATTGGATAGATCTATTAAAATCTATCTATATAATCTATCTATGAAAAAATATAATGACATAAATTAATAACTAAATTAAAAAAATATTCATAACACTACAAAAAAGATTCAATGTCAAGCCTCGCTTTGGTGTCAAGATTTTGATATGGGAGAGGGATGCCATATCAGAATCTTGACACAGGTATGGGTCCCAAATTATTAAGTTACTATCCGTATCTTCAAGACATTTATTCGTTTAAAAGATAAAAATGTTATTTGGAAACTTTAAAGCACATGGAAATTTAAATGTTATGTTTTAAGAAATAAAATATTTGAAATTAACAATGATCTACACTGTCTTTAGCCTGATTTACATTTACTTTTTAAGCATGCTTTATAAAGGAGAAGAATATAATGGAGACGCCAAAAGAAAGAATGATGTCTGGAATTAAGGTCAGAACAAGGCATGACTTCTATGTTTTATAATAATTATGCAAACTCAGATAATTAAGGAATTTGAAAAGACTAAGGCCGGTATTACAGAAGCGTACTCAAGCGCCAATCTCTTCTTAAGACTAGTTTTGAGTATGGATTTAATTTTAGAACGTTACTTGAGTCGAGATTCATCAAGCGCGACTCAACTGAGTAATAGCTAATTCGAGAACGATACTTGGGTAGCAATCTCTACTTAAGTAAAGATCAAATCTGTATTTACTCAAGTGTGGTCGGAACCACGCTTGAGAGTCGATCGGCCAGTAATTGTCAATTTGGAATGTTTATTGCAAAATTCATATATTCGAAAACCTTGATTACAATGACGAAATAGTTAATGATAGCAGCAGCCCCTTAGGCATTTAAGGGACGCTGAAGACCCCTACTGCATGGATTCTAATAAGTGTTTATGTGCAAAAACAATTACATTAATATTGGGGTGGTTTCATTGAATAAATTTCACGCAACACAATCACTTCGCGAGCGCTTCCGTGCTTCGCAAGGTACGTTAAGCCGTTGGTGCCGGCTGTCATATAATGGCAGTCGTTAAGCCATGTCAAAGGCCTTATGGGCGGCTTGATAACTTCTGACTGTAAAACCCGCTACTGTCTTACAATCCTCCACCAACCCGGACTTGGCTCCCGTGGTAGAGTATGGCTTAACCTCTTGCGATGCAGGAAGAGACCCGTGCCCCAGCAGTGGGGACATACAAGGGTTGATAACAAACACAATCACTTCACCTGGTCCCAAACTAAAGATATCCTGTACTTTGATAACCAGGCAAGAACGTCACAAATATGAAAGTACACCGAGACTGTGGTCACTTGTACAAATATATAGGCCCACAGTGGGAATCGAACTCACAAGTTCGGTCTTGGTAACCAAGCGCCTTAGCAGCTAGGCCAACAAGACAGTAACAAAGAGGAATAAATAAAATAATCAGTAAAACAATCTCAGCTTTTTTATTGCTCATAAATTTGTAACATAATTGACACATATTCTATAAATCCGCTGTGTTGAAGTTGACTTTTTATCTTCCTCGAGGAGGATCTTCTCCACTGTGGTGAAGTTGAAGTTTTGTGTTCAACAAGCAGGTTCCTCTCCACTGCGATGAGGTTGAAGTTTTATGTTTACCGAGCAGGTTCCTCTCCACTGCGATGAGGTTGAAGTTTTATGTTCAACAAGCAGGTTCCTCTCCACTGCCGTGAAGTTGAAGTTTTATGTTCAACGAGCAGGTTGCTCTTCACTGCGGTGAAGTTGAAGTTTTATGTTCAACGAGCAGGTTCCTCTTCACTGCAGTGAAGATGAAGTTTTATGTTCAATGAGCAGGTTCCTCTCTACAGCAACGAAGTTGAAGTTTTATGTTCAACAAGCAGGTTCCTCTCCGCTGCGGTGAAGTTGAAGTTTTATGTCCAACGAGCAGGTTCCTCTGCACTGCGGTGAAGTTGAAGTTTTATGTTCCATGAGCAGGTTCCTCTCCACCGCGATGAAGTTGAGTTTTTGTCTTCTACGAGGAGGACCCTCTCCACTGCAGTGAAGTTGACTTTTTATGTTCCACAAGGAGGATTCTTTCCACTATGATGAAGTTCCTTGTTCTCATTTTTTCACATCTCGTTTCAAAACAGCGATTAATGTTCAAATTAAACCACACCGACTATGTACAGATATTAGTAATTTATTAAACTTAAATAAATAGACAGACGTCAAGAGAATTATTTTATCGACATTTGTTACGTTCCGTTCTGTACTCAAAGCGAATAAATAAACTAGAAGCGTGAACGTTTTGCTTCCTTTAAATATACGGTTCATTACAAACTAATAACTAAATAAAGAAACTTTGAACATTTTATTTACGAATACATAAAAATTATTTTAGTTTCCTCTGTATATTTGACATAATTTACTAAGTTTCATCGTCACGTTTTTGTAACATGCGTAAAACGGAATAAAAATCTACACTTGTATATTTCTTGTCATAGAAAACAAACTTTGATCATAGACAATCTGATTGCAGTTCTGAATCTCTACTCAAGCAGTGATTGGCTGATGTCTACTCAAGAACTGTTTGAAAATAAAGGGAGTGCTTGAGCATCGATTCAGTGCTCAAGTAATGATTGGGCGATCTGAGATCAATCTGTGCTTGAGCATCGTTCTGTAATACCGGCCTAAGTTTGGAGGTTTTTTTATGAATATTTTCTCCAAAATGATCTAAATTTTGAAATGGTTGTTTTCTAGGTGTTGGAATTGTAACGTTCCTTAAGCCGCAGTTTTCATTTATTCATTCATTCATTCGAATACTCTCATCCGTAAGGGACAGCAATATTTTGGGTTTGGTGCTAGAAATACTCTCGGAAATATTTTATTCGTATGGAAACAAAAAAAAAAATTTGTTGTCCCTTACTGGTGTACGCTTTTGCAGACTCTATTTTACCTCTGTATAAAGCATAGTCAGTTAGACCTGAGATTTCCGCACTAAGCCCCGGTTTCTGATACACTGACAAAATACAAAATACAATACAAAAAAATCTGTTAATCTAATATTACCAGCTGTCAAACGTTTGTCCAACTGACAGCTGTTAACAGTAGATTCACAGATTGTTAGTGTATAAGAAACTGGGGGTTAGCCCCATATTTGGGCCAATTTCGGTATGTAGCAAGCGTTGAGGTATGTTAATGTATGGTGTGCAATGTCGAGTATTAATCTAATATAAAGTAACTCTAATTTGTGTTATCCAAAGAGTAAATTTAATCTATGAAAATTACCAAAAGCAAAATTATATAGATACATGGAGTTGCGTTTTCATTTAAACAAAAAAAATCGAAAAATATACTAGAGTGATATAATAAGTTAAAGGAATTGAATATTATGAAACAATACAAATAAATAATTTACCAATGTGATGACAATTGATAATGAAATTGTAAATAAAATTGAGATCGTAAATAAATGTATAAATATCTGCAACTATAGTTGCAGGAAAGTTGTAGTGCCCTTACAGGGTGTCATGTAGAACAAGAATTATTTATTAATATTATTGTCAACTGTACTAATACCATGCCATGAAATAAATAAATGATTATGAAATCATCAGAGATATAAATCTTTGACACTTAATAAGACTAGGAAATCGAAAAAGGATATCCCGTTTCCGTTTTCTCGCGGACAAAATCGCGTGCCTCAATAGGTAGCCTAAATTCAATTCTTGTGTTTACGCGGCAAGCGCTCGGCGTGGACTGATGCACCTTAAATTGCTTGCTGTTAGTTATACTGCAAAGCGTGCCGAAAAGATTAGCCGGGACGTCCTCTCTATGACGGAGTATTGTCACTGATGCCGTGAGTCGCCCATTGGCTCAATTGGTAGAGCGCTGGTACGGATAGCCAGAGGTTGCGGGTTCGAATCCCGGCATGGGTGAAATTTTTAGCCTCTAAATAGGTTTTTAAATTTGTTCCTTAGCACGGGTTAGTGCATTAAAAATAAAAATAGTGTAACGGAGTATTGTGTTCAGTCTGGCGTCAGTCAATTCCAATAGGCCGGTTAGACTGACGGCAGAATGTCGACTAATTGTCTATTCAGTGGACTGATGGACCAGACTGACGGATATTCGAATACTTTGAGGCTTCATTAGTCTGGCATCAATCCGAGATTGATCAAGGTCACGGACTGAACTGACGCCAGTCTGAACGTGTAAACTCCGTCTATACGTATTACTTTACTCTATGCTTACAATGCGGCAAGTCACGATGATTCTAACTCCAATTTCTTTTTAAATTTAGTGCTAACTGCGAGGCTTTTTTGTATTATTTTACTTTCTGTATTTTTTTTTTCTACAAGCTGTAAGATCTCCAAATGTAAAAATAAAATAATATCTGGCAACCGAAAACTAAAGCCCGATTCACATTTGCTTTTTAAGCAGAGCGATGGTAGCGGAGCAGTAGAACGCCGGCTTCCCAGTCGGGAGGTCGTGGGTTCGAATTGCGGCATGTACCAATGACTTTGTGCCCTTAGTTATGTACATTGTGAAGTTATAGGAGCAATACCACTCGCTAAATTTGAAGGAAAACATCGTGAAAAAACCTGAGTGTCAGAGGTGTTTAAATACCTCGGCGCTTGAAATTGCCAATTCGCGGTAGACACTCGTAGTAGTTGGTATCAACGCTTTGTATGTCGCCACTGCTGGGGCACGGCTTTTCTCCTGCATCGCAGGAGGTTAGGTCATACCCCACCACGGGGGCCAAGTCCGGATTGGTGGATTGTAAGACAATGGCAGGTCTTACTGTCAGAAGTTATCAAGCCGCCCATAAGGCCTCTGATTTGCCATTACATGACGGCCGGCACCAACGGCTTAGCGCGCCATGCGAAGCACGGAAGCACTCGGAAAAAATGCCACTAGCGGTTGTCATGGGATGGTCACCCATCCAGCACCTGACCACACATGCTGTTGCTTAACCCAAGTGATTGATTCCCATCACTTGGTTCCCCTTGGCCAAAGTGCTTCGTAGTAAATTAATTATTATTGTGACTATTTTTTCTGCCTATGCAGTAAAATGTTCTGCTTCTATCTTAAAATTACATTGTTATATACGATACTTCAGAAAAATACCGGATGTTTTTCGCAGTGGGTACTAATGACAAGGCTGGGGTACCGTAGGTTCCCCAATAGAGCGAAAAGGATGACAACAGCGAAAGTCTAGGGCTAGACAGAGAGACAGCTAGACAAGCGAAGGGCGACGACCCTAAAACAAATCGTTGGTCGAGGAGGTTCGGGTACTAGCGGAGGGATAGCAAAAGTACAGCGGGAAATTGCCCTCATTTTTTTATAATATTTACGTACAGGCACATAAATTGCTTCTAGCCCCACACTCGGATTCCCTGTGTCGTGGGAACCAGAAACAGTGACATGACAAACATGTAAATATCCAAGACCTGGGTTTTTTTGTCTTAGCCGGGTCTCGAACCCGGGATCTCCCGCATGGTAGGCAGATGCGCTACCTCTGCGCCACAGATCGTCAAAACACGTACGAATGACCAAAAATGTATGTATGTAGTTAAAAAATAACCAAACAACTTGCTTTTTTTCGGTAATGCATTAAACAGTATGAAATAAGTATAAGTTCTTGAAAAACTTGATTTGACCTTCCGCTACAATTCATATCTACATACAACTATTTGACAAACTAACTAGTTTAAACTGGTTAGACATTTAACTTAGGACTTCTTCATAGTTTATCTATACAGAGTCATACAACATACGAGGGCAAAATTCACTATAGTATCATTATATCTATTTAACTATATTTATTCAAGACAACATGCAACGTGCAATCATGTTTTTAGGGTTCCGTACCTCAAAAGGAAAAAACGGAACCCTTATAGGATCACTTTGTTGTCCGTCTGTCCGTCCGTCCGTCTGTCAAGACCCTTTTTCTCAGGAACGCGTGGAGGTGTGAAGCTGAAATTTATATCAATTACTCAAGTCTACTGTCCCTTGAAGCTGTGAAAAAATCAAACTTCTAAGCCAACGCAATCAAAAGATACAGCCGTTTATGCCGCAAATTTTCGACACTTGCAAGGGAATCAAAACCTACAGGGTGCTTCCCGTGAACTCAGAATCTTGAAATTTGGTACGAAGCAACGTCTCATAGCATAGATAAAGGAAAAATTACGAAAACCATAAATTTTTAGTTACATCACATAATATATTTTTTTTTAATAATTTTAAACTTACTACCCATTTCCTCATAAACGCGTAGAGGTATTAAATTGAAATTCATACCAAATACTCAGGTCTATAATACAGGTTTGTACGGAACCCTCGGTGCGCGAGTCTGACTCGCACTTGGCCGGTTTTTTTTTTACCATCGCAAGTTTTTTACGATTTTTTTGTACCTTTACTGCGTACCTAAAAGTTAGAGAATTGACTTGTCAGAATTTCTGTCTTTGAGGAATTTCGCTGTATTTCGTAGTATTTTATTTAAAATATGTGACGTAAATAAAGTGGATGTCATGGTCACCTATAATTAAAGTAGCAACTAATCAGAACTTTAGTTATTATGTACTCTTCTATATATATATATAAATAAATTCTGACAAGTCCATTCTCTAACTTTTAGGTACGCAGTAAAGATACAAAAAAATCGTATATATATATATATTTCTTGCGGCATAAACGTACGTAACGTTTTTGCGTTAGAAGTTTTATTTTTCCACAACTTCAAGGGATTGTAAACTTTTTAATTTCACCTCGATACCTGAAATATATTCACATGATATATATACACGATATTGTAATGATATAAATAAACGAACAGAAAACTCTCTTCTTTATTAATGAAAAGACAGCAGAACAGTAATGATTTATTTCATATTTAAAGTAGTTTAAAAATGAAATAAATCATTACTGTTCTGCTGTCCGTACGCGGGATCTAGCGCACCCTATTCCCTAGGTTCGTTACCAACCTAGACAGGGTTCTAGGCGAAAAATTGCTTCGACCAACAATTTACACACACACCCCCACTTACACACGGTAAGCACACATACACAGGGCGGGGTGCGTGTTTGCATTGTCGGGATCGATGTGTTGGTGGTGACGTCATTTTAATATTAGCTAGAACTTTTTTCTATAAGCTGGGAAATCCGCGATTGCGTTCATAAAGTGCATAGTGTTGTCTTCAGGGATACACATTGTGGTTATGTATTGTCTATCTTTATATATTAAATTCTTCTGTACGTTTGTATGTCACTGAACTCCTACACGGCTGGACAGATTTGAATGATTTTTTTTGTATGCGTTTGGGTGACGCTCTGGGTGGTTTAGATTCACATTTACAATTAGCTCCGCAGATGGCGTTGCATGCAGGTCAACTCATGTCGGGTCCGATTGTAAATGTACCTATGGATATCAAACGGGTCTAATCGCGATTAGATCGGATCAGAGCAGAGGGCGAGTCTTTAAAATACATAGTTGTAGAGTCATACTAGTCAGGTAATGACGACTTCTGTGGCGTAGCGGTAGCACATCTACCTACCATGCAAGAGGTCCCGGGTTCGAATTCCAGCTGGGAACAAAAAAAAACCACAGGTCTTGGATGTTTACATGTTTGTGATGTCGTTGTTTCTGGTTCCCGCGACCCAGGGTATCCTAGTGGGGGGCTAGAAGCAATGTATGTACCTGTATGTGATGTTAATGGTCGTTTCATTCACACTATCTGTAGTCAAGTAACCAATCGCGTTGCAATGGTATAACCCGTGCTACTTAACTCGGCGCCTCGCGCGATTCGATCTTCTTCGCGAGAGATGCCTATTTAATTTGCGCGGGTTATACCCCTGGAATGACCTTGTACTTCTATAGCTTTTTAGACTACCAAATTGAGACTAATAACAACCATTGCTGTGCTTATATAATTCTATTGAAAAACTATCGTCATCGTCAGGCTATACTAGCCAACTGCTGGACATAGCTCTACCCTAAAGAGCGACACGTTTTGCTATCATAGGGGGTAATGCCCATAATCCCCACGCTGGGCATGTGGGTTGGGGATCGCAGTTGGGTGGAATTGTACTGCAGGGGGCGCTGCTGCCCGCCCCCCGGTTTGTGTCCCTTAGTCGCCTTCTACGACACCCGCGGGAAGAATTGGGTTGGTGCTATTCTCTAGGCCGACACCACCCAGCAGTGTGGTGTCGACCGCAGCAGTTGAAAAACTATGTAAGACTCTATATTAGACTCTAGTGTCAGGTAGGACGCCCATTGGCTTACTGGACCGACAATCTGAGGCAGATTGGTAGCAGTGGGTGGATGAGGATGGCCGAGGAGAGAGAGAAATGGCGTGCCTTGGCGGAGGCATGTATCCAGCAGTGAATTAAATTCAATTTAAATCAATTTATTTAAACGTAACGAATTTACATTCTGTTTGCTGAATGTCAATGTACAATGTAAAATGTAAGCCGCCGCCTTCGGGCCGTATTGTAGTGGAGAAAAAGGCAGCGGAAAAATAACTCCACTCTGAATAGGCTGATCGATTGAAAAGGGCCCAGTTAAAAAGGGTAATTTCCTCATCAATACAAACAACTGTTACCCTGAGACCAACTTCGAAATATGGAAACAAAAATTACTGTCTCATACAAACCAGTATACCTACTTTTGTTTGAACTTTATCCTTCCTTCGCCCTCTTTTTGAGAAATAAAAGTAATGTTTAAATAGGCTCCGCTTTTGCACGTAATTTTTATCACATTGTATTTTATATAAAAAAAATGATTTTTTGTGCAATAGAGTTTGACAAGCCTAATTGAAATTGAAAAATGGTTTAATTATCCCAAAAATTTACAAAAACAACTTTAGACTAAGTTAATTACATACATAATTAATTTACTGAATAGATACGCTATGCGATAATAAGGATATACTCAGCTAAATGCTGCGTGCGCAAATATCATAGCAGCGCTGATTTTCAGCACCTCCCGATTAATTAGCACCCCTAGCGCCTTAAGTTGTAATTCTGATAATCTTTTTTTAAAAGAATGTATGTGGAGTTCCATTGTTAGCATTACTCTCCACACAATCTATTAATTGTGAAACTAACAACTTTGACGTTCATTACGTAAACTTTCTTTCTAAACCGACTTATCTAAGTGGAGAGATTAATACTAAATCTTAAAAACGAATGCTCTGTAGGTTGGGATAATATCTCATATTTGTTAAGCCCCTGACTTACATTTTTAATATGTGTTTGGATACAGGCATTTTCCCACAGTGCTGAAGCGTTCTTGTGTTCGTCCAATTTACAAAGGAGGGGACAGGGAACGTATCAATAATTATAGACCAATAGCCATCCTGCCTGCCATATCAAAAATATTGGAAAAAATTATTAACTCTAGGTTAATAAATTACTTAGAGACAAATAACCTTCTCTCGAATAATCAGTATGGCTTTCGACAAGGCAAATCCACAGACGATGCAGTTCAAACTCTTACTGATTATATTTCTATTAATCTTGATGGCGGTAGGAAATGCATTGGAATTTTTCTTGACTTGGCCAAGGCATTTGATACGGTCCCTGTCCCTATCCTTCTCAGAAAACTTGAAAAGCTCGGAATCAGAGGTACGCAACACGCCCTTCTTGCAAGTTACCTCTCAGATCGGTATCAAAGTGTCCAGATTGGCGACTACAGGAGCACAGAGCTCCCAGTTTTTTATGGTGTTCCACAGGGCAGCATCCTGGGACCAACCCTTTTTTTAGTCTACCTAAATGACGTACTTTGCTTACCCTCATTTGAGGGGCAAATTATATCTTATGCAGATGATACTGTCCTCCTATTTGCTGCCAAAACTCAGGACGAAGTTTTCGAAATGGCATAGAATGGCTTCGATAAAATCAAGGTCTGGCTTCGGAATAATGTTTTTACACTTAATGATGAAAAAACTAAGTATTTATTTTTTTCCATTAGACAAGCACTGGTCAGAGATAATGTTAAAATTATTTCCCATAATTGTGGTATGCCTAAAAGTTCTTACCTGTGTAAATGCCAACCCCTGGAATGCGTACAAAACATAAGGTACCTAGGTGTTATAGTAGATAACAACCTAAGTTTCAAAGATCATATAAAGCAATTATTTAATAGAATCCGTAAACTTCTATACTTTTTCAAAAACTTAAGACACGTAGTTGAACCCTATCTGCTAAAACAAATTTATTTTTCTATCTGTCAATCACTACTAACTTATTGTATATCTTCGTGGGGTGGAATAGCTAAAACGTATCTAAAGACTATAGAAATTGCTCAACGAGCAGTCCTTAAAGTTTGCACTTTTAAAAGCTTTTATTATCCGACGACCCTGTTATATCAGTTTTGTGATGTTTTAACAGTTCGCCAACTATATATATTAAATACAGTTATTAAACAACATAGTAAGATTAAATTTATTAGCAATGAAACACAAAAACGAAGAAAATACGTTATGGATCGAGGCGCAACCTTTCATAAAAATTTATTAACAAATATTTTCCATTTTTGGGTCCCTTCATATATAAGTCATTGGACAAAAAGTTAAATATTAACACAATGACTTCAACAGAAAGCAAAAAAGTAATAACTGCCTTTCTCAAGGGACTTGTACCGTCCGACCGGACTTGTGGAACTATGAAGAGACTGAAGTTCTGCTTAAAGTAAAGGAATAACAAAATATATATAATATATATATTACTTATATAAATATAAAGTTTCCTACATTTATTGCATCTATTACACACCCTCTCTAACATACACACACTCACTCACACATTTACACATCGAGAGGATCTTACACTATACACACTTGTTCTCTGTAATAGATTTATAAGATTTAAGTAATAGCTGGAACATAAAATATTGCACTGTATATTCTGTACTAATTTCATCATTTTTAATATACAAACAAATGAAACTGTTTTGATTTGGTCTTAACTTTTTTGTAGCTAGATCTATCTGTATATTTTTTCCGGATGGGGGCGCTGTTTGCTGAAGTACAGGTTCACGCCTAGTTTAGCAACAGATGCTACTATTTGCTTTTTGAAAAATGTACCTAGCATAATTCTAATTTAAGAAACAACTTGTATGATTTTTTTGGAACAAATAAATTCTATTCTATTCTATCTTAAACCGTTTATCGACTTTCCCATGGGAATAAGATATTTTCCCGCAGTAAACGTAGCCTGTGTGTTAATCCAGGGTGTTGGCTAACTCCATACCAATTTTGATCAAAATCGCTCCAGCCGTTTAGACGTGAAGTAGTTACAAACATACACACTCACAAACATTCGCCTTTGTAATATTATATTGGCTCCCGTGGTGGAGTATGGCCTAACCTTCCTGCGATGCACGAAGAGATGTGATGATGTGCCGTGATAAAGTGTGATAGAAATATTCTATTCGACCCGTACAAATATCCTCCATTAAACCACATGTCACCTGGGCGAGGTGTTTCACTGAAACAAGGTCAGCCGATGCCAACTCCATCAATACGAACAAAACTCGCCCGTTGGCTCGGAAAAAAAGAAGAGATTGATACTGGGCCCGTATTCAGTGCGCTGTGGTAACAGCACTATAAGATAAGATAAGAATATTCTTTATTGTATACCAGAGCACATATTATAAAACATGTAAAGATACAAAGTACAATTGGCGGCCTTATTGCTAAAAGCAACTTCTTCCAGACAACCTTACGACGGAAAGTTGCTGGAAGAAATAAGAGACGGGTAGTCGGTGCAAATATAAATATATTAATACACTACTTATATAAATAACAATATACCTACATAAACAGTTACATACATAGGTACCTAGTTATGATAAACTTACATAAATACGTTATAATAACATTCTACGCGATGAGGAAATAAATACAATATTGTGTACCTATATGGAGACATACGGAAAAGACAAAATGAAAAGGACAATGCACGAATACTAAACTTGCAGGGACAGATAAAATTCCTTAACCTTGCTTTTAAAGCACTATGTAACTACGCGTAATTTTTCACTCTCAACTGAGTATTCTGTCCAAATAAAACACTATAGAGAGGCGCTCGTGGCCTAGTCGAACCGAGTGATTGGCATCAATCACTTGAGTTAAGCAACAACAGGCGCGGTCAGGTGCAGGAGGGGTGACCGTCCCGTGACTACCGCTAGTGGCATTTTTCCGAGCACCTCTGTGCTTCGCAAGGCACATGAAGCCGTTGGTGCCGGCTGTCATGTAACGACAGTCGTTAAGCTATGTCAGAGCTTATGGGCGGCTTGATAACTTCTGACAGTAAGGCCCGCCACTGTCTCACAATCCTTCACCAACCCGGAGTTGGCCCCCGTGTTGGAGTAAGGCCTAACCTTCATAAACTCACGCTTGTATCCCGGAGGGGTAGGCACCAGACCACGGTTTGCCACTTGCCACCATCGTGACAGAACTCTTCCGCTACATCGACATTCATAAGTCATTGCAAGCTCGCACGCCGCCTTCGGGTACTTTTTATTCGACCTTTGCTAATAAATCCCCTATTTGGTCGAAGCATGTACCTACGCCTCGCCTTTCCAATAAGACCTGTTAAATATATGGCTATAATGTCCTACAACATAACCTAATAACACAACATATTAATATATTGTTTAATAATTTGAAAAAATAAATACATTAAAATATCATCTCATTATTTGGCACTCCCCCCACCTTCTTCACGTCACCCCTGTTGGCCGGCTAGAATACAATACTATTTAATACTAAGCCTGCCAATTGTACCATATTTATTAATACAGCAAAGAATTTAATGATAATAATAACCTCGAGTCTGTATTCCAGAGGCGTAGGCAAAGACTAGGCACTGCTACTTGCCACAATCCTACCAGATAACCCTCGCTTCATCAACGTTCATTAGTAATTTTCCGACAAATAGCTTAAAAATTACTCTGATTTCCCTGTTTTTCAATCCCTAAGTACGGCATACACGGCCAGAAGCGCTCGTGGCCTAGGCGGACCGAGTGATTGGAATCAATCACTTGATTAATGCATTATGGGTTAGTGCATTAAAAATAAAAATAGTGTAATCAATCACTTGAGTTAAGCAACAACAGGCGCGGTCAGGTGCAGGATGGGTGACCGTCCCGTGTCTACCGCTAGTGGCATTTTTCCGAGCGCTTCCGTGCTTCGCAAGACACGTTAAGCCGTTGGTGCCGGCTGTCATTTAATGGCAGTCGTTAAGCCATGTCAGAGGCCTTATGGGCGGCTTGATAAATTCTGACAGTAAGGCCCGCCACTGTCTCACAATCCTCCACCAACCCGAACTTGGTCCTCGTGGTGGTGTATGGCCTAACCTACCTGCGATGCAGGAAGAGACCCGTGCCCCAGCATTGGGGACATACAAGGGTTAATAACGATTGCTATTAGCAGAGGGATAGAACGCTGGCCATATTCGGAAGTTCGTGGATTCTTATCTCGGCTTGTAGGTACCAATACTTTCGTTTTCTTAGATACGTACCCTTGAGAAAATATTATGGCCTATCCTTCCTGCAATGCAGTAAGAGACCCGTGCCCCAGCAGTGGGGAGATACAAGGGTTGATAACGTTAACGACGGCACACCCTTTTTCAAACCCTCTTTCTCTGAGAGATGCCTTGTGCCCTGCATTGTGCCCACAGACGTGACGACTATCCAAGCATCTACTTCGCGTGCCCGACATAAGTGCCAAGCACCTCTGCGGCTGCCGCTTCCTGCCCTCGCCCGGTTATCGTAGCCGGATGCCCTCAAAAATTGTCAAAATGCCTCATTACGTAGTGATAAACTGTAAAAATACAACAGAGGTCCTTGCACCCAGAGTTGAGGAGACATTTCATTCCACTTTCCGTCATATTAAGATACTCTTAATAAGTCTTTTTATTCGAATAAAAAGACTTATTACAAATGCTTTATAAATCTTAATAATATTTATGTTTATATTGAACAAAAATGATTTTTAACAAAAATTTAAGAAACTGCTATTTATATTGTTTTTTTAAATGCACTAACCCGTGCTAAGGACAATTTTAAAAACCTATTTAGAGGCTAAAATTCCGTACGTAATTAATTACAAATTTCACTGATGCCGGTGAGGCGCCCATTCGCTTAGTTGGAAGAGCGCCGGCACGGATAGCCAGAGGTCGCGGGTTCGAATTCGAGTTCCGGCATGGGTGGAATTTTTAGCCTCTCAATAGGTTTTTAAAACTGCTATTTCATTACTTACTCCATGTGTTATAGAAGTATAACTTAGTTTGAAATTGGGTTGGTGCTTCGCCGAGTCTTGAATAGTTTATCGCACTTATATAGACTCATAGTTGGGCCTTAGCACGTAGCAAGCTCAGAGGGATGTATACACTCAGAGACTCAGGTTGTCTTAAGATGTTTTTCTTCACATTTCGAAATTTGTATTGTTACTGAAAGTTCACAAATGTACCTAACTTATAAAACTAAGTCATTCGTACATGGCAGGATTTGAACCCACGACCTCCCGAATGGGAGGCCAGCTTTCTACCGATGAGCTTACACCGCTCTCTAGTAACCCGGTTATCGAACGACTCTGAATAAGTCTTGTACACGTGTATCGTGATTCACGTAAAGATTCGACACCCACTCCCGTAGCACGGAGATTATTATGTATCTTCTTCTTCTTCAGGCTATACTAGTCCACTGCTGGACATAGCCCTCCCCTAATGAGCGCCAAAGCGTCCTGTCTTCAGCTTGCCGCATCCATCATCTGCCGGCAGTTTTTCGCAGATCGTCATCCCACCTGGTCGGAGGGCGTCCTACACTACGTTTGCCGAGTCGCGGTCTCCACTCAAGAACACGTTTACTCCAACGGTTGTTGGTTCTTCGCGAGATATGGCCAGCCCACTGCCACTTCAGCTCGCTAATTCTCTGAGCTATGTCGATAGCTTTGGTTCTCTGTCTGTATTAATATGTATGCAGTAAATCAAGTGAAGTCAAAGTAATTTATTCAAAATTACACAGGAACGTATTGATCGTTACAAGTTAAAATAGGTGTCCTTTTCCAAATCTAGATAATTTTGGAGAAAAAATGGACAAAACAACTCTCAAACTTGGTCTTTTCAAAGTTCTTAATTAACAGAGTCTACCTAGTTATTATAATTATTAAAAGACCAACGAGGCAGTTACCTATCGTTACCAACCCTTGTATGTCCCCACTGCTGGGGCACGGGTCTCTTCCTACATCGCAGGAAGGTTAGGCCATACTCCACCACGGGGACCATGTCCGGGTTGGTGGAGGATTGTAAGACAGTGGCGGGCCTTACTGTCAGAAGTTATCAAGCCGCCCATAAGGCCTCTGACATGACAGTTACCTATATTAATCAAAAAAAATCTCCAAAAGACGTTGAAATGTTGAAATATCTAAGTACTTATGATTAACATTGTTCTTACAAAAAGATACTGTAGATTACTAAAACCTTTCAAGAAAGAATCAATACGTGTTCGTTTGTTATATTTTTAACACACAATTTTGTGTAGCCGGAGACTGAGTGAGATGGGCTTCGAAAAGCAATAGAGACGCATTGAGTTCTGTTTCTGTCTGGTATATTGATATCAACCTTTGTATGTTCCCACTGCAGGGGCACGGATCTCTTCCTGCATCGCAGGAATATTAGGCCATACTTCACCACGGGGTCCAAGTCCGGGTTGGTGGAGGTTTGCAAGAGAGTGGTGGGCCCTACTATCAGAAGTTATCAAACCGCCCATAAGGCCTCTGACATGGCTTAACGACCGTCGGCACCAACGGCTTAACGTGCCTTGGGAAGCACAGAAGCGCTCGGAAAAATGCCACTAGCGGTAGTCACGGGACGGTCACCCATCCAGCACCTGACCGCGCCTGTTGTTACTTAACTCAAGTGATTGGAAGCAATCACTCGGTTCGACTAGGCCATGAGCGCTTCGGTTATTTAATGGATATTATTTAAAGATGGGTGGTTGAGTGTTATGTTACACAAGCTATTTAATGGATGGAGTTACTAATGGAGTGTTTCCCTCAGAAAGGGAAAACTTAAGCTCTAAAAATCCTATACAAGAGGTTTTGTCACGGTGCCTTTGTTGAAATACTAGACTACACAATTTGGTTTTCGGAGAAAATAAAACAAGAATATCTCGTGGCGCCCCTGCTTACTCTCTACGGCGCCCCAGAGATGCTGCGATGCATTCTTTCGGAACCGCTCAGCGGTACAATATAAACTCTGCAACTCTTTTAAGATTTTATGTAAGTGTATTAGCATAAAATCTTCAAGCAGCAGGTACTCCACAATAAAATACATAGGTATGTATAAAACATGTATTCTTGCTATCGTTAAGAATACATATGTTTGTCGAAGTATCATCCTCAGGAACTGATTTCCTGTCTCAATTACTCGATTACAGTGTGTCGATTCGGACTCTGTCGACAAAAATCTAGTAAGGGAATCCGGAACTACGTTAATATCTAGTACTCACGAAAGTTTCAGTTCAAAAAAAGTAATGTCGTAGTTCAAATAGATAATAGTTTTTGGAACTAATTAACTAAACCATATCATATCACAACCCTGTTACAAGGTACCTCGACCGTTTCAAGTATGATTTATCTTACTCACTGCCTACACATCTCTTATTTGTGACGGCCTCGGTGCCGCAGTGGTTTGGCACGCTGACTGCGAAACCGAAGGTCTCGGGTTTGATCCCCGGCCGGGTCAAACCAGGAAACGAACTTTTCTAGTTTGTCTCGGGTCTTGGATGTTATCTATGCATTTATTGTATTAAACCTGTCGGTGAGTTAGCACCTATAACACAAGTCATTTAGTTGTACTTAGTATAGGGCTAGCGAGATCTGTGTAATATGTCCATGAATATTTATATTTATTGTATTTATTATGTATTATTGCTATATAATACAACTTTCTTAAGCACTACACGTTATTAACTATTTCCGGATTCACTTACTAGATGTTTATGACGGAGGAGTTTTTGCTCTGATTTGAAGCTTATAATCATGGTGAGTTCAAACAGACCTCGCGTCATTTCTGAGTTAAGTACGAGTAAGCGAATCCGGAATTAAGATAATAAAATAAACATTGACTCTGACTCTACACCATTCCTGTTCTCCGCTGAGTCCACTAAAAGGGTATTTGTTAATTAGATCAGAACGGCTCAATAATTGGACGAGTGAAAAGAGGACGGAAGTAGAAACAGCCTCAAAGAGCGAGCGAGGCGGAAAACTAGACTAGCTATCGGAAAAAAGTACGAAAAATATTCCAAACCGCGGTTCTGTGTGTGGAATATTTAATAAGATTCGTATGAGGAATATTACATTCAAATTGGCTTATTATAGTGTATTTTTGCATAGAACCGAACTCAAGTGAACCACGCTGTATATTTATAATTAAACTGGCTTAATTAAACTATTACTTTAACGGAAAGTTATTTTGCGATGTTTGAAACTAACTTTAAGAACAATCATTGATAAGAGGAGATACTTTTTGTTCGATATCCTATGACTTAAATACTTGCTACTTACCTATACGTGCTACTTTGATCTTAATCCTCGTCAGTATGAGGTTGACTTAAGATTGTCCATATAACCTCTTCAGTCCTGACCTTGAAAATAACAGTATAGAGATATTGATTGTATTGTTATTTTTAACGTTAGCGGCTTGATTACGTAACTTTTCACGAGTACATCTGTATGCGAAAGCGAAATGTTGACGTAGCTTAGTCGTATATGAGGCGGAATATGTATCCCATATCTCGCGAAGAACCGATAACCCTCGGAGTAAACGTGTTCTTGAGTGGAGACCGCGACTCGGCAAACGTAGTGTAGGACGCCCTCCGACCAGGTGGGATGACGATCTGCGAGAAACTGCCGGCTGATGCTAGATGCGGCAAGCTGAAGACAGGGCGCTATGGCGCTCATTAGGGGAGGGCTATGTCCAGCAGTGGACAACATAATATAGCCTGAAGAAGAAGATGTATTCCATAGTGGATACCGCAGTTTCAGTGGACATCTGATACGTGACTGTGTTATTGAGCCATATAATTGTACGACAAAGTCCAGTAGATATTTTTTGCACAAAGTTTCATAATCAAGTCGCTGGACTGGAATCTATTGTTGTCGGGACTGGGGAGGTTCGTTTGACAATCTATAGACAACCAAATACTTTGGGATAGGAATGACTCCAAATCGTGAAATGTAAAGATTTTTGTTAATTATCCATTTCATAGCAAACATTGTAGATACACTCTATTTTTAACAGTTAGGTATAGCTTTATTTATAAAAACTCAAATATAACTTGAATAATTTGTTAAAAAGACTTTTCCTTTAGCACAGCTTATATAAACTGTTTTTTTTAAATTAAATAACATCGTTATAATTCTTTATGTACATTTGCAAAATTATAGTAGCAATATCATTCTCTAACCGTGAAGGAAAACATCGCGAGGAGACCTGAGTGTCTGACGTGTTCAAATACCTCAGCGTTTGAAATTGCCAATCCGCGGTGGGCACGCGTAATTAATACAGAATACATTAATACTGTGCGTAATACAGAGTAAAGAGGTTCGAAATTTCACTGATGCCGGTGAGTCGCCTATTAGCTCAGTTGCAAGAGCGGTGGCACGGATAGCCAGAGGTCGCGGGTTCGAATCTCGGCATGGGTGGAATTTTTAGCCTCTAAATAGGTTTTTAAAACGCGTAATTAAAGCCATACTATCTCTCTCTGGGAGAAAGCCTGTGTCCTGCAGTAGGACGTTTATAGGCTACATAAAAAAAATCTTTCCTTCTTACTCTTTTAACTTTAACAAGGTTGAAGAGAAGAGAGAACAAAGCACCTTAGAATCGGAAAAAAGCAATTTGTCTGCCCTAACACGGCCAAAACTTAAGTTGGAAAAACGGGCCAAGTGCGAGTTGGACTCTCGCGACTAGGGTTCCGTACAGCCACATTTGTGTTACACAAGAGAAGATAAAATATTTTAATACTACTTTAGTCAGCGTCTTAGAGAATTCTGGTCTTAAAAATAAGGCCGTTAGTATTTTAGAATATGGTAGTTAATTACAGTTAATTTTTAAAATCGTGCAATAAACTGGGTTAAATTTCATAAATCTCATGGCTGCTAGGTGCAAAAAGGTGCGATCGTATGCCAACCACAAAAAAATCATATTCGAAGGAAATTTTAAAATAAAAAGATTGTACGTACGACGAACGTGTTGATTTAACACAAAAAAACACTCAAGGCAGTGAACAGATACGAATAGGTTATTAATCAATACGAGACTGATGAGAAAAACAGGTTTAATACAAGTTTCGTAAAGAAGGTTTTACAACCTATTCCTATAACTGATCCTTCGCTAGTCTCGTATAATGTCAAAAATGTAAAGAAAGGTTAAGTGTATTTTTATTTGAATCTTTTTTGAAGTAAATCATACATTCTAACGTCTTACGCATAGTAATAAGGTATCGGATACGGACCCCTAAAACGAAACTAAAAGAAAAAAAACCGGAGGAAACTAACGAAAAAACTTCGCAAGGAGAGAGCGCAGCAAAATTAACTTTCTTAAAAACTCGCCACGTTTAGACTACACCACTCGCACTGCCACTACTCCTGCTCACACTACTGCCCGCCATACTTCTGCAGAAGAAGCTAATATTTTACGCTACTTCAATTTTGTACCCACAGTGCTCACAACGTATCGCATTTCAAAAAACTGTAATTCATATTTTGCTATCATAATTCGATGTACATTCCATAGCCGATTAACCTACAGATTAACAAGAAGAAAAAAAAATGTATTAGTGGATTTTGCTATATACATAGAATTGTTACAATAAACTATGCGATGTTATAAAGCGCAGCCCAGATCTTACCCCAATTTAAATTAGTCCGTGGATATGAAAAAAGTACTTAAGTATGTCATTAAGTATTTTTTTTTATCCAAAACCTGATGTCAACCCCTTGTTTATCCCCACTGCTGGAGCACGGGTCTCTTCCTGCATCCAAAATTATGAAATTATTTCTATTTTGATGAAATATTTTCATGTCTTTACGTTATTTCAATTTAAGTACGTAAAATGTGTTGTATAATTTTTTTTTACTCCATTTCACCATCTACTTCACGTCGAACATTTCACTCGGTACCATTTACAAGTGTCGCGTTCACACCAGAACATTTACATCCCTTACACCAACACAGCTTACACTTCACATGCCACTCCTTCGCAAGCCGAAGGGCAGTCTAAACTCGCCTCTAAAAACTAAAAGTCGGACCAACAAAATTGCTTCCTTTAGACAGCGCAATAAAACTCTTTGGGGATAACGGGGTGGTGTGGGTAACAGGGGGTGACGGGGGGTAAAATGGGGTGCCGGGGGATAACGTAATTGGGACTTTTTCTTTGGAGTCTAGTTCCGGGCTTTGTTTTGCAAAGTGACTTCTTTTCTCTAAGAATCGACCGATTGGATAAAGAAATGAGATCTGAGTGGCTCTCAGCAAGGTAGTGGCGGAGCGGCTGTCAACTAAGCCCCGGTTTCTCGTACAAACTACTAAAACAACTGAAATCTGACAGCTTTCATGACAATATGTTATTTCTTATGTAAAGTCTTGTTAAATGTTTCGTGTGCAATAAATAAGGTATAAAGTGATTGCACAAAAAAATTACAAAATTGGTTTACAATGAAATGCTCTAGCCGGCAGGTTACAGGAATTGACTTTAGGTTTATTTTAGACTGAACCGAGTTTCGTATTTACACAGAAAGCTTACTTACCTTACTGTGCGTATTAGTAATGTAAAATAAAATCGCATTATACAACCTTGTCATCCCGACCCGGCTGTTATCGAATTGCACAGCGCTTTATTATGCAGTTTATCTAATCTGAAGGGTGACCATGGGTTTAACTTATCCTTGAACTGATGAAACATGGTCGGATGCATTTTTCAGGAATCTTTAATTTAATTATAATTTATTGCACACGAAACATTAAAAAAGAGATTACATAACAAGTAACATGTACAAAGGCGAGCTTATCTCTGAAAGAAATTTCTTCTAGCAAACCTTAGAGATACGGAGAGGCAGTAAAAATCTTTTTGGCTTTTACCCCAACAAATAACAGCAACCCTAGTGGAATGTAGCATGTTGTTTTTTATATCACTATTAACATACCTAGGATGGCTGTGTTAGTAAACACGTATTTATTTCATTCCGGCTACAAATTACTGATGTATTTACTGAAGGAAACCGTGAGGAAACCTGTGTGTCTGGGATGTTGAAATACCTCAGCGCTTGAACTTTCCTATTCGCGGAGGACACGCGTGGTAATTAAGCCCATACTAAGCCATATCAGAGGCCTTTCAGAGGCCTTATGGGCGGAGTGATAACTTCTGACAGTAAGGCCCGCCACTGTCTTATTATAATCCTCTACCAAACCGGACTTGGCCCCCTGGTGGAGTGCCTAACCTTCCTGCGATTCAGGAAGAGACCTGTGCCCCAGCAGTGGAGACAGACAAGGTTTGATATCGACGACGACGATATGAGAAATACCTGGCGCCCTCTTTAACCCTGAAAATATGAAACCGATACAACCTGCTACATAATGTTACCAAATCCTGAAAGATGTCAATCATCGAACTGTCAAACTCCATACTGATTGCTATCACAAACGTCGGGATTTGGACAGGATTTGATGCACATAATCAGCGCGTATGGTCCCCCTACACAGTTGTGCAGCGCTCTGTATCGCTGTGTGCATTTCGCAATAGTTTTCGGTATCAAAACTGCAATGCACTTGACTTGATAACGGTATCAGCGCTTATCAGTGCTGTCTGTAGCTACGTTTATACGTTTAGCGGTTTGTTAATGCACGCTGTTATATGTATAAGTTACTTAAATGTTGTGATTTTCGACTCTTTTGATTGACTGGGAACTGTCAGAAGCTTGTTTACAGATTGTTAACGTGTGATGTTGTAAAGCGTTTTATTTATAGTATAAAAATGAATCGCTGAATGTGTTGATAAGGGCAAATCTCGAAAGCAGCTGACACGGTTTTGCTAATTCTTTTTTTAGAATATTCCTTGAAGTACGAGGATGGTTCTTACGGAGGGAAAAAAAATAATTAAAGAATCGACTGTTAGGCGGTACGAAGTTCGCTGGGTCAGCTAGTAATATATAATAATAGTATTAGTCGTTTTTTTTTAATAAACTTTGATAAAGAAACCAAAACCATTTCTATTAGACATGTGACATTTTGCAATATCAACGAATGGCAAATCGGGGGTAAGCCGCATTCATTGACACGATAGACGAACACCAATGACCCTGCACTGGCCGCTAGGCTACTGGCGCGCGCGTAGCAAACCGGTCGCGTCGCGCGCCCAGTCACTGGCTCCCAAGGACACTGGGGATTTACGGAAACGCGTACTCGCTGAGACTTTCAAGTGTGTCCATTTCGTATATGAAGTAGACTTTTGTGACATTTTCATAATTATACGATACTCGTTTGCGCTGGCTGGGGCATGTGCAGCGCTGGACGCTACTCGTCTGCCAAGAGCTGTCAAGCTTGGTGAGGTAGCGCACGCCAAAAGGCGTGTCGGCAGACCACTACTGCGCTTTAAAGACTGCGCTAAGCGTGACATGGCGGCATTTGGGATCGTCCACGACAGCTGGGAGGAACTCGTTGTGGACAGAGAAGCCTGGAGAGCAAAGGTTCGGGAGGGCCGCAAGACCTGCGATGAAGTATGGTGCTCGGCACTGGCGGACAAGAGAACCAGGAGGCACCAAATCCGAAATGACCCGGCTCCGGTCCTTCTCTTTATATGTCCTACATGCGGCAGGGGCTGCCGCTCTCGAATTGGACTTTTCAGTCACTCAAAAAAGTGTCAAGTCCTGTGTCCTTAGGCACTGTTTGAATCGTCCGTGATGGACGCAAAGGCCTATGATGACGATACTAGTTGTGCCCGCGGTTTATCGATTTTCCCCAGGGAATAAGATATTTTCCAAGTAAAACTTAGCTTATGTGTTAATCCAGGGTGTCATGCAGCTAACTCCATCAAATTTTGTAAAAATCGCACCAGCTGTTTAGACATGAAGAATTAACAAACGTACACACGCACTCACAAACTTTGAACTTTATAATATTCGTGTGATTAATTCACTCTTTTATAAATTCATTACCATGTTTTGCTTAAAACGCACATGTGCAGTTTACCACTGAGAATTCTAGTTAGGGACCGACATGAGTGATTGAGTTGTGTGGTAGTTATTTATCTACTAGCTGGGAAATATTTCTGGTAGAGATATAGGCTGAAGACAAATAAAAAAAATATAAAATGGGTCTAGTCCCGTTTATGATGAAAAAATATCATAATTTACATCTATTGCAGATAAGTCCAGTTTATAATACCTAGAAGTTATTGTTTTGTATTAGGATGTAGGTAATGTAGTATGGTTTTATACAATTTCAATAAATTTTAGTCCAGTCTTGCGTTTTAAAAACTTGTTTTACACTTTACACTTTGCAATTTTTAGCCTCTAAATAGGTTTTTAAAACCTCAAAAGGTGTCATAATGTCTCATGGTAATTACCACGCGACTGTTTATGTACAATTTAAGTCATACGCCTTAGAGACGTATACGAATTATTTGCTAATGAAGTGAGAATTGGCTCCCCTGGTCTCTTCCTGCATCGCAGGAAGGTTAAGCCTTACTCCTTACCCTGTAGGCTGTAGTTTTCACCATACTGTTTTCAAACATCGGATTCGAGCGACGCATACTAGCAATATGCGATACCATTTGGCCTATATATTGTTAGTTTGACGAAGGCTCCAAACAGCCACATTCTAGGTTTCTTCGCGCACAATATCTAAAAGCAATCAGAGCGTGTGACGTCAAGTTCTCTGTATAGCGACACCACAGAAATCATTTGTTGGAAACACGCGGTTATTCCGTAGGTGATAAGGCTCTAGCGCCTTGAATACAGTTGACAGCACGTCAAGCTTTACTTGTGGGCACGGCACCAGTTACTAGGTTGGCTATCATGTTATGGCAGTCGTTAACCCATGTCGGAGGCCTTTTGGGCGGCTTGATAACTTCTGACAGTGAGGCCCGCCACTGTCTTACAATCCTCCACCAACCACTTGGTCCCCGTGGTGGAGTATGGCCTAACTTTCCTGCAATGCCAGAAGAGAGCCATGCCCCAGCAGTGGGGACATACAAGGGTTGATATCGATATCTGTGAATTTATTGTTAACTGCCAGCTGTAAAGAATACATCAACAAGTTACTTGTAAGAAACTGAGGGTTAGACGGATAAATACCTAAAAAATCCAATATGAAAAGAAAAACTTGACGCTAATGCTACCTTGTGATTCAAGTTGAAAACCAATTAAAACCATTGAATACAGCCTTGATTTTATGGGTATTTATTACCCGTTTTACAACACCAATCTGCCGTACAAATTCCGACCACCATTTTCTATAGTAAGCGGGCTATAAATCGCATTATTTAGGGCAAGCAAACAACCTCGTCATAGATTATAATAACATAATCAAACGTTGTACAAATAACAATATAGCTGTCCCTTTCTTTTCAGCGTTAGAATGGCCATCTATCTTTGTCGCACAATCGAAATACCGTAAGCGAAGCTCGGTGGGCGGCTACGTAGGTTTTTTACGGTTAGATAACGGCCGCCAAACGGTTTTATATCTAACTTGTTTCCGTGATGCACCTTTCGCCTTTTTGGCATGGAAAAACGAGAAAAAAGGCAGCTTGAAACTTTTTTCTCGTTTTTCTGACTTTAGTTTCAAAGGGACTGGCTGGAAAACGCTCGATGCCATTAAGTTTTCTTAGTTTTGTTTTTTTTTAAATTGGTTTTGATTCTAAATTTGAATCTGACAGGTTCTTTATTTGAATTATTTTAAGACGTATTTTCTCACATAATCTGTGCACATAATGTGGTTTCTTTCACCAAGACAATTTTTTTTGTTTATTATTTTCGAGCTAAATATTTTTCTTTTTCTTTTTTTATGTAGGTTTTAAAACGCTAGTAGAAGCTATCTTAAAGATCCGATGACCTAAGGACTAGCTAGGTCTAAGCACTCTCCAGTCTATGTAAAGTACTACCTACGTTGAGCCCCTGCTGATACTTGACTATCCTAGGGCGCTCGTACAGTTCAGAATACATAGAGAGGGGTACTGTAGCTTCTATCACGCTAGCATTAGAGCGAATATCGTCCAAAAAGAGTACTTATTTGCCGTTGCTGAGTGTACACACCTGCAATGAATTAGAAAAGAACACGCTCATAAAATAGTCATAAATGATTAAGTAGAGTTTAAGTAAAGACGGTATTTACCCACTCCGGTAAAGCCCCAGAATTTTTACTTACCTAAACAATATTCTATAACTCACTTAGGCTATTATTTAGTTGACCAATAGGGAAAAACCGAACTTTATAACAACCAATGAGGTTAATTATGAAGATACTGAACTGTAGGTACCTAGATAGACGGTATTGTCAGCTAAAAGTGGAAATTCTTCCTTTGCTTTACCTATATTTATTCTTGTCACATTCGAACAACCTTCTACCCGACTGCGAAAGTCAAAGGATGGTCATGTTTCTCGCTCTGTGTGTATGTGTGTAAATCATATCGTAAAAATGGATTCCTACCAATATTATTATTTAGTTTCGGTTCCGATACCCACTTCGGAACTATTGCCCAATTAATTAAGGAAAGATTAATGGCGTAGTGTATTAATAGTAGTGCCAATATTACATGCAAACATATACCTATAACTTCATATAATAAGAACGTATTGTTAAAATTGATACTTAAACATTCTTATATTAAAAACCTATGTAGAGGCTAAAGTAGAGCGCTGGCACGGATAGCCAGAGATTGCGGGTTCGAATCCCGGCATGGGTGAAATTTTTAGCCTCTAAATAGGTTTTTAAATTTGTCCTTAGCACGGGTTAGTGCATTAAAAATAAAAATAGTATATTCTTATATTACTTTAAAATTAATAGTTGCGGACCAAAGCACAGAGAGACTTCGCTGAAAAGAAGCAATTAATTTTAAGACCACTTTCTCTTCTTACAATTTACAAAGCACGACTAGACGGATTAGCGGAAAACATCAATTTTTAAGTGGTTTGTTAATTTATAGGTACCTAACAGTATTTATTCTGTACGCTATATTTATATCATAAGAATTTTATTTTATTGCCATTTCATAATTTTCATTCGAGGTAAAATTATTTGTGGTATAGTCCTTATTTATAGAGCCCTTTATTGGGTCCCAAAATCTAAGATATAGTAATGTAAGTGCTGTTTATATAGGTATGCCTCTGGTGTGAGGATGCAAACAATCTTTTTAAATATCCATCTATCCGCTAAGCGTCGGTAGCTTAGTGGGTAAAACAATGGACACGGAAGCGAGTGACCCAGGTTCGATTCCCTGCGGGCATGTATCAATGACTTTGTTTTTTAAGTTACGTAAGTTTGCGAAGGATAAATATTTTGAGGCAACCTGAGTGTCTGAGGTGTTCAAATACCACAGCACTTGCAATTGCCAATACGCGTTGGGCACGTATGGTAATTAAGCCCATAGTCTCTCTCTCTCTTAGAGAAGGCCTGTGCCCTGTAGGGGGACGTTTATAAACAACACAAAAGAAATGTTTACCTGCCGTGTCAGTAGATAGATCTCAACAATTATTTTTAGCAGTCAGTTCTCTAGTTTTTGTTGATAAAGTTTTCGCTGACCATACAAAACCCGCAGTGGGTGACTAACATAGATGGCCAATACCTACTAAAACGGTAACCCCAATGATAGTTCAGGAAATACTTAACCGCTAACCAATCAGTCCACATTAGGTAGGTACGGCTGACAGCCTGACATCGCTTTAGTCACTTTTGTTAGTAATAAATAGTATTAAGGCAAATATTATGTGCCGTGGCCAAAGAAAAATGCTGATGTTCAAGGAAATTGCGTAAGCATATGTTTTAAATGGTACATATAATTGTCTCTGTGTCGTTTTCCGGTTTACAGTTGAGATTATTCTTGCTTTTGTATAATGTGTTAGATTTATACCAATTCCAAGAAAATCTATTGTATAAAAATGAATCGCTGAATGTGTTGGTAAGCGCAAATTTCGAGAGCAGCTGAACCAATTTCACTAATTCTTCTTTTAAAATATTAATTGAAGTACGAGAATGGTTCTTACGGAGGGAAAAAATAAAAAAAACAATCGACTGTTAGGCGATACGAAGTTCGCTGGGTCAGCTAGTACATAATATCCGCGGCTGGCGGCAATAAGTTGATATCTGAATATCAATGTCCACTAGCAGTGGACTACATAATATAGCCTGAAGAAGAAGAAGAATATCAATAAATATCGGTCTTAGATATCATAATAGTTAATATTGGCGGCTCTGTGGCTCAGCGGTAGCGCATCTGTCTAGTATGAGAGAGGTCCTGGGTTCTAACTTCGGATGGGGACAAAAAACCCAGGTCTAGGATGTTTACATGTTTGTCATGTCACTGTTTCAGGTTCCCATGACACAGGGTATCCTAGTGTGGGGTCAGAAGCATGTGCCTGTATGTAAACGTTGATGTATTTTGCGTTAATGTAAACGTCAAAAATGACAACTTTTCAAGGCATCCATTTTGAAGTTTGCGCTCTCATGCAGAGTCGGTTTTACATCCAATTAACTACTTTAAATAGCATCCATCGATTCCCAGTGCGGGCATGCAGGTACCCATGACTTCGTTTTCTTATTTAAGTTATAGCAATACCACTCGCTAACCGTGAAGAAAAACATCGTGAGGAAATCTGAGTGTACGAAGTATCACAGACCTATTTATTTTAACTCTTTTCTTAAGTTATTTATAATGTAGCAGAATTGTGAATACCCGAAAATCTACAATCTACTTCAACTGCTTACTCACTACTCGTGGGCTGGCCATATCTCGCGAAGAACCGAAAACCGTTGGAATAAACGTGTTCTTAAGTGGAGACCGCGACTCGGCAAATGTTTTCGGTTCTCGCGAAGAACCGAAAACCGTTGGAATAAACGTGTTCTTAAGTGGAGACCGCGACTCGGCAAATGTAGTGCAGGACCAGGTGAGTGAAACGTGTGAGCCCTCCGACCAGGTGGGATGACGATCTGCGGATAACTGCACGCAAATGCTGGATGCGGCAAGCTGAAGACAGGGCGCTTGGCGCTCTTTAGGGGAGGGCTATGTCCAGCATTGGACTAGTATAGCCTCACGACGACATCTACTTATCAGCTTCTTCCCGCCAGCCACGGAAAATTCCCAATTTTAAATCAAAAAGTCTTCAAATCACGATCAGCTGATTTCTCAGCAAGGTAATTAAAGACACTTAATGAAACTAATCCGTAAAGTCGTCGATTAGGCTGAGTGACCATTGCGCGAGTAACCCAATCTGACCAGCAAGGACTTAACCTTGCTCCAATAGCTATACTACATATTATAGAATATCTATACTCTATTCCAGTTAAGATTCCCCGTGAGCATTTTATTTACCGCTACAAGAGTAGTTCAAACATGGAAAAAATATGTGTTTCTGGCCGCTGCAATTTTTGTAAGAAAAGCAGCTATCTAATGTTTTGGCATTTAGAGTCGTTGATGGCAGTCATGGATTCTTAGTGGTGACTATTTTACAATGTTTATTTTAGAGGTTAGAGAGTAGCGTTTTCGCTGCTTTTTTCTCCGTTTCAAAATCTACCCGCAGACAGCTTACCTACTCCAACTACATTGTACATATATTGACATTCATCAAAGTATATTTCCGATTTCTTCATATGAAACTTTTTGATAGATTTGAGGCGCAGGAAAGTCGTATTTTTTCTTGCAAAAAGTGGTTACATCTCTCATAAGCAATATATTAACATTGCTAGAACATACCTCTCCTGTAGATACATGAAAATAATGGGCGAATATAAAAGGTTACCTACATAGAACACAAAATACAAATATAAAATGCAAAATCTTACTTTCGTAAACTGCTTAATTTAACGGTCTGGAACCACCTTTAAACATGTATAATGTCTGTACTGAGTGACACCGCACTTCAATAAAATAGGTTAAGGAAAACCTAATCTAATTTGATATTTTTCATATTTTAAAGATTGCTTTATTACTATTAAGACAAAAATACTAAAAAAGGTCAAAGTATAAAGCTCAGCCAGGTGAGTGTTTTTATTGTTTAGGTAGGATATATCGTATGTGTCAAAAACACTTGTACTGATCCCAATCTGGGATACCCTGTGCTATGATAACTAGGCAAGGACATCATAAACATTTAAAAACACCCAGACTGAGGGCATATTGATTTCCTATTATGTATTCGCTTTGACAAAATTTGTTTTTTCTCCTTCACTAGAAGGGTAGACATATTTATATCGTAGGTAATATTTATTTAGTACGGAGTATACTAAAAAATAATCTTTAACCGAAGACCCCTTCTCTCATATCCAGTAGCAAGGACCAGAAGCCACTTTAACTGGTTGGTCACAAGTACTTATTAATTACTTCGGAATAATAATTGTTATAAATAAAACAGGTCGAATTACAGAGAGACGAATTGCAAAGTGAAGACGAACGGTGATCAGAAAACATTATTAATAATCTTACGCCTGTATACCAGAGAGGTAGGAGAGGGGTAGGCATAGACGAGGGACTGCCACTTGACACGATTCCGACAGATCACCTTTGCTTCATTCGTTCATTCAACGTGCACGCCGGTTTGGGATACTTTTTATCGGAATGAATGTTAAGATAATTGTCTTCTTGTTCGACCAACTTCGAGTGTTCAGAATGAAGGAGCCGTGTTTACAAGAAGCCTTCGTGAGAATTTTTCTTCGTGAGAAATTATATCAAGGGCTACGGACTTCGCAACCTTTCAATTAACCCTTTACCGCATGATTTTTTTTTTCTCGCCGGAAAAAATATATATGGTAGGAAATGGAAAATAAATAGACACGTATTTTTTTATTTTCAATTTTATTAAGGAAAATGGGTAAATATATGAGTTTTTTACTGTGGCTCAAATAAGGCACATGCAGCAAAAATTACATAAAAATACCCTAAATATTGGGAGCTACAAGCTGACTACCAACAGAATGATGTAGTATGAAACAGAAGAAAACAGTTTATTTTCTCATTTAGGCACTGAATAACTCGGCATTTCCTGCATTCTACATGAGATCTTCCTTTACATTCTGGTACCTTGCAGCGCTGGCGCTGCCTAGAAGACCAGACAGGAAGATGGTCCAATTTATCCTGGCGTACGTTTTGTGAGGGCATAATAGCTGGAGCACCCCTGGTTTTTTTCAGCTGAATATCATTTTCTCACCATAACACTGCTTACTTTGGCGTGACCCAGCTCTCTACTCCAGTTATCTCTAGTAGACGGCAGTTGAATTATGGACATCATTCATTAGGCATATACCTACGAGCTGTTCAAGCTTAGCTGTGGTAATAGGTTTTTCGGGTCGTTTGCCTAGTGAGTAAGCTATAGTTTCTCTTTTTATGTGCTCAAACATCACGTCAGTAAATAAATATTTGGAACATTGAATTGACGTTTCCAATGCTTGTATTACTGGTGGTAATTTTGTATCCCCAGTGAACTCAATCTCAGTAACATCCTTTTGGAGGTTTCCTTCCCTCCATCGTGGTTCACTGGCTCTTGTATCCCTCGAAAAAATAATGTTTGCTAGTGGAATATCATCCTTGGACTCCCTATCTGATTCGGACTCAGGAATAAAAATACCAGGCCTATTAGTATGAAATCTTTTCTTTCTATAATCTTCATCATCATCTGAAAGTTCATCATTGCTGCCATCACTTGGGATATTTTGTATTATTGTATGCACACCGCCATAAAATCTTTTGGGATCCATAGTATGTGAAAATAAAAGTAAAATCGGTAAAAAGAGGGTAGTTTGAGAACTAAACTTTGTCAATTTCAAACAAGAACACGTCTTTTATTGCATAGTGGCTCAAATATGACCGAGTAAAAAGTAATATTTTTGCATACTGGTACAAACAGAAACTTCGTGATATTCATTACAAAACAAATGAAAAATTATAAAACCTTACCCTTGTTCAATAGTTGACACTTCTAGCAAACACCACCAAATTTTTCACAGTAATACGAGCAATTTTTATATAAACTTCCGAATTTTCAAAACTCCGATTAGTCAGCCTACAAGAAAATACTTGTCAACTGACTTCGCGGATACAAATTAGTTCAGTAATATGTCCATAGATGGCATTAGATGGTTTTTTTTGAGGCACTTATGGCTTGTTTACGATCCAAGAAGCAGAAAACGATGCAAAACGTAGAAAATAGTAACATTTTTGCTTAAAATTTGGTTAGGTCTGTAAATGGACCAAGATGCGGTAAAGGGTTAATTATTCCCTAATAAAGCTCCGACACGCTTGTAGAAGAAGAATCCATTTATCGCAGTAAGAGAAACACACACATGTGTTTACAACGTTACATTATAAAATATTAAAAGATAATACTAAGAAGGAAAAAATACACAAAACGCACAATAAAAAAAAACAATTTTTGTAATATCTCGTTTAAAGTAAAACGAGATATTATAAAAATTGGTCAGCCAAAAAATAAACTTTTCCATTAACTTCTTAATTTCGCTCGTGCCCACCGCGGATTTTCAATTAATACGAAGAAATAGAGGGTATTTCTTCGTATTAATTGAAAATCCGCGGTGGGCACGCGTGGCAATTAAGCCCATCCTCTCTTTCCGAAAGAAGGCCTGTGCCCTGAAGGGGACGTGTTAGGCCACATAAATAAAATCCATGTTACGTACATTTGTGAATTTTTATACAATAGGTAGGCGAGTCAGCTAGTTTACAATAGGTAAACTAGCTGACTCGCCGAAGATTATTTGTCAGGACCCCAGATATGCACTAGTCCCAGTGTTGGTACATTTAAGAAACGATTGAAAGAGCATTATCTGTCTCTGTCCTAACATTGCGCTATATATTTGTATTTATTTTTAGTTTACGTAGTTTATATATTTCTACCCATGCCGGGATTCGAACCCGCGACCTCTGGCTATCCGTGCCGAGGATACTCTGGCACGGATAGCCAGAGGTCGCGGGTTCGAATCCCGGCATGGGTAGCATTTGTAGCCTCTAAATAGGTTTTTAAAATGACGTATAATTTAATTTAATCCTCAGGGATGCCTACAGGCGTGAGGTTATGTTACTCGTCAGACGTCGTTTTGCCATATTAGTCAGTTCAAGACCCATTACCAGAAAACACAAATTCACAAAAATCTGTGAAGCCGTCTCGAAAATTTCACTTAGCTTATTTTCATTTTTAACCGACTTCAAAAGAGGATTAGGTTTTCAATTTGACGCGAATATTACTTTTCTTAAATTCACATACCTTCTGAAACTATTTCATAGGTGTTATGTCACTATTGTTTCTAACATGCTATTATTTTATGGGTAAAAAGTTTTTATGTTTCTTCTTCTTCTGGTCTTAAGCCCAGAAAAGGCCTTGTTTAACCTCCGCCTCGCGTTTCAGCTTTTTAATCATGCAAATGTCACCAATAATGTCGCACATGAGTGATGATTGTGTATCCATCCACTCAGCGTTACTGCAACCCATATTATGTGACCCAGAATCACTTATAATCGTGGCTTTCTTGTTTTCAGGTACGTATCGAAGGCTGACAATTCTAACCGACCAAAGGTGTACGTAAGTACAATCTTGACGAAGAATCCGCATACTTAGCCAAGATGAGTTTGCTCTAAGCGAGAATTCTAAGCGACCGAAAATTTTCCGTGCGCTGTCAACGTCATATTGTCAGGTATGTGCCGGCATTAGGTATTATAGTTATACAACCAGATTTCACGTCACGTACCAATCGACTGTGGGCCTCTCTGAAAGAAGACCTCGCAGTCGGATATAAGGATATAAGACGTACGTAGAACATCGGACGTTCGTAGGACCAAGGATGTACGTAAGACGTTGGATGTAAGTAGGACGCACGTAATGAAAGAAATTGTATTAATTATCCGAAGACCTATTCTCAGACACAGCAAGTAAAAAGACAAAAAGCCGATTCGGAGAAGTTATATAAAAGAACACGACATTTTTGTGAATTAGTACAGGCTTTTATAGAATATACCTCGGCTACTATTTACTAATAGAAATATCGGAACTAATATGACACTTAATTAAACAAACTTAACAAGAAAAGTTTTATACAGAGCAGGAAGTAGTATTACACTCGTGTGCTTTCGGCAAAAACCGAAGCCTACTCTAGAGCCCGAGGTGTATTCTTAAAGCTAACAGACAGTATCTCCCTTTCAGAGCTTTCAGTCCTAGAACACCTTATTAATAACTTATCCTTTTATTTGAACTAGTAGCAAAATATTATTATTATTATTATTAAATTCTTTATTGTACCTGTAAATATTGTACAATTGGCGGGCTTAATACTAAATAGTATTTTATTCTAGCCAACCAACAGGTGACGTGGAGAAGATGGGGGTAGTCACAAACGGTGAGGTGATATTTTATTGTCAAATATATATTTTTTAAATTAAACTATGTATTAATATTGTACAATAATTATAAACATAAACATATACAAATATAATAATTAAGCACATGTATAAAGATGAATAGATAGACTTTATAAACACTTTATAAATAGTTATTTTGCTACTATTTCAAACCGATTAGATAATTAAAAAATAAACTTCAAGTGGGTGTGTTGAAAAGTTTTTTTTTAAATATCTAATCGGTTGAACTAGTAGCAAAATAGTTATAATAGGATGAGTTATTAATTATGTGTTTTGGGACTGAGAGCCCTGAAAGGGAGCTACAGTATGTTACCCTAGTCCCAAACTAGAATACCCTGTGCTGTAACCAGGCAAGGACATCACTAACATTGAAACACCCACTATTGAGTCCCAACACCATAATAGAACCACAAGTTAGACATCTAACTGTATACCTGTACACGGCACCTGCATCCTGAGAAACCGGCCCGGTGGCATCTGCGTACAGTCGGCCACAATTTCTCTTAAGGCGCTTAGGGGCGCTAATGAAATGAAATGCAATGAAATTAAATAAAATTAAAAGGTTTTATTCAAAGTAGCGCAGAAGCTGCGGTTTAGTGAACGTTACAATTCAAGTGCGGAAAATCTCAGGCCTAACTGACGGCCTCGGTGGCGCAGCGGTTTGGCACGCTGACTGTAAAACCGAAGGTCTCGGGTTCGATCCCCGGCCGGGTCGAACTAGGAAACGAACTTTTCTAGTTTGTCTCGGGTCTTGGATGTTATCTATGTATTTATTGTATTAAATCTATCGTCGAGTTAGCACCTATAACACAAGTCTTTTAGTTGTACTTAGTATAGGGCTAACGAGATCTGTGTAATATGTCCATGAATATTTATTTATTTCAAAATGTAGATAATTTTATAGAAAAAAATAGACAAAAAAACTCTAAACTTAGTCTTTTCAAAGTCCTTAATTAACAGAGTTTACATAATTATTTTAAAACATAGAACTCATGAATTGTACTGGCTTTGATTCCAGACATCATTGTCAATGCTAATTAGCGCCACCAAAGGTATAAAAATCATAACTTGTTTTATCTAAAAGTGAACATGATAAATCTTAACAACTGTGACAACTAGTTTTAGTACCTATATTCCGGTTTTATTATTTATAAAACGCTTTACAAGACCACACGGCGCTTAGGGGCGCTAATAAGCGCAATTTAATAAAAATCATAAATTGTTTTTTACGTTTTTTTTAAAGTAAACATCAACAATCTTAATATCTGTGATAATTATTGTTAGAATATATAGCCTAGAATTTAATATTCTATTCTAAGACTTTAATTCATTTCAAACGATCGTTTTAAGTCGAGAAAAAGGCAGCGGGAAAGAAAAACTCCACTTTGACCATCTTTTGTTCAACGCATCTTAAGATTAGGTCTTAGGGCGAGATAAATAGTCGCTTCTAAGAACGAGTCTTAGCGAAAGCACTTGCTTAAGAATCGATTTGTCTTTCATAGACAGTACTTTGGCACTCTCTAAGTCGCGAAACCGGGTCTAATTTTTAGCATTCGCCTAAAAACATGCTTAGCTAAGCAAACGTCTACTTTGATACTTAGCTAAGTTAGCCTGAAGTAATGCTTAGGGAAGCTTGAGTACGGACTTGGGCTAAGCAACGACTATTTATCTCGCCCTTAGAGATCGCTCCAAGCTATGAGAAGTCAATGGTATAACAGTATTTAGATTTAAGGTGCTTGGGGGTGCTAACGAGCGCCACCAATGGTATAAAAATCATAACTTGTTTTATAATACGTTTTATCTCAAAGTGAACGTGTGAAATCTTAACAACTGTGATAACTATTTTGAGAACCTACATTCTAGAACCTAGGATCAACTAGGAGTTTAATAAAAACGGCCGTTTTTAGCGGAAATCGATTAAAGTCCTAGGATATGTATACTTCATTCTAGGCTGTATGTTCTAAAAATAGTTGCCACATATTTAAAAACCTATTTAGAGGCTAAAAATTCCACTCATGCCGGGATTCGAACCCGCAACCTCTGGTTATCCGTGCCAGCGCTCTTCCAATTGAGCTAATGGGCGACTCACCGGCATCAGTGAAATTTCGAATCTCTTTACACTATTCTCTGTATTACGTACAGGCAGTGACATCTGGCTTAAGTAAATTGCATCACTTACAGCCCCGACTACCTACTTTGCAGTTAGGTTTTTACATCGGAAATGATATCACTGTACCCACATGATTATACTATTTTTATTTTTAATGCACTAACCCGTGCTAAGGACAATTTAAAAAAACCTATTTAGAGGCTAAAATAGGTTTTTAAAATTGTCCTTAGCACGGGTAAGTGCATTTAAAATAAAAATAGCATAGTTGCCACATATATTAAGATTTCTCATGTAAACTTTTAAAAAAAACCGCAAGTTCTGATTTTTATTCCATTGATGGCGCTAGTTGGCGCCCCTATGCACCTTAACCCCATTAACTCTTAAGGCTGTAATGGTGCAAACTTCTTTTCACCATTTTTTTTATATTTCCTTAATTCTGTCTATCATTTTCAAAATTTATAATTACGTCACCCATTTATGAGATTTCCTTAATATTTTTAGCATTACTACTTCACATTTTGACTAGACCTGACTATTAAATTTTCTTTTACCTGCTTATTGTGTTTTTATCCAGTTTCCTGTTTATATTATAAATAAAATAAACAAACACATTTTAAATAAATCACAAAGTTGAAGTTGTACCAGTTTTGTTATTTATAAACACCACAAGGCGCTTAAGGGCGCTAATTAGCGCCACCAATGGAACAAAAATCATACAGAGAAATATTACACAATGAGAAATATTAACAACTGTGACAACTATTTTGAGGATCTACAGTCTAGAACCGAGAATCAAAAAGCAAGGAGTTTAATCAATTTCGGAAACCGACTAAAGTTCTAATCTATTGATCATATGTTCTAAAAATAATTATCAGATTGGTAAAGATTTCTCATGTTCACTTTTAGATAAAAACGTATTATAAAACAATTTATATATTATTTCCATTCGTGGCGCTGGTTAGCGCCCCGAAACGCCTTAAGAAATCATGGTTGTATTCTTTTTAGGGTTCCGTACCTCAAAAGGAAAAAACGGAACCCTTATAGGATCACTTTGTTGTCCGTCTGTCCGTCCGTCCGTCTGTCAAGACCCTTTTTCTCAGGAACGCGTGGAGGTATGAAGCTGAAATTTATATCAATTACTCAGGTCTACTGTCCCTTGAAGCTGTGAAAAAATCAAACTTCTACGCCAACGCAATCAAAAGATACAGCCGTTTATGCCGCAAATTTTCGACACTTGCAAGGGAATCAAAACCTACAGGGTGCTTCCCGTGAACTCAGAATCTTGAAATTTGGTACGAAGCAACGTCTTATAGCATAGATAAAGGAAAAATTACGAAAACCATAAATTTTTAGTTACATCACATAATATATATTTTTTTTAATAATTTTAAACTTACTACCCATTTCCTCATAAACGCGTAGAGGTATTAAATTGAAATTCATACCAAATACTCAGGTCTATAATACAGGTTTGTACGGAACCCTCGGTGCGCGAGTCTGACTCGCACTTGGCCGGTTTTTTCTGATGTTCTCTACCTATAAAATGGGCAAATGGGGGCAAATTAGGTAGATAGATAGATATCTATCTACCTAATTTGCCCCCTATACGTATCTATGATAAGATTTCACGATTTCCATCAATAACTTTAATTAAATAGCTGTACTACAGCGTAGGTCCGAGTATCGAATAGAAGAGTCCTGCAAGAGACTGTACTTCCATTCGTGGCATAAAGCGTTAGTCTACCTAGAATGGACTTAGTTAGAAAGAAGGGTGGAAAATTACCGGTCTTTTTCGATAAAGTTATTGATGGCAATCGTGAAATCTTATCATACGCATAGGTGGCAAATAATATATTATATTAGATAGAGAACAATTTATTGCACTTGAAAGCACCAGAAAAAAGAATAAAACCATCATTTCTTAAATTTAAGTAATGTTATACGATTGGCGGTCTTATCGCTTAGAGCTATCTTTAATATTACCTGTAAGATGAAAAAAAGATGGTCAGAGTAGAGTTTTTCTTTCCCGCTGCCTTTTACTCCACTACAATACGGGCCGAAATTCGGCGGCTACTATTTTATATTATACATTCACATTCAGCAGAATGTAACTTCTTTACGCTGAAATAAATTGTTTTGATTCGATCACGTCAGGATCTTGACACAATTATCAAGACATAAACTTCGGTGAAATTAGACAACACATTTAAAGGCCACTTTCTATTCATAAAGTGTGCAAAGGGCGATTTGACATTAATTCTTTATTTTATAGCGTAAACCATCTATTTTAGCGATGTTCCTTAGTTCATGGCGACGGAAATTATTTTGTAATATTTCGTCAGACTTTTTTTATTATATTGCTGTGTTATAATTATTTGACAGTATGAAGTAACATTATTTGTGATAGAGACATTTTTTGTTTATTTGTTTTCCATTATTTTTAAAAAGCCTGGATTCCTAATTTATTTACTTATTGCGTCAAGTTATAATACTAAAAAACTGGTTCACAGTTTAAAAAAAGTTTCTTCGCCAGCTACTTAATGTAAGTATTTTTACACCACCAAAACACATTAAGAAATTATTTTCAGTCAACAATCAAATAGTGAAATTAGTAGCCGCTTTTTCAGTTTTCAATTTCCATCACAATTTCTTTTATTATATTTATATCCATCAGGGGTTTTAATAGATTTAAATATAATAAAAGAAAAATAAAGACATTTACATTAAAATGTACATAACTGAATACAAAAAAATTTCAACTATAAACATAACTATAAAAAAAAACCGGCCAAGTGCGAGTCAGACTCGCGCACCGAGGGTTCCGTACAAACCTGTATTATAGACCTGAGTATTTGGTATGAATTTCAATTTAATACCTCTACGCGTTTATGAGGAAATGGGTAGTAAGTATAAAATTATTAAAAAAATATATATTATGAGATGTAACTAAAAATGTATGTTTTCATAATTTTTCCTTTATCTATGCTATAAGACGTTGCTTCGTACCAAATTTCAAGATTCTGAGTTCACGGGAAGCACCCTGTAGGTTTTGATTCCCTTGCAAGTGTCGAAAATTTGCGGCATAAACGGCTGTATCTTTTGATTGCGTTGGCTTAGAAGTTTGATTTTTTCACAGCTTCAAGGGACAGTAGACCTGAGTAATTGATATAAATTTCAGCTTCATACCTCCACGCGTTCCTGAGAAAAAGGGTCTTGACAGACGGACGGACGGACGGAAAGACGGACAACAAAGTGATCCTATAAGGGTTCCGTTTTTTCCTTTTGAGGTACGGAACCCTAAAAACTGCGCCTAGAACTGGCAAATGTAGCGTAGGACGCCCTATGAACAGAGCGTTCGCAACATTCGCAAAGCGGTGGGCAGTGACTGGAAGAGGAGAGCCGAAGAGCGGGCTCAGTGGTGTGTCTTGGGAGAGGCCTTCTATAATGACTATGAAGCACCCAGATTATTACGACCTGTATCGCGCCAAGTATGCTGGTTACGTTGCCTCGTTAGATGGCTAGACTATCCTCTGACCGACGCCAGCCCTCTAGGATTGATTTACTTAATTTCTGGTCATGTCATTTCTGCATACAATAAAGAATATTCTATCTATCTATGACGGGGATGTATTAGCAAAGAGGTACAGATAGAAAGAAACCGGAAACGGCGTGCATGCATGCAGCGACTAATTAACGTTGATGAAGCTCAGGATTGTGGCGAGTGGCGGTCCCTGGTCTTCGCTTACTCCTCTGGGATACATGCGTGAGGTTATGTTATGTGTCTATGTATTTCTTCTTCTTCCTCAGGCTATATTAGTCCACTGCTGCCCTCCCCTAATGAGCTCCATAGCGCAAGGTTGTGCCATCATTGAGGGGTAATGCCCATAATCCCCACGCTGGGTTGGGATCGCAGTTTGGTGGAATTGTACTGCAGGGGGCGCTGCTGCCCACCCCCCAGTTTGTGTCCCTTAGTAGCCTTTTACGACACCCGTGGGAACAATTGTGTTGGTGCTATTCTCTAGGCCTTCACCACACAGCAGCAGTGTCCATGTATTTAAACGCCACCAAAAAAGATGAAACCAATCTCCTCGCCACCCTCAAAGCACCTTTAATCAATTTTAAAACCGAATTAATCCATCGGGTCCCCCGGCCCACGATGTCTTGTGACAGGTAATTAATTAGACCGAAAGCTGACAGCCGGCTCTGTATGCACTGACAGAATTCGTGAGCACCTCGAATTAGGCCTTGCGTGTTTAGCTAGCTGTCTAGTCAGAAGGTACGTTGTTTGGTGGATTGACTATGTCGTGGCTTAGTAAACAACGCTAGTAATTTTTCCTACTTTATAGGAGAGACAAAAAGTTTTAACAATGGTATAATTATATTATTTTTAATGCACCAACCCGTGCTAAGGACAATTTCAAAAACCTATTTACTTACGTAGTTACGTATTTATGTACATAATACAGAGAGTATTGTAAAGGGTAGTCGCCCATTAGTTCAGTTGGGAGAACGCTGGCATGGTTTGCCAGAGGTCGCGGGTTCGAGTCCGGTAATGGGTGGAATTTTTGGCCTCTAAATAGGTTTTTGAAAATGGTATAATGTTTTACGAAGGCCTCGTGGCCGAGTGGAACCGAGTGATTGGATTCCATCACTTGGTTAATGCAACAACAGGCGCAGTCAGGTGCTGGATGGATGACCATCCCGTGACTACCGCTAGCAGCATTTATTCCGAGCGCTTCCATGCTTTGCAAAGCACTTTAGGCCATGTCAGAGGCCGTATGGGCGGCTTGATAACTTCTGAAAGTGAGGCAGGCCACTGTCTTACAATTCTCCACCAACTTGGACTTGGCTCCTGTGGTGAATATGGCCTAATGAAGAGACCCGTGGGGACATACAAAGATTAACTCTTTGTATGTCCCACGGATCACGGGTCTCAAAGGGGATCATAATGCTTTACTAATGTACTAAGTTGCTATGCCGTTTAAGAATATAATAGAATAGAAACCGTTTATTAAACACAAAACAATTTTATTTATTTCTTTTTGGGAAACTTGCAGCTTACATAGAAATGGACAGTTAATAATATATAAAATGAATTTAAACTACACTACAGCACCGAGGTCTCGTCCTTGAGGGCTCGTAAATTAAAAAAGAAAAGCAAACCACTGCCATAAACGTTCTTGCCATAGTACCAGATAATGCGTATTTAACACAAAACAATAAAAATAAATACATTATTCAACACACCCTATTCAATAACCCAAATAAATAACCCAATGTCTGTCTGTCCGTCTATCTGACCTATAAAAAAGGGTTATTCTCTTGAATCGTAATAGGTATATAGCCAGAAGATAACGGTATATGTGGAAATCTATAATTGGCCTTAAAGATCTTACTATTGTATGTAATATAAATAGTTTAGTTTCGCTGTTGATTTCCCTTTACAAAAATATAATAAAATAATTATTTGAGGATTGTCCCACAAATTATAAAAACGCAGAGTGTAAAAATAACACAGGAAAATGTAAATATTCCTTTAAAATTATAATGACACTCCCAGAAGCAGTATAAAACTAATAAATATATCGTAGTTTTCTTTAATATGGTCAAGGGACTATTCAACCTGACACTGAGGAATGTTTCAAGAAATCGTGTTTTTATAATTAAGACTGATTTTTTTATCAAAGGACGTCCCCTCCTACTTCCTGTAGTGCCAAAAACATTCGCTTCTAACCGTTATCTAACCAGTCACATTACGTTCAACGAATGACTGGACGACCCTAATTCTAAACGCGATGCGACCACGCCCATCGTGTTATCATTACATTATCACTCGTCCACCAAAACGTGGACTATGAACGGCGTAGAAGATCCACGAGCTTACTGCCATTTTTATCTGCCACAAAATCTGCCGCAAACCTTGGGTAATATATAATAATATATAGAAATCCACCGAAATGCGGTATGAACTATGTATCACGCCTCGTATCTATACGGCAGAGCTAAATAACATTCCGTTTTCTCACACAGATGTATACGTGGAAAGTTACATAATTATGTAGTAAAGGCGCTGGTCCCTAGGTAAGATAGGAAGTGATACTTTTAAGTTAAAGTAACAATTTTATAGAATCCTTGTTTACAGTTGCGTACTATCCGTGCTTCTAAGCAACCGAACAGGGAACTGCATGCCAACTGCAATGGGACTGTGACTAGAGTCTTAATATTTATTTATTAATACTTTATTGCACAATAAAATCGTACAATGCGGCGAACTTAATGCCATAAGCATTGTCTACTTACATAGACATGACAATGTTATTTGCTACAATTGGCAGTCTACAAAGCAATAGCAGGACAATATCATTCCAGGGGTACCTACAATCTGCGCAAATTAAATAGGCATCTCTCGCGAAGAAGATCGCGAATCGCGCGAGTCGGCGAGTGAAGTAGCACGGGCTATGCCATTGCAATGCGATTGGTTACTAGACTACCAATAGAGTTAATGAAACGACCATTATGATATTAGTCAGTAATATGACTCTATGGGACAACTATGCATTTTCGAGACTCGCCCCTGCTTAGTCGGTTGGTAGTTTCATTGCAGTCGTACCAACTGCATTCAAACTGCATCTGAACTGCAACTTTGCAGTCGAAACGCAGTAGATATGCAGCACGTCTGTTTAGAGCCCTTACTTATAAATGAAAAACCTACTTCTTGTGGATTCTGTCACATTTTCTTACCCTCGGCCATTTTTACCGTTGGTTTTTAAATTGTTTGGACTTTGATTGATTGGAGTTTGTTGGCGAAAGACCTTTTTTATTGTTTATTTTGACTTTTTGTACATATTGTCTTTTTTACCTACTTATGTCAGTTTTAAATTTAGTTTCTGTCTCTCTAGCATTAATTGTCTGGTGAAAATATTATGATCGAATAAACTTAGAATTATAAATAGAAATATATTTTATTTAAAACAGAAGAGTAGGGCACCATACGGTGCTTAACAGAGTTGATGAGAATCTTCTTGCAAGACTGCTTCTCAATAAACATTACACAGGATTAACTGAAAAATGCATTATTATTTACTTAACAATTCTTTTGTCAGTACATAATGCTAATACAATCCTATTTGGTTGAAGTATGTCCGCATTCGCTATATTGCTCTCGTCAAACTTTCTTCCTTCATCCTCTCCACATGTGGAAACCAACGCAACATTTCTTTCTCAATTCTAGTCACTTACATCCTCTTTCAGTCCACAACGTTCGCTAATAGGACTATTGCGTATCCTGTCATTCAAAGTAATTGAATAATACAGTTATTGGATTTGGAACAATAACAATATGTCCTTCAGTAAGCTCCAAAGTAGAGCAAAGCTAACTAACGCGATTCGATCAAATAAAACCTCGCGATTTGGGTCAAGTGAAAAATGGTCTCGTGCCAACAAGCTAATCTCGACAAATGCAAAACATTACCTTCTGTAACGTGCCATCTATCTTATGTGACGAAAATCTCACACACCGTAGATAAACGAGCACACAGCTAACAAACCGAACGGATGCTCCGGTGATATCCCAATTTCATACTTCTAAAACGGCTGGAGAGGCCATGCTTAGCCGGTGATGGCTGAGCGTCGAGTTCTCTCCATACACAGACAGATAAAACGCGAGCAAGGCCTGAATGCCACGAAATAAAGTCGGTTTCTAGTTTTAGAGCTGGTGCGAATAGGCCTGTCGGGTGGCCGTGGGTTTTATAGGGAATTCGGGAATTTTTATTAACCCCTTCGCGCACAATGGACGTTTTGTTTTCGCAGCTGGACTCAAAGCTTACAACAAATGTGTGTGTGAGAGAGAGACTGAATAAGTAGTCTCTGCCTGTACGTAATACAGAGAATAATGTAAAGAGGTTCGAAATTTCACTGATGCCGGTGAGTCGGATAGCCAGAGGTCGCGGGTTCGAATCCCGGCATGGGTGGATTTTTTAGCCTCTAAATAGGTTTTTATGAATAAGTATTAACTTAACATTCTCAGTAAGGTGCAGTCTAAATTTTATACACCTTGTTTATTAATTTCGCATTAATTCCCTTTATCTAGGCGAAGCGAACCCAGATAGATATGGATACTGGATAGTTAGATAAGACAATCTTTATTTATTTATTCAAAAGATTACATAAAAATACTACACTTGACAAGAATTTGACAATCTGCTAATGCAGTTCATCAGCGAGCTCTTGATAATAATTTTACTGTTTGAAAAAATATACTTCACTTCCCGCGCCCCCCATCAATGAGTCTGACTTACGCCGATAATGAAAGATAATGCTGTTAGCATAAAGTTCGCCGTTGTAGGTTTTAATTGTCCAATAAAGAATTTTAATAATAATTATAGGCAGACAGTCGTTTAGTCAAGTTATGTGCCGGGCATTACTATTTTACTACAAATCTAAAGAATTTTTGAACTAAAACTTTCGTAAGCACAACACATTGTAGACTTTTAGTCCGGATTTACTTACACCCGTAAGTAAATCCGGACTAAAAGTCTACAAAATCTAGAGAAACTCATGATTTGTTACTTAGAAACAGACGTGTGCAAAAATATGTCCACTAACACTTCAACACATGGCCACCCCACGTTCGTGCGTGACCTTGCTCCCGCGGCGCGATTGGCGCGGCCTAGACTGCGCCCGCGCACTGATTCCGCACAATTTATTACATGACGACGACGCATGCGCGCTCTAGTCGCTATGTCAAGTCTCCTTACTGTTGTAGAATTGAGTATAGTAGAGATTGTGCGAGTTTTCAGTGGAATGCCGTATAATACAAAAAACCAAAGCTTTTTTGTGTCTTCTTAGCCTCGTCAGTTACGTTACTTTGGGCTTTTCAGCTCGAAAGTGGGTTCGGAGCTGCCGCATTTGTGGTCTGCTATAGCGGAGTTGGTTTAGTCGGCTGCATGACATCACCGCAGCTGAGTTCTTCTTCGGATGGGGTATATTGAGTCAGGGTATATTGGGTATATCTTCTTAGGATGGGGTATACATGAGTTCTTCTTAGGATGGGGTATATACTTCTAAGTTACGTACACTTGTATAGCTAGAGTAGCAATACCACTCACTGACTGTGAAGGAAAACATGGTGAGGAAATCTGAGTGTCTGTGGTGTTCAGATACCTCAGCGCTTGATATTGACAATCCGTGTTGGGCACGCGCAGTGATTAAGCCCATACTGGCTCTCACTCTCTCCCCTACAGTGGGAGGATTATAGGTTACATAAAAATAAAAATATATCCTTCGTAGATAAACCTATGTCAATACAAGGAAGGATCTACTATTTTCAGTTTGAATTTCACAGATGCTTATATAAAACTGTTTTTATACGGATTTATGCTCGTTTATTAAATTTTTACAATTTTCCGTCATCCGAGACCACGGCACCTGAAAAAGTGCCGAAACGTCGGAAGATTGTAAAAATGTAATAAACAAGCATAAATCCGTATAAAAACCGTTTTAATTATGTCTAGTGCTCGTGTTAACCTTAGAAGATGCTTTAATGCCACTTTATGAATAATGACGCCTTGGGGAAGCCCCAGTTATTTTCACAGTTTTCTTGAAATTATTTCCTTGTGTTTAGATGCAGTCTATGCATACTCTGACTCTATCCCCTGATATACCTGTTATCTAACGATAGTAAAATTATTTTTTTTCCATGCCAAGGGCGTACCTACTAGTAGGATACGAGGCGAAGTGCTCGTAGCCTAGCGGAACCGAGTGATTGGAATCAATAACTTGGGTTGATTCCAATCACTCGAGTTAAGCAACAACAGGCGCGGTCAGGTACTGGATGGGTGACGATCTCGTGACTACCGTTAGTGGCATTTTTCCGAGCGCTTCCGTGCTTCGCAAGGCACGTTAAGCCGTTGGTGCTGGCTGTCATTTAATGGCAGACGTTAAGCCATGTCAGAGGCCTTATGGGCGGCTTGATAACTTCTGACGGTAAGGCCCGCCACTGTCTTACAATCCTCCACCAACCCGGACTTGGCCCCCGTGGTGGAGTATGGCCTAACCTTCCTGCGATACAGGAAGAGACCCGTGCCCCAACAGTGGGGACATATAAAGGGTATTGGAAGGGTATTGGGGTAAAGGAGGTATTGTTATTGATGCCGAGGGCCCGTTTCTGAATTGAGAGTTTCGTAAGTAAATAGTTAACTGTAGTGCTGTCTCTTCGAAATTCTCAGAAAAGAGCGTGACAGGACGTTACTTAAGTATTTGTTTTATGAAATTTTCAATTCGGTAACCACCCTTAAGACAATTAGTTCCTCCATATATTGTCTTAAACCTACATAGATACTAGACAGTCTATTTATCCTTACTTGGCCAATTTAGTAAACAAGATTCTAACCTCAAAATTGATATTTGATGCCAAAACGACATATTTTCTCGCAACTTAATGAACTTTGTTTATAAAATTGACAGCGTGTTATGTAAAATAGTCTCCCCGATTACGTCATTTACGGGAAAATGGCGCTTTGCGACTAAAATCCAAACTATACGGCTAGAATCTTCTTTACTAAATTGGCCAAGTAAGGATAAATAGACTGTAGCTTATTTAAAAGAATATCTTTTTTATTATATTTTGTTATCGAAAGCCTAGCTTAGCTGGGTCGCAACTGGCATCTGAACAGAATCAGAATAGTTTTTTCATGGTATAAATAGGTAAAAAGTGTTAAATACAGGTCTTAAATATATTTCTTAATGATCATTCTATGTTCTACCCATTGGGCGTATGAATATTCATGCAGGCATGCAGTAATTTTGTATTTACAAATCCATGAGATGCACAAAGACAAATAAAAGAAATTCAAACTGTTAAGTTCAAACTAAAATTATCAAAACGTACCTAACGATTTTCTTTACAATTCAAACCAGCTAGGTCCAAGCTATTACGAGTATAAAGAAGTATCGTTACAATGCAATCGAATTCGTTGGGCAAAATTTTTAATATTCCTCTGTAAAGTTGATAATGCGCAAAGCTGTAACAGTCAAAAGTAAATAACATCTGTCATTTATGAGCATTCGTCACGGGTAATTCGAGTCTGAGCTGTGTGGTGCCGACCTAGAGAATAGCACCAACCCAAATTCTTCCCGCGGGTGTCGTAAAAAGCGACTAAGGGACACAAACCGGGGGGTGGGCAGCAGCGCCCCCTGCAATACAATTCCACCAAACTGCGATGCCCAACCCGCATGCCCAGCGTGGGGATTATGGGCATTACCCCCAATGATGGCACAACCTTGCGCTATGGTGCTCATTAGGGGAGGGCTATGTCCAGCAGTGGACTAATATAGCCTGAAGAATAAGAAGAATTCGAGTCTCCCAACGCATATCACCAGCATCGATTCTCGCAAAACATACAAGCGTAGAACTTAAAACAAAAGCTTTTATTTAATCATTCACGGCGGCCGGCGGCCGACGCCATTTTTTCGCCAACGTAAAAGCAGCCATTTTCTATTGTTTTCCCTTTTTTTTCGTAGTTTACAACGATCCATCTCGCTTGGCCTCGATTAGCGGTGATTTATCATGCCGGCCGTCAGACTGATGCTAACAAGTCCTAGTTTGCTAATCGGAGTGTTATTTTTGGTGTCAGCAACGGAGGAGTTCTGATTTGACTATTATATTGCAGCCTAAATACTTCCTACTGTAGGAGACATGTCTTCTCTAAGAGAGAGAGTACGACCTCTGTGGCGTAGCGGAAGCGCATCTGCCTACCATGCAAGAGGTCCCGGGTTCATTCCCCGGCTGGGGACAACAAAAACCCAGATCTTGGATGTTTACATGTTTGTGATGTCGTTGTTTCTGGTTCCCACGACACAGGGTATCCTAGTTTGGGGCCAGAAGCAATTTATGTGCCTGTATGTAAATGTTATGTTATGTTTACTCAACTACCGATAGTGTGAATAAAACGACCATTACCGGACTAATATGACTCTATTCAACAACTATGCAATTTAGAGACTCGCCCCCGTGGTCCCAAACTAGGATGCCCTATACTATGATAACCAGGCAAGGAAGTCACAAACATGAAAACACACCGAGACTGAGGCCACTTATACAAGTCTACGGCGGACACCAGTGAGAATCGAACCCACGGCCTCTGTCTTGGTACCCAAGGGCCTTGACGGCTAGACCAACCAGGCCGTCTAATATGCTGGCATGTTAGATTAATCTTTTTTTTTAAGTAGGACAGATTATGATTATATTGTTTCTTTATATTGACTTGATTATATTCTTTTTAATGCACTAACCCGTGCTAAGGACAGTTTTAAGAACCTATTTATAGGCTAAAAATTCCATATGCCGGGACTCGAACCCGCGACCTCTGGCTAACCGTGCCAGCGCTCTCCCAACTGAGCTAATAGGCGACTCACCGGCATCAGGGAAAAATTCGAACCTCTTTACAATACCCTCTGTGTTACGTACAGGCAGCAACATCTGGCTGAAGTAATTTGCATCACTTGCAGCCCCGAGTACCTACTTTGCAGTTAAGTTTTACATCGAAATGACATCGCTGTACCCATATGATTATATTCTTTTTAATGCACTAACCCAATGCACAAGGTTACACTTGACCCCAATCACGCCTGATGGTAAGCGAAGACGGGGTCTACGATGTTACGTGCTTACCCGTTACGATTTCAACCCTGTACGTCCCCGCTGCTGGGGCAAGGGTCTCTTCCTGCGTTGCAAAAAGGTTAGGCCATACTCCACCACGGGGGCCCAGTCCGGGTTGGTAGAGGATTGTAAGACAGGGCGGGCCTTACTGTCAGAAATTATCAAGCCGCCCTTAAGGCCTCTGACATGGCTTAACGACTGCCATTACATGACAGCCGGCACCCACGGCTTAACGTGCCTTGTGAAGCACGGAAGTCACGGGACAGTCACCCATCCTGTAGCTGACCGCGCCTGTTGTTGCTTCACTCAAGTGATTGATTCCAATCACTCGGTTCGGCTAGGCCACGAGCGCTTCCTGTTAAATGCCGGTTAACTCTACTTTAAAAGACACCCAGGTTACCTAGGTATGTCTCCGGAAAGACGGGAAGGCAGATCTCTATGTTTTTCTCCACGTAACTGTTAAGATTAGACATATAGTGACTGATTTACGTATGGTCTACGAGTAGGTATGTGTGTCTTTTTGTATTTGTGCAACTGAATACCACGGCCGTGACACAGTCAGGCGTATGTTTCAATATACCGACACGTTTTTATGCATTGCGTTTAGATCAACATGCCTAGTTTAGTTGGGCTCAAGGTGAAATAACTTCACATCGCATTTATACCTAGCGATACGTTTTTTTTTATGGTAACCTATTAACGTCCCGGGCACAGGACTTCTCGGAGAGTATGGGCTTAACGCGTGCCCACCGCGGACTGCCAATTTCAAGCGCCGAATTATTTTAAAACCCGGCAGAAGCTCAGGCTTCCTTACCACGTTTTCCTTCACGGTTAGCGAGTGGTTTGCTATTTTAACTTCACAATTGTGCATAGGTTCTTGGCACATGCCAAGAACATGCCGGCACCGTGAATCGAACCTGGGTCTCCCGATTCAGAGTCCACTATTTTACCTGTGGCGAGCACTCATGTCAACTCTGCTCGCGCACTGCGCAATCAAACTGTTTCATTTGACATACCATAAATATAACGTCCGACTAACAACAGTTGGACCGGCCGTCCCCAGGCATACGATCTGCCTGGCGGGAAATTTCCCTTTATTGTGGAAGAGCACGATCACCCGCTCTTCCCTATAGTGGTGACCCCTGACAGAACATTGTGACAACCTTCCTTCGCTCTTGCAGCACCCCAAATTTGCAAAAAAATTGTACGACGGCCTCCAGCGGGGATCATACCTACGACCTCTGGTTTAGTAGTCAATAGTGTCAACCGCCAAACCAAAGAGGCAGTCACAAGCCTACACTTACTGACTGCACCTACCTGCATCTCATGCATGCATAGAGTCACATTTTAATAAATTCAAGGTTACCGAGCTGCGAGAATTGGTTACGTTGTAATAACTTGTGCACGACATGTGCAAGGAACGTATTGTTTTTAGGAAAGCAAACCAACCTTGCAACTTTCCGTCGTAAGGTTGTCTGGAAGAAATTGCTTTTAGCAATAAGGCCGCCAATTGTACTTTGTCTCTATTTTATTATTATTATTAATACGTTTATTGCACATAAGTAAAAAAATACAATGGCAATGTGGCGGACTTAATGCTATAAACATTTTCTACCAGTCAACCACAGATGATGCAAGAGATTAAATGGTAGGCATTCGGTACAAAACGGAAGACTTTACATGTCTTATAATATGTGCTCTGGTGTACAATAATGAATATTCTTATCTTATCTTGAAAGAAATTCCGCACAATCTGGATGGGTTATTCAGTGGATTTTAATTTATAACTATGTACTTATGAGCATCGCGAGTTACCATCTATATAAATAAAATTCAAAGTCCTGACTGACTGATTCACTTATCAACGCCCAGCCCAAGCCGTTGGACCTAGGAAGCTGAAATTTTGCACAGAGGGTCTATATAATTATAATGTAGGCAAGGAATAAGACCGGATTTTTTGATATTCAATCCCTAAGGGGGCAAAAAGGGATCGCCAAAAATTGTATGGGAGGTATAAAGAATGTTGTCCAATTCTCTTGAAACTTAAAACTTAACGAATGGAGGCCCTGATATCTTGTCGTTACCGTAATCGTCTAGTGTGAAACAAAGTGAACACTTCGTTGTAAATAATGAAAGAAATTACACAGGTACTTCTTAATATAAGAGGACAGACGTCGGCCTTATCACTAAAAGGAATTTGGATGGACTGGACAAATACATTTTATATTATTTTTAATGCACTAACCCGTGCGTAATACAGAGAGTACAGTAAAGAGGTTCGAAATTTCACTGATGCCGGTAGTCGCTCATTGGCTCAGTTGGGAGAGCGCTGGCACGGTTAGCCAGAGGTCGCGGGTTTGAGTCCCGGCATGGGTGGAGTTTTCAGCCTCTAAATAGGTTTTTAAAATACATTTTATTTATTTATTTTTAAACAAGGTATATGTTTTAGAATATTATTCATCAACATCATCATAAAGGCATTATGTTCCCAGCGAGGGGCACGGGTCTCTTCCCTGAGGAAAGTATAGGCCATACCCCACCATGGGGACCAAGTCCGGAATGGTGGACGCTTGCAAGACTAGTGGCTGGTATTATTATCAGAAGTTTTCAAGCCGCCCACTAAGACCTCTGACTTGGCTTAACGACTGCCATCTATCAACGGCAGCCGGCACCAATGCTTAGCGTGCCTTGCGAAGCACGGAACCGCTCGGACAAAATAAGTAAGTAAATAGTTTATTTCCAAGAAGACAATACACATTGAAATACCTTCTAAATAGACAGTGGAGGGTATGATAAAAAATTGTTTTATGTTTACCGGCAGTCCCCAAACTAGGCTAGGCCTGTATCTTGGGGACTTTATTAGTGTGCACAATTTTCGTTTAACTTAGTCGTTGACAAAACCTAAACGCAACATCACTTCTGGGAGATATTAATTTGTACCTAAATATTATAAATATTGTAGACAGATATTGGTTACATGTAATAACCCAATTATTATTAAAAATAAAAATTTTTTTTTTAATGCCACTAGCGTTAGTCATAGATGGCTTACCCATCCATGCACTGAACGTTCCCTGGTTGCTTAACCTTTGTGATCGTTTAAGATCACTTAGGCAGCCCGGGCTACGAGCGATTCGAGCGAGAATAATATTATTATTAAATTCTTTATTTTGCCAGTAAAGATTTTACAATTGGGGGGCTTAATAATAAAAAGTATTTTACACTAGATTTAAGAAATCGTGGTTGCATTCTTTTTTCTTTTTGTGCAATAAAGTGTTCTCTATCTGTATATAACTATCTACAGTATGAACCCATTGGGGAAGGAAGTAGATGAACAGATCCAAGTTATCTTAGTCTAACATGGCTCTCTCATAAATAAATTAGCACGCCGAAATAGGAATAGAATCACTCTGAATCAGTATGCGTTAATTAGCTCATACAAGGGACCAACTGCCCTATCTACCTTCAGTTAATCAGCGTAAGTAGTTTGTTTAGTTCGCGCTGAGTAGTAACCGCGACACTCTGACTAACAGACAGATTCAATTAGTGGTCGTTATGCGTTTGAAAATAGATTCGTCTATATTAGGTAGGTCATCATCAACCCATTATGTCCCCACCGAGGGGCACGGATCTCTTCCCTGAGGAAGGTATTGGCCATACTCCACCAAGTCCGGATTGGTGGAGGCTTGCAACACTAGGGGCTGGTCTTACTGTGTTCAAGTTTTCAAGCCGCCCTAAGGCCTCTGACTTGGGTAGGTGATAAAAGAGGAATTCCCATAATATCGTGGTTTAGTTTTAATTTAAATTCGACATGTCGCATCTCAATTACACCTTACTCGGACTAATATAGTACCTATTTTCTAAGGTTAACACGAGCACTAGACATTAATTAAAACTGTTTTTATACGGATTTATGCTAGTTTATTACATTTTTACAATTATCCGACGTTTCGGCACTTTTTCAGGTGACGTGTCTCGGATGACTGAGGTGAAAGGCGTCTTTTAGAAAGCATTAGCGGTTAGATAACTACTCTCGGCAAATATTACAAAAGTTAGTGAGGGCTTTTCAAAGCGCCATTAAAAACAAAAAACAGTACCGCAAGTTACCGATAGATGGTGCTGACGTCATATAATATGTCAAAATTTACATCATTTAGGAAAACGGTGAGTGCCTATGTTTTTGCAAAAATGCTCAATGCACGGGCTAGTCATTAGTTAAGACACAATTCACGTACGTATGTAATAAACAAAGTAAAAATACTTCAAAACTTTCAAATTTCAACAGTTTCGAAACAGTTTAGCTTAGATCATAGACTACAAAGAGATGTTTAGGTCATCACAAATAATAATCTGTGCGTACAACATAAAACGCGTAGCCCCTTATTATGAAGTTACGTTCCAAAATAGGCAATATTCGCTAAATATTATTTGAAACGTCGGAAAATTGTAAAAATGTAATAAACAAGCAAATCCGTATAAAAACAGTTTTAATTCGTGCTAATGTTTTTTTTTTTTAGTTAGCCTGTTTTGTGTCCCACTGCTGGGCAAAGGCCTCCCCCCTCTTTATCCATTCCGCTCTGTCCAGCGCCACCTGTGACCAATCTCGGAGATGATTGTCGAGGTCATCCCGCCATCTCCGTCGCGGTCGGCCACGACTTCGCCGTCCATCTGGTATCCACTCGGTGGCGATTTTCGCCCACCCAATATGTTTAGAAGACGCAAATCAATGATATATTAAGTTTACATCTGGGAATAGGGGATAAAAAGAAATTAGAGCTCAGAAAACATAAGACCGTGAAGTAGCAATACCACTCGCTAACGATGGGAAAGGAAAGTGTGAGTGAGGAGACCTGAGTGTCTGAGGTGTTCATCTACCTCAGCGCTTGATTTCGCATATGAATGGTGGGCACGCGCAGTGATTAAGCCCATACTCCCTCTTTGAGAGATGGCCTGTGCCCCGCAGTGGGACGTTTATAAGCTTCATAAAAAAAAGTTTATTTACTATTCTAAGCACAATCAAACCTCGATTAAAATCTACCATACCATTAAGTGTAATAATTTTCATGTTGTACACTTTATATCCTTCACCTTGTGCCTTTCGTTGGATGTTGCTAAATAATGCTTAACATGATTATACTATTTATATTTTTAATGCTCTAACCCGTGCTAAGGACAATTTGAAAAACCTATTTAGAGGCTAAAAATTCCACTTATGCCGGGATTCGAACCCGCGACCTCTGGCTATCCGTGCCAGAGGTCGCGGGTTCGAATCCCGGCATGGATGGAATTTTTAGCCTCTAAATAGGTTTTTAAGATTTTGGTTTGATTACACCTGCGGTGTTCTCTTTTCTAAATCCGCAAACTCTTATTACTTACATTTAATTCAGTGAGAACAAGGACGGGCGGAAAATCAGCGCTGTGATGATGCATGCACTCACAGCACTAAGCTGTATTTGTCTCAAATTTTTTGTCATAGTATTCAATGTTCTCTAATCTGTGTGTGATAAATAAACATTTTTCAATTTCTCTTTCAATTTGTAACCTCTAAACGTATTAATAAAGTTTCATTGCAATTTTGTTGTGTATATACTTTGGCCAGCTGCTAACAATTTATGGACTGATTGGGTGTGAGAAATCGGGGGTAAGCCTTTCCAGCGACATTCTATGCAGCGTTTCTAAGACAAAGATCATAAATCTCTCCATTGCCTCTTGTCACTGCTCCATCATGGGCTAATGTGGCGAATTAGGAAGAAAGTTGGCCCTTGCCCTTGGGCCCTCGATGGAGGTTCACACAGTCAGACAAATTATCCGAGAGATGCTTGAGACACGAAATGTTGAGGTACAAAGGCTTAGGCTGGGACTACACTACGCTTTGGTCAGTCGATTACCACAGGGCTTACATGCGTGAACTCTAGTCGGGTTAAAAGTCAAAGTGAATAATCCAGTGTAATGAAGAATCAAAGTCATAACAATTCATAATACGGAGAACGACTTTTAATGTAAGAAAAACTTCGAAGTCGCAAAACAATAATATTTATAAAGCCTACTACCTATCTTAAACGGTTGGTACAGTCCTAGCACAATAGTAAAGCACAGCCATAAAAACAAAGAAAATTAGACAATTATACCACTATTTAAAGCACTTTCCTTAAAATATAAAGAGTAGTAAATATCGGAGTAATTTCCATTTCTATGTACAATAAAGTCTTCTCTATGTCTATCTATCTAGTAGTCTTGACTGACTCCTTGGTCAAGCGATATCACATCTGATTACCTTGCCAGAGTCGTGGGTTCGATTCCCACTGGGGGCCGCCGTACTTTACGATTTCAACCGTCTATGTCCCCACTGCTGGGGCATGGGTCTCTTCCTGCATTGCAGGAAGGTTAGGCCTTACTCCACCACGAGGGCCACGTCCGGGTTGTTGAGAATTGTAAGACAGTGGCGGGCCTCACTATCAGAAGTTATCAAGCCGCCGTACTTACCTTTGTATATATGGCCTCAGTCTTGTGAATTTCTGTTTGTGGTGTCCTGGCCTGGTTATCATTGCACGGGGTATCCTAGTTTGGGAACACTTTGAGTTCTGTGGAAGTCATTAGTTATTATTATTACCAGATGTTCGATACGACTGATTTTTTCTGCGAATTCGATATAAACTCTAGTTTACATGACCGGTACTTAACATGCATGTAGAGACACAGTGTGATATCAGCCTTAGTCTGAATGATGTTTAATGGAAATTCTTTCTATAGATGTCATTATTAATCTATTAGTTAGACAGTCTAGGAAATGTTTGCTGTAATTGATGATAGCGCTAACGTCTTAAGTCTGAAGGTCGCTTTTACTTCTGGCATCGATCACGCTTGCACATCTGACCTTTTTAATAATGGTTCTAAAATAGGTAGAATATTGTATCTAAATATCTGTGTAATTTCCTTAGATCATAGAAATCTATCTCTCTATCTATCTATAGACTGACGGTCTTAATTGTGTAAACACGATTACTTCAAAACATTTCAGATTAATTGATTGATTGATTGATTGAAAATGTTTATTGAAACAAAAATACAAAAAAATACAGAAGTTGTTTTCTGCCAAGCTGCATAACAGTTTGTTGGCCGATGCTCTTGGGTTTACAATTTAAGGTACTGTATGCTATGTATGCTAGGTACATAGGAATACTAAAAAATATATTTGATAACTCCCTACACAAGAGACATACATAATATTATACACTAGCTGACCCAGCGTATTCTTTAATTTTTTTTTATTTTTCTCTGTAAGAACCATCCTCGTACTTCAAGGAATATTATAAAAAAAAAATATCGAAGTCGGTTTAGCTGCTCTCCAACGAGCATCTCGATATAATTGCGCTTAATAACACATTCAGCGATTCATTTTTATATTATAGAATAATCGGTTAAGTCTTTCCTTTTATCACAATCTTCTTCTTCAGACTATATTAGTCCACTGATGGACATAGCCCTCCCCTAATGAGCGCAAGGTTGTGCCATCATTGGGGGGTAGTGCCCATAATCCCCACGCTGGGCATGCGGGTTGGGCAGCGCAGTTTGGTGGAATTGTACTGCAGGGGGCGCTGCTGCCTACCCCCCGGTTGCAGCATAATCTGTTTAAGAAATTTTGTTTTCTACACCAATATTATAAAGAAGAGAAGTTTTAAAAACCTTTTAAGAGGCAAAAAATTTTGGAATTTTTAGTCTCTGAATAGTCCTTCGGTCTGTCCTTAGCACGGGGTTAGTGCATAAGTAGGTACTCGGGGCTGCAAGTGATGCAAATTTATTCAGCCAGATGTCGCTGCCTGTACGTAATACAGAGAATATTGTAAAGAGGTTCGAAATTTCACTGATAACGGTGAGTCGCCCATTAGCTCAGTTGGAAAGACGGCTGGCACGGATAGCCAGAGGTCACGGGTTCGAATACCGGCATGGGTGGAATTTTTAGCCTCTAAATAGGTTTTTAAAGTTGTCCTTAGCACGGGTTAGTGCATTAAAAACAGAGTATAGAAGAAACGTTTCTAACTTTGTGATTATTCGGGGTAATCTCCGAAAGTAATTAACCGATTTAGAAAATTCTTAAAAATGTAGTCGAGGGCACTGCTTGTTTAAGAATTTTTTATGTACATTCAATAGAAATGTAAGTATAATGCGCGATCAAGGCTGGTCTTACTTCTGGCCACACTTTCGTTGATTCTCGGTAACATTAAAAATATCAGATTTAATATCATTTGAGAAATATCTATGGCCGTAGAAAATAAACATACACATATTTAAGACATTTTCGTGGGTGGTAGGGCTAGCAAATAAATATTGATGAAGCGAAATGTGTTTTCGGGATCTTAGCTAGTAACAAACTGGTTTCAGGCATGAGTTAATTAAAATATGTACCTATTGTAGACTTTTAGTCCGGATTTACTTACGGATGTTGTTATGTCGGAAAAGTCCGACCAGGTTTCGCTCCGATTCGCAGAGCTTAATCATGGTGAGCAGAGACGGAGCTCGCGTCGTCGGTTGCTCGTCTCACACTTAAATCCGGACTAAAAGTCTACAATGTGTTGTGCTTACGAAAGTTTTAGTTCAAAAATATGTACCTACCTACGTATTTATCACGGACACAAAACTAGCCGGCGGCGGCGCATAGGAACGCGAGTCAACAGAAAATCGAAGCAATTTTAATCGAAATAGTTTCCCAGCTTATTTGCTGTCCAAGCGATACCTATGACATAACTGGACGAAACTTTGGCCGACCGGCAAACAATGGGGTTTTTGTTATTAAAATACTTTGACCCGCGGTCGATAGCTGGCCGATGCTTGCGTAATTTGAGAACACCTGTGGCTTATTCATAGAGTACCTCAATCACCCTTATTGACATTTCTCAAGCTTGACGATAAGGTATTACTTATTAATGGATACTACTTAATATTCAACAACATAGTTAGCTATTGTCGGTTTCTGAATTTACGCTAGAAATAATAATACGCTAGAAAGCGTTTATTGATAAATTAAGACTGAGGACCAGTTTCTGAATTGAGAATATTGTTAAGTATTTACTTAACAATATTCTCAATTCAGAAACTGATCTACACCGGTCTGTGGCAATACAGTTAAGTATTTACTTAACTGTATTGCGGTCTCTTCGAATTTCTCAGCAAAGAGCGTGACAGAACGTTGACGAACACAGAACGAAGACCGGCCCAAGTGGTCGAGGCTCAGCGTTAATCAGGGCACTCAGGGAGTCGACTCTAACCCCCTTATTCATAATAGTCTGCTAACTTAAAGCATTGCTAATTCTCAAGTCAGAATGAAAAAGAACACTCTTTAGCAGCTGTTTTAAGTTAGCGGACCATTATGAATAAGAGGGTAAGAATTTTTCATAAAATAGCGTGACAGAACTAAACTTAAGTATTAACTTAGTGAAGTTCTCAATTCGAAAACCAGCCCTCACACTCTTTTCTAGGGAATTCGCAGAGACAGCACAGTTAGTAAGTAATAGTTACAGTTAACTATTACTTACTTAACAAAATACTCAATTCAGATACTGAGTGCTTAGTGCGAGTTTGACAGATCCAATCGAATAACTTTACTACATTGAGTAGTGAATATGAGTAAGTTAACCGTTCGAACTGGCAAAACGCTGTCACTGAGTACAACTCGCACTCGCGTTTTTTCGTTTTTTGGCTGGTAAACGTGTTAACTTCTCAACGTAAACCATTAAAACTCGCACTCACCAATTTTAATTTCCATACTTGTCGGTAGGTGGCGCTTCCTCGAAGCCATAGAAATAAGAGTTTACGTTAACGCGATCGAGTAGGTAAAAAACTCGCACTAAGCACTCTGCCCCTTAGACCCGAGATTTACGCACTTAGCCTCATGGTTGGGCCGTTGTACGAAGCAAAGTTGTGAGTTTACTCCAACCAGCATAACTCTTTCCAGTAGTTCTCTGATGTTACAGCGGGCCTCCTGAAGGGACCCCAGCTTCCCAATGATGGCGTCCATTGCTTATCACGCATCTTGCAGGCACCCGGCAAGATGCGTGATAATTATTACTCACAATTTTAAAAAACCTATTTAGAGGCTAAAAATTCCCCCCATGCCGGGATTCGAACCCGCGACCTCTGGCTATCCGTGCCAGGGCTCTATCCAACTGAGCTAATGGGCGACTCACCGGCATCAGTGAAATTTCGTACATCTTTACACTATTTTCTGTATTACGTACAGTTTTTAAAATTGTCCTTAGCACGGGTTAGTGTATTAAAATTAAAAATAGTATAATTATGTCACAATTTGTCGATAAATTTCGTGGAAAGTCACGATTTTTTACGTTAGAACGCGCGACGCGAGTTGTCGTAAAACCTGCGCTGTTGTTTGTTAACAACAAAAGGTATGTTACTGAAGCCAAAACAATAAGTCGTCGTCGTCAGGCTATACTAGTCCACTGCTAGACATAGCTCTCCCCTAAAGAGCGTTGTGCTATCATAGGGGGTGCTATCATATTATACTGCCAATAATCCCCAGCTGGGCATGCGGGTTGGGGAGCGCAGTTCGGTGGAATTGTACTGCAGGGGGCGCTGCTGCCCACCCCACGGTTTGTGTCCCTTAGTCGCCTTTTACGACACCCGCGGGAAGTATTGGGTTGGTGCTATTCTCTAGGCCGACACCATACAGCAATAAAACAATAAGTAACAAATTATAATAAGCTAAGTATGTTAAGCAAATATATTAGAGTTACCTCTGACGCGGTTTAAAAAACGGGTTAAACACACTCTGTGCAGAAATACTTGCTATGACGTCAAGGATTATTGTGTCTAGTGTTCATTCATGAGTAAAACTTTTTAAATGAAATGTTCTGTTAATAAAGCTAAACTTTTTTTTGAAAAGAATAAATTTGGAGTTTCATTGTTAGCTTCTTCTCCAGATAATCTATTAATTGTGAAACTAATAACTTTAACGTTCAATAAGAAAACATTTTGTTTTTATAAGGAACAAAAGTAATTGATTTCATTTGTAAAACCCACAACGATGAATCTTGAGCCGGAACCCACTAGACCAGAGCCATTTTCTTTTTTTTTCCAACAATGTTGCCATCTTCCTCAGGCGTTGCCGAGTTTGGGTAACATACCTTGAAAGCAATTGCTTGTGAAACAGTCTGAAATATTGGTAGGTATTGCCTTTTAAACGTGGTGTGGATTTATTAATGCTACGCACCGGGTTGGACACAATTCTGCTAAAATAGATAGATAGAGAACACTTTATTGTACATAAACATGGAAATTAAACAGATATTTCTTAACCTAAGAGTACGGATGGCGGCCTTATCACTAAAAGTGATCTCTTCCAGACAACCTTCAAAATAATCAGATATGTCCGAGAAAAACTTTGACGGACACAAGTAAAGGAAAATTTTAAAAATTATAATTAGAAACTATAAAAAAAAAGTTACGAACTTAAATTTGCGGTAGAAAACTGGTTATTTAGCAGGAATTTCAAAATATTAAAATCATACAAAAAGCTTTGTTGGCAACGGTTGGACGCACGAACATTTATTTCTTCTGTGAATGGAAAGTTTGGAACGGAAGTGCGTTTAAGAAAAAGTCGTAGGATGCCCACCAGCTCGCTGTTTCTAGCAGCGGCTGAATGAGGATGGCTAAGGACAGTATTGACAGTATTGGGGAAGGCCTCTGTCCAGCAGATGATGGATACGGGCTGATTGATTGATAATAAAAAGTCTGTAGTTACTTAGATAGAAAAGCTCCTGGCGCGGTCATGATGGGTGATCCCGTGACTACCGCTAGTGGCATTTTTTCGAGCGCTTCCGTGCTTCGCATAGGCGCGTTAAGCCGTTGGTGCCGGCTGTCATGTAACGGCAGTCGTTAAGCCATGTCAGAGGCCTTATGGGCGGCTTGATAACTTCTGACAGTAAGGCCCGCCACTGTCTTACAATCCTCCCCAACCCGGACTTGGCCCCCGTGGTGGAGTATGGGCTAACCTTCCTGCGATGCAGGAAGAGACCCGTGCCCCAGCAGTGGCCACATACAAGGGTTGATATGAAGTTACTCAGATAATTCCAGTTTAGCAGAACTGCACGCCAACCGCTGCGTAGTCAGTCGGCAAAAAGAGTGATTCACAAAACACCATAAACAATTTCCGCATCAGCGGCTCCTGATCGTCCGGACGGGAAGAGCCCGTGAGAATCGCGAAAAAACTTTTATTAATTGCACAGGCAATCGCAGACTTAGTTGCAGCGCGAAATACACGCTGAAATCTGTGTGGCATGAAAGCTGCGGTTGATGTTTTTTTAATTACTAATTAAATCTTCTTAAAATACATAACAAAGTCTGGTTTGTTAATTGGAACACTTATAACTCGGGAACGGCTGGACCGATTTTGATGGTTTTTTGTTTGTTGTATTTGTCTACAGCACGAATAGCAGAATAAGTATTAAAATACCTGAAATATTCCCGGGAAACAAAATCTGCAGGGCAAGTAGTCGCGGGCAAAATCAAGACGTAAAATAAAAATTAAGTTAAAAAATCTTGTTTCAAATTAAAGCTTTTTAAAAAAACTAGTGCATTTAATAGCTATTGTTATTGGCCTCTGCGTCTAAGTAATGAGATAATTTATACAGGGCCCAGTGGCATCTTCAGTCTCACTAGATGGGTGAAGGTACCACTCGGATTCTGCGGCTATTGTAAAAGCGCGTTTATTTGCTATGGCTTTCAAATCACACAAAAATCATGGTGTATAAACACTTTTCTATCATTTTTAAGCGTCTTTTGGTTGGACGGAAATGACGCAACGAATTCTGAACATTTTTGCCTTTATTGGAGTGGATGGCCCAACAGGAGGATTGAGGGTGACCTTTGCTCAGCATTGGGTCACAAACATAGCTAACTAAAACATACCTACATGGCTAACGTTGACGTATTTCGGGTTTTCGACCTTTTAATCCAAAAATATGGGTACCTATTAACATTTTTTGGATTTTAGGGATTCGTATTTGAAGGGTGCCAACGGGACTCTATTTTATTATGCCTAAGACGTCTATCCATCCATCTGCCTGACCTATAAAGGTCGTTAGCTCTCCAACCTTAATTGGTAACTTGTAGAATTTTTCACAGAATAAGACATTACATACGTACAGTTTTATGTGGCCCACGTCTTACGTATCACATATCACGTAGTCCTACTGTAGAGCTTTTCTCAGAGAGAGAGAGAGAGAGAGAGAGTTGTAAATTTCAAGCTCTGAGGTAAGTATGAAACTCTCGGACACTCAGGTATCCTTACGATTTTTTGCCTTAACCGTTAGCGATCGGTATTGCTACTACTTAACAATCGTAACACTTAAAAAACAAAGTCAGTGGTACGTGATATAAACCCTTCGTATGTCCCCATTGCAGGGGCAAGGGTCTCCTGCATCACAGGAAGGTTAGGCCATATTCCACCACACGGGGGCCAAGTCCGGGTTGGTGGAGGATTGTAAGACAGTGGCGGGCCTTACTGCCAGAAGTTATGAAGCCGCCGATAAGGCCTCTGACATGGCTTAGCGAATTTTATTACATGACAGCCGGCACCAACGGCTTAACGTGCCTTGTTTTAATTTATCATTAGGGTAAATTCACGATACCACGACCTACGGTCACTTTTACTCTTCTTTAAATCTGTAAACAAAAATGTAGCTCAACGCTTTAGCTTTATTTATTTAGGTATATTTCAATATTTCTCGACTCATGGAGAGACGGAAAACACGAGAGGAGGTCTTTGCCCTGCAGTGCCACAAAAGAGGTACTAAGCCTCCTTTGTGGCTTCAAAAAAGGTTCTTTATGGCCAGACATTTCAAGAGATAGTTTTTTGTTTTATTTTTAATTTTGGCGTCTCTATGCCGAGATTCCAATTGACTGCCAGTTCGCACAGCAATAATTTTATCGGTTTTTAACTGCATAGGTACATTCTGAAGTGGCATTATTATAGAGAACCGATTAACATTGCCCACGATGCATGATACGAGTATCTGCACGTTCGTGAATTGTAGCCATTAGACATTTATGATTAGCACAGTGAATACAATTACATGTTGTACTTTTTTTTTGTTTCTCTCATGGTTTTTGGCAGAATTCATAGAATTTTGAAGCATGGAACTAAACAATCGCTACTTGTGAATATTAAAAACCTATTTAGAGGCCAAAAATTCCACCGATGCCGGAACTCGAACCCGCAAGAACTCGGGGCTGCAAGTGATGCAAATTACTTCAGCCGGATGTCGCTACCTGTAAATAATACAGAGACATTGTAAAGAGGTTCGAAATTTTGCTGATGCCGGTACCTGCCCATTGGCTCAGTTAGGAGAGCGCTGGCACGGTTAGCCAGAGGTCGCGGGTTCGAGTCCCGGCATAGGTTGAATTTTTAGCCTCTAAATAGGTTTTTAAAATTGTCCTTAGCACGGGTTACTGCAACAAAAAGAATATATACTTGTGAATACTTCATAAGCAGTCTTTACATGCCCCACAGCAGAGCACAGGACTCTCTCTTATAGAGAAGGGCTTAAACCACGCATGCCCACATTGGAGACTTCAAGAGTTAGATCTAAGAACACCTCAGCCGACAATTAAGTTTCCTCACGATGTTTTCCTTTACAGTTAGCGAGTGGTATTGCTGCTACAAATATTAACAAATGTAGTAGGAACTTAGGAAACAAAGTCATTGGTTCATGTCGGGATTCGAACCCACGACCTCGCGAGACCAGAGTTCTACCGTTACTCTTCCACCGCTGATCTCCTTAGAAAAATATCTACTTAAAAAGCAGTAATTTCTTCTTGTTTCAAGATACCTATCTGCTTATCTTCGTTCTTGGTACAATGTAACAAAATATTCATAATTACAAATTACTCGGCTAGAACTCTACTCTAAAACGGCGTATTATATTACAACTACTATAATTTACGTTCTCCATCATGTCATTAGCAAAAGTGCCCTTTGCCTCAAGAGAACTGTCATTGACAACTGTAAACCTAACTATAACCATAAATTAGATGAACTATAGCAGAAACAGTTTACTAACCGCCTGGAGCTATTATAAATAACCTATCGGGCATCTGCTGGCCAGTGGCATCGAAAAAAATTACATAAGTAATTTAAAAGCCTTTGCAGGCAACAAACACTGGCCATATAAGGAGGAAACGTTCAATAGATGTTTTATAAGAAAAAAAATATGATAACACACACACACAGCATTAAAAATACAATTTTGCGTGCAACGACCTATGAATAAAACGCAAAAGACGCGTGCAGTACTTTTGGAAATGAGATCGTAGCCCGGTAATTTTAAAGAACTATTTCGTATAAACATTATGCCGGCAGATGTTCGAAATGAAGATTAGGGGGAACTAAGGCATAAAAACTGGCCGGCCAATCGCGGCCCTCGATTATTCTCTGTCCTTCTCGCGCCTGACTTCCGTCCCGCTCTTTCTAATGTTCTATTTTTTGCCGGTCCGTATTCTAATTCCTCATTCAAATCGAACCGTTCGATTCCAGGGAACCTAAACCTTTTTTTACTCTTAACTTTGAAGCACGTTGAATACATTAGGTACCTATATTGATTGTTAAACAAAAATACTGCACAATTGACAGCATATCAAACTTTACAAGCGTGCACTCTACATTGTGAGCGACATCAAACATGTAAAGGATTATCAGCTGTCAACTGTGGGACCAACGTAATTTCCTCCGTAATTGCTAGACAAAATCGATTACTTGTTATGTCCTTGATACTGTCACGCTGTCATGCGTAGCCTAGCGTGAGCGGCGAGCGATAACAACTTTATAGATATCGCGATTCGATAAATAACTTACCTACATAATAACAACACGCTTTTTTACATTTATTAAAACGCTATGATTCAATCGTGCTTCAACGGAATTTCTGTACATTACTTCGCTGCACAGAAAGCCTGTACGGAACTGAATGCGAAAATGTATCCATAATGCCCGTCACGTGAGTCAAAAGAAACAATAAATGTGTTTCCCAAGAATATATTATTAGACCTCCTTCATTTCCTATTTACAAAGGTAACCTTAGTTTTTTTATTTAGCCTGAAAATAATTTCAAGACCCACTGCTGTGACCCCTTGTCTTGGCCATCTGTCACCATCTGGGTAGGTATTGAGATATTTTATATTTCGAATATTTTGAGGTCTTTTGCCATTTTGGCTTTGGTCTGGCAACTCAAATGACAGGTCAAACGACCTATGGTCACTTTATCTCTTCTTTAAATCTGTAAACAAAAATTTTACTCAACGCTTTAGCCTTATTTTTAATAATATTCTATTTCCATATTACTCGAGCTAGGGAGAGACGGAAAACAGGAGAGGAGGCTTTGCCCTGCAGTGCCACAAATGAGGTACTAAACCTCCTTTGTGGCTTCAAAGAAGATTCTTTATGGCCAGACATTTCAAGAGATAGTTTTTTGTTTTATTTTTAATTTTTAATAACGACCTGCATACCTACAACTTACCAGAAAATTAGAAATTTAATAGTGTAATTATTTTAATTTGTTTATTTTTTATGAATTATAAGACAAAAGAGGAATATATAAGACAAAATAAGAATATTCTTTATTGTACACAGGTTAATAATAACTGCCAGTTAGTAATATATCTAAGTACTATAGATACTGACCTATAGTACTTAAATAAAGATAATAATAAGACTGGATTTTCAGTAAAATTAATAGATATAAATAAAAATATTTATTTCGTAACCCAGTTAAGGTGTATAGACACCTGTGCCAGGAAGACTCGATAAACCCATAGCCAAACCATTTTCTTTCGATATCATGCTATACTTGTTTTCGAGGCTAAACCATCAAAATAGTTTTATTCAAACATTTAGTTAAGCATTTCTAGCACTTCTGTTGCTTACCTATTTTTGATCGCACTGAGTGGGTACCTATCACGCCAATTGGTTCAGTACAATAAATAATTTAATTGCTTTACGAACCTAGCAGTCGATGAAGTTAACAAGATAGCTGGCTGGTTTACTTTAGTTTTGATTAGGTGTAGATCTTTCCACGATGTTATAGCAGAACAATTTTATTATACCCTTTCATTGCAACTCACAATCCATTCCATTCATATTTTCAATCCGGTCTTAGGCTGATACATAATTAATTTCTCCACTAAAACTTTCTTGAGCGCCGAACATTTACGAAATGCCGACCTAGCTGCCTAGATGTCTTAGAGGTTTTCTCATCAGGTATTTAAATTAATATAATATTAGAGTACCTATTAACTTGTAGAAAATCAATTTGAAGAATACATCATGTACTGAAAAAATAACCGTTTTGGTAGACTGGTTCTTGAGTGGAGACCGCGAATCGGCAAACGCAGCGTTTGACGCCCTGTGACCAGTTAGAGCGATGACATTTGCAAAGCGGTGAGCAGTGACTGAAAGAGGAGAGCCGAAGATCGGTGGTCAGTGGCGTGTCTTGGGAGAGCAGCAGTGTTCAGCAGTGGACTGACACCAGCTGATTGATCCGGAACGATGATGACGGCTGATAAAATTATCCCAAAATATGCGATAGGTCAAATAAGAAAAGGAACAAGAATGAAGGTGATAATTTCACGCGTTTTTTACTGCTGCTCCGACTCTCCAAGCTACTGGAAAAAATCTCTTAGAGCGATAAAGTCGCCTTTGTACATGTCTTATGAAATGTCCTATTTAATGTTTCGTGTGCAATAAAGTGTGATAATCGTGTTGTGATGTTACTATTTAAGTTATTTTCACACCTGCATACTAGAGTACCTAGTCTAGTATGGACGATTTTACAAAAAAACTTGGTTGATTTGCTGTCGACTGTACCAACTGGTAATAAAACCGACTACCGACTAATATTAATATATAATAATAACTAGGTCGGTAGTATTTATTGGCCAATTCTTTACCAACATTATAGAGATCTTTTGATTGTTTAGTTATTCAATCGAATGCCTTCTTCCGATGAACTTTATAGTAAAAGAGACCTTTTGCATCTACGTAATGGATGATTTATAAAGCATCCACTGGCATCTTCACTCACACTAGATGGGTGAAGGGACCACTCGGATGCGGTAGTGCCTGGGACATGGTTTTATAGATGGTGTAGGCTTGCCCAGCACCTTTACCATCCTGACAGTTTAGTCGGCCTAGCCCACAGGAAAGACTAGTCAATACGTGCGGAGCCAACCAAGCCGCGGGTTTTTTCACGATATTTTTTTTCACTGTTAGCGTGTGGTATTGCGACTACAAATTCGCAAATGTACGTAACTTTGAAATTAAACAAAGTCATTGGATCTCTCGCTTGCGAGTGCATGGTTGTACCCACTGAGCTACCACCGCTGTAACAAAGGACTCCTTATACAACATAAGATACACTCACGCATGTAACCCAGAGAGGTAGTCAAAGACCAGGACTGCCACTTGCAACGATAATGACAGATCACCTTCCCTTCATCAAAGGAAAATATCAAAATTTCTTAGAGAAAATAACAAAATTCTGTGTGGAACCGTGGACATTTTTTTCCAATTTAACCAAGTTGGTATTGTAACAAAAAAACTTTTAATTGATAAGCAAAGTCACCCCCTTAACTTTCACCGGAACTTTCAGAAACATTCAATGGAACTAGGATAAACTAGAAGTTAATGGAGAAAAAAAAACTAAGTTAAAACTCCAATTACACAACTCGTGCCAGTTATCATAAAAAGGCAACTAAAGAGTTAAGTATTGTAAGAATGAAGTTAAGCAATTAAATAAAAAAAAAACCTTACCGAGCGTAGACTTGCGTAAGGACGTGTCATGGAGCGTCGTCGCTAATAGGAAACTTATCAAACGTGTTTGTTCCGTATTTATTTCGCTTTAATAATAACAATAATAAAATTTATTTCGGACTATAATATTAATATGTATTTCCAGAACAAGTCCAAATCGCTCGTGGCCTAGCCGAACCAAGTGATTGGAATCAATCACTTGAGTTAAGCAACAACAAGCGCGGTCAGGTACAGGATGGGCGCCTGTCCCGTGACTACCGCTAGTGACATTTTTCCGAGCGCTTCCAAGCTTCGCAAGGCACGCTAAGCTGTTGGTGCCGGCTGTCATGTAATGGTAGTCGTTAAGCCCTGTCAAAGGCCTTATGGGCGGCTTGATAACTTCTGACAGTAAAGCCCGCCACTGTCTTACAATCCTCCACCAAGCCGGACTGGGCCCCCGTGGTGGATTACGGCATAGCCTTTCTGCGATGCAGGAAGAGACCCGTGCCCCAGCAGTGGGGACATACAGGGGTTGATATCGATCGATCGATATCGAACAAGTCCAATCCAACTTAAACACAAACACACACAATAATAAAGTAACTTAAAGTAAATTCTATTCAGTATTACGAGTTCACAGTTCCATGGTAGTGCCTCCGACTTTGACAAATTTCGATAAATCAGCGCTGTGTTTTAGTGGTTCGAACAGCTCCATCAGCTTGCCAACAGTAGGCATTCATACACTACCTATTCCGATCGCTCGTAATAAGCTGCAAATAAATGCTGACAATGCAATGCGGTCCCTGACCAAACAAAGACATACAACTGACACGCCACGCTTCCGCATTGGCTCATGATCGTTAGATGACTCTTTCAATTGAAAATGGCATTTCAACTACAGTTGGGATTTCGATCGCAGATTCTAGCGTTAAATGACTCCTAGAGTCATATATTGTAGCTTTAAAGCCGCGTTTACTGCACACTTGTTTATATCGTTATCAACTCTTGAATGTCCCCACTGCTGGGGCACGGGTCTCTTCCTGCATCGCAGGAAGGTTAGGCCATACTCCACCACGGGGACCAAGTTGGAGGACTGTAAGACAGTGGCGGGCCTTACTGTCAGAAGTTATCAAGCCGCCCATAAGGCCTCTGACATGGCTTAGCGACTGCATTATGACAGCCGGCACCAACGGCTTAAAGTGCCTTGCGAAGCACGGACACTTGTTTATATAAACTCTTGTAAATACTCATTATAAACCACAACGAGTGTCAACTAATATCTCTCTCTCTCTGTGAAAAGGTCTGTCGTTGCAGTAGAACATTTTATGGGCCAATTTGAAAAGATTTTTTTACAGCGACCACATTAAAGTTCAAAAAACAGCATTTGCGTAAATATTGAAGAAGACTGCCCATTAGCATTTTAAATTGACAGATTTGTAAAAATATTGCATCCAAAATTTTACCTCAAGGTTCGTACCTAATCTCTGCCAAACACGTATAGGTATCGCTTGCCTTAAATTAATAGTATCCAATAACATTTGAACTTCGCTCGCGCAGGTCCTGAGTCACTCGGCCTTCACACAGACCTATCGTAGGCTCTACCACAGCTACATGACGAAAGAAACTACAGAAGAACGCACTGAGTAGGCTCTAGTTCGATGTTTCCTAACTACAAGTAGGGTTGCTAGCATTTTTTCGGTCAATTACAATATTTTACAGAAAACACTGCAAAAAATAACAGTATTTTTAGAAAATCGGCAATCCGTGAAAAATTTACATGCTGTACCCACGGTTTAACAAGCGTTTGGATGTTTACATGTTTGTGATGTGGTTGTTTCTGGTTCCCACGACACAGGGTATCCCAGTGTGGGTTCAGAAGCAGTGTATGTGCATGTATGTAAATGTTATGTTATTTATTATATTACATATAAACGCCTAAGATTTTTTTGGGTTGCTGCGACGAGACTTGCTAAGGACTGACTGGTTGGCGTGAAAAAAAGAGGTCTATGCCTAACAATGGGCTCTGTTTATGGGCTGATTAGATATCATCATCATCACCAACCCATTAATGTCCTCACCGAAGGGCACGGGTCTTTTTCCTGAGGAAGGTACAGGTCATACTCCACCACGGGTGCCAAGTCCGAATTGGTGGAGACTTGCAAGGCTAGTGGCTGGTCTTACTGTCAGAAGATTAGCTTAGATATATAAACTGAGGTATTTGTAAAATAAGCACTTCTTGAAACATTTTGGTAAGTTTGGTATACAACCGCATTTCGATTAAAATAAATGTTGCAGTTTCATAGATAAGGCTTCAATTCCCTTGCTTCGATGCTTCAAGAGGTTGCAGAGACGAACTTCTGTGAAACTCACTCTGTGACGCAACGCAACGTGTTCCATCCGTGGCCAATGGCCAATGCGACGACACGTCACCGCGACACATCCTTTGTCTGTTATCTCTTTTTACGAGGCCGAGTTTGTTCATTGCGCCCGCCATTTTGTTTTTGACATCACATTCAAATCTAACTGTTGTCAAGCGGTAGTAGCGCATCGGTAGAACGCTGTCCTCACACTCGAGAGTTCGCGGGCTCGAATCCCGTACAAATGACCTTATGGTCTACATTTGTGAAATTGTAGTAGCCTTATCCTTCAGGCTATATTAGTCCACTGCTGGACATAGCCCTCCCCTAATGATCGCCTTAGCGCAAGGTTGTGCCATCATTGGGGGGTAATGCCCAATGATGCAATGGTAATGTAGTAAGTAGCCTTACCGCTCGCCAAATATGAAGAAAGACATTGCGAGGAAACTCTATTGTCTGAGAAGTTAACATTTTTCTTCGTCCTTTCTCTTCACCACTGGAGGTTAGCAGTCAGCTCTTGGAACGCTGCTGTACAATGCACCAGATTTTACACACCTTACAATACCTTGGCGCTTGAAATTGGTGGCGTGGTGGTGATTAAGTCCACATCGACTAGAGGAGAGCGTATACAGTCGCCTGCACTAACAAATAAACACGTTAGAACCTTGTCACATTCACCTCTTCTGGCCTAATGCATGAGAAATTGACTATTTCGACTTTGACAAGGTACTAGGTGCATACATGTTAGTGCTGGTAATTGTACAACTCTCACTCCGTCACAAAGCAGATGTTCGCGTCTAGTAGGTCGGTGGGGATATAGAAACTGGATGATAACTAGATGACTGGCCATAGTGTATATTTGTTGGCTGTGATATGGTTAGGTAAATGTTGCAAGAAGTACGTCGCTAATGAGAGGCCAAGTTGCCAGCGACAAGGCTCGCTCACTGAAAGAAAGTTTTGGCAATATCTAACAAAACTTTCGGTAACTAAGCAACTAAGGTTACCTAAAAATGTGTCAACATAACTAATGTTACGAATAGCCAATTTCAGTTTGGTTGGTTGGCTTATGATATTTGTAGTAAATCTCCATAATTTAGTACACACCAATAACATTACTTGTATTTTAGGAAACCGTTTGTGAAGACACATGCTTAAATAGTATGTTGCTAACAACATTGTGACCTAGAAAGGTGGACGCTGTATGTGATAGCCCCTTACACATATATACTCTCTCTCTCTCTTTCGAGAGAATGCCTGTGTGGTTTTCCGTTTCCGACGTTTCCTCAAAGTTGTAGGAAATTTTTCATTTAAAGATGCCCACAAGGTGCCCAGACACGTCAGTGCCGGCTATGATTCGGTAAAAACAAAATATGGTTAGCTTGTGGATGGCTTGTGACGCACAGTAAAACTATACCCTCTTCGATATAACCCTTGTACCTATTTCCCCACTACTGGGACATGGGTCTCTTCCTGCATCGCAGGAAGGTTAGGCCACCCTATACTCTTTTACCTCCTTTTTTATTTGGCCTATAAACGTCCAACTCAGACAGAGTGTACGGGCTTAATTAACACACATATGCCCACCGCGGATTAGCGATGTTAAGCGCTGAGGTATTTGAATACCTCAGACACTCTTGTCTCTTACTCTTCCTACTTTTCCCCTACAAATATAATGCAAATTTTTAAACTAAAATTATCCCATCAGCATTTTCGCGAAGGAGTCACGACGAAAAACCTCATTTAAAATCACAAAATTAGAACCGAACCGGACTCCAAAGCACTAAAAAATCACAGGTTGGATTAGAAAAGTGAAAGTGAAAATATTTCTTTCTTTTGTAACACAAATAAACATAACACCAAAATAAAACAAGAATATGAAGAACAAACAAAACAAACAAAATATTGGAAATACAATAATGCGAACTCAAGTTCATCAAAAGAAAGGACTGCAGCTCAGCAAAATGCTAGCCACTAGTGACCAGCGCTGGTTTTCTGCTGCACCTGATTCGCTGATGTAATAAAAATTTAAATAATTATAGTTTAAAAGTACACTCTTTAGTAAAATCATCATCCTTTATCAAAAATAACTGCAAGTTCAGTCAAATATAACAAGCAGATAAAAAATATTAACAAATAGTGTGCCACATTGTGTGTGTGTGTGTTTGAGAGTGAGTGAGTGTGTATGTGTGCGCGCATCTGTAGTAGGTACCAAGTGTTCCTCTGGAAAGATCTAATTATTTAACCATGGCCCATTAGGGAAGAATTAGTGTCTTTAGTCCACTCCGGATTCCTAGCGATGGAAGGCATCTTCAAATCACAGGTTAGGCCCCGATCCGGTGCAAAAATGCCGCGGTACTGAACCGGCTCCTTCCGAAGCTGTCATTATTCTCACTTTCGAAACACATTAGCGGTGTCCACTGAAGGTTAAGATACAGAAGGTCCAACTAACAAATGGCGAGATACGTTTGCCGAAGGACGCAAGGTGTAACTAAGGTAAAAAGTACACGAAACCGCGCGTGCATGTAATGACTAATGAATGTTGATGAAATGAAAGAGATGCCTCGGGATCGTAACAGGGCCAAGGGGCGAGTCTCTAAAATGCATCTCGATCAAGCCTTGTATGTCCCCACTGCTGGGGCACGTGTCTCTTCATGCATCGCAGGAAGGTTAGGCCATATTCCACCACGGGGGCCAAGTCCGGTTTGGTGCAGGATTGTAAGACAGTTACAGTAGTTATACTATTTTTATTTTAAATGCACTAACCCGTGATAAGGACAAATTTTAAAAACCCATTTAGAGGCTAAAAATTTCACCCATGCCGGGATTCGAACCCGCAACCTCTGGCTATCCGTGCCAGCCATTTTTAGCCTCTAAATAGGTTATTAAAGTTACAGGAGTTGTTCAATAGAGTCATATTAGTCCGGTAATGTGGTTTAATTTAGACCATCGGTAGTCCACTAACCAATCGCATTACAATGGTACAACCCGTGCTACTCGTACTTAACTCGGCACCTCACGCGATTCAAACTTTTCGCGAGAGATAATTATCTATTTCAATTGCGTGGGTTATACCCCTGGAATGACATTGTACTGCTATTGCTAGACTACTAAATTAAAGCAAATAGCAACTATTGTCGTGCTTATACCATTCTTTTGAAAAACTATGTAATTATCAGACTCCAGGGCCTGGCCCAAATTAGGTTGGCCTGTAATGTGATAACCAGTCAAGGTCGTCGCAAATTTGAAAACACACCGAAACTGAGACCACTTGTAAAAGTGTGCGGCGGCTACCAGTGGGAATCGAATCTCTCTCTTGGCACCCAAACCTTAACGGCTAGACCAACGAAGCGGTCTATGATGCTTGCTTAGATGAATCTCTACGTTTTTCTCTACGTAACTGGTAAGTATTAGACTCAAGGGACTGGTCTCTGCCTACCCCTCCGGTATACAGGCGTGAGTTTGTGTGTGTCACAAAATCTCCATTCATCTATTCATCCAGCCCATAAGTTAAGGCTACTGCTGGGCATTTGCCTCTTTCCTGTCACGCCACTCGTCCATCGCTTCAGGACGGTTCTAACAATGTAGTGGACTCATCGGGTTACTGGACGTTAATCCAATATCGACCATCACTCTGTCACCTTTTCAGCGGCCGTCCGTATAGCCTAAATTATTGATTGTCAATGTACAATGTAAAATGTAAGCCGCTACCTTCGTGCCGCATTGTAGTGGAGAAAAAGGCAGCGGGAAAAAGAACTCCACTCTGACCATCTTTTCTCAAGTCATCTTAAACCAAATACATTTGGCGCTGGTTGTCGTAATACAGGCTTTACGCCGAGCTCGGCAACAGAGGCTAATCTATATGTTTAAGTCATTCATGTAACAATTTCTAGTTGAAGATCCTTGTCATTGGTCAATAAATTATGACTATGCTGAAAATTTAGGGTTCTGACCGTTCATATTTTTACTGTAGGAAAATCTTGAAAATGACAGTTTTTTTTAGCCCGTTATATGTCCCCCTGAGGACAGAGGCCTTCTTTCAGATAGAGAGAGTGTGAGTTTTACTTACATTACATTACCACATGTGTGCACCGCGATTTCGAACGCTGAGGTAACTCAGGTTTCTTTACTCGTGTTAGTCAAGCCCACACTCTCTTTCTGAGAGAGGCCTGTGCCCCGAAGTGGGAATATAGGCTATATAAGTAAAAAGTGGTATAATGTGTCTAAGTCATGGTAAGAGTCTTGAAAAACGAATGAAAAGTTGATCTTGAAGATACGATAGTGGACTGTATCATCATCATCACCATCATCAACCCATTATGTCCCCACCGAGGGGCACGGGTCTCTTTCCTGAGGAAGGTATAGGCCATACTCCACCACGGGGGCCTAGTCCGGATTGGTGGAGGCTTGCAAGACTAGTGGCTGGTCTTACTGTCAGAAGTTTTCAAGCCGCCCTAAGGCCTCTGATTTGGCGTAACAACTGCCATCTCTCGACGGCAGCCGGCACCAACTGCTTAACGTGCCTTGCGAATCACGGAACCGCTCGGAAAAATGCCACTAGCGTTAGTCATAGACGGTTGACCTATGCATGCACTGAACGCGCCCAGTGTTGCCTAACCTTCGTGATCGTTTAAGATCACTCAGGCAGCCGAGGCTGCGAACGATTCAGCGGACTGATGAGCTGATGAAAACACCATGGTTTCAAGTAGGCAGGCCTTGTCGTTTATTTTGCACTAAGAAACACATGTTTGAACGTAAATTACCACCGTCCAGGATGGATGAAGCACGCAGGGAGAAATAAAATACCAGAATTCTTTCATCGTGTTTCAGCCATCTTTGTGGCAGCCATGAGACAGGGCTATATATTTGTGCCTTTCGGAGTCGAGACTCTGGGGCCTAGTTTCAAGTTTTAGCTTCAGGTTAAGCCTCGCCATACAGCGAGGCAATGCCGCCAGCCTTCTTATCAGGCTCAAATATTCTATTTTAATCAGAAAATAGGTTTAGGCATATATAAGTATATTTTACTGGCGTAGGTTTAGGTTTAGTTTCGTTTTTATACTAATAGTCTTAAATATTTTATATTAATATCTATGTTTTTGTTACTAATTACTGAGTCATATCTTTCACATGTCAGTAAATTGTGGTTTTTTAGAAATTTGGGTTTCCACAGTGGACTTTCTGTCCTCGGCGACTTGGCCGCGCTCCGCAGAAGCCTAGCTAACTAGTAATTATTTTTTTATGATTCCCCCAAGCAAGTTCGTTGCCATTGCATTAATTATAATATTAACATGTGAGCCGCGATGCAGCTCGATTCCGTCAGTAATAATGAGTGATGGGAAGGGAGGTTGCTTTTGCTGGATTCGTGGAACTAAGCTACTTGTTAGGGTTTAAAAAGTACATACATAAATATATATATAACCTCACATCTGTAGCCCAGAGGGGCAGGCAGGCAGAGATCAGAGTTTGCCACTGTCCTAATAAATCTCTTTCGCTTCGTCAGAATTTATTTTTATCTTAATTATAATTTAAAGTACGATACAGTCATACTGATAAATCGGCTTTGTAATTGCTACTTTCAACTTAAAAAATGTTCTATTAATTAACCAATAGATTTATCGAGATGTGTAATTTTGCTGAAGGAAAACAAGACATTTTTCATTTTTCAGAAGTTAAAGCCAATTTTTGGTATTAAAATTTATAAAGCGTGAATAAAATCCGTTTATTTCAAAGCTATTTATTATTTATAGCAGCAAATAAATATTTTGTTGGATATATTATTTGTATTTTACGTTCCCTTTTTATTTATTGCAGTGTAACGTATTTACGTTAGGGATACTGATATAATAAAATACGTATTGTTAGAGATATTATATATTTTCTTAAATAAAATCGACCTAAGTTAGAACAGCCTAAGTTAGCCTTATGAGCAGCTTCTAAACTTCTGGCAGTAAGGCCCGCCACTGTCTTACAATCCTCCACCAACCCGGACTTGGCCTCCGTGGTCGAGTATGGCCTAACCTTTCTGCAATATAGGAAGAGACCCGTGCCCCAGCAGGTGGGGACATACAAAGGATTGATATCTAATTTAGATTTAAAGCAACAAAACATACAGCTTGAAATTTCAGTCTACACATTAATTAAGAATTATTTATTTGTACACTTATGTAGACTATTATTTATTGTTATTTATTAATTAAATTTCTTACATCTATCATTACAGGACAAGCCTAATGAGTAAGATGCGCTACAATATCGGTTATACATTGCACCCAGATCTACTACTTTAATACAATTTATAATTACTTTCCTATACTAGTACCCAAAATACATAGACAGACAAATACAATTACAGTACCTACATAATACCTCGCAAAAGTGGTAGCTTAAGTTGTTGTGTGGTGTCGGCCTAGAGAATAGCACCAACCCAAATTCTTCCCGCGGGTGTCGTAAAAGGCGACTAAGGGACACAAACCGGGGGGTGGGCAGCAGCGCCCCCTGCAGGACAATTCCACCAAACTGCGATCCCCAACCCGCACGCCCAGCGTGGGGATTATGGGCATTATCCCCCAATGATGGCACAACCTTGCGCTATGGCGCTCATTAGGGCTATGTCCAGCAGTGGACTAATATAGCCTGAGGAAGAAGAAGAAGAAAAGAGGTACGCAAAATAACAGGTAGTCAGCAGATAAACTTGTTAAAGACAATCGACGCTACAATGACACTACAAGGCGCATCAACTGTAAGCCTCAATTAGACGAAGTAATTTAAAATAAACACATGCCTACAGCGTTAATAAACCGACCAATAAACTACAATTAAAAACTAACCGTGACCTTTGAGTTTTTGCTGTTTTAGTGCATAAAAAACTCGGAGTCAATTATTCATTTGACATCATCATGGCCGATCTATTTCCCTTGCAAATGTGTTGCCTTGTTATTCGTATGTCCACATAACTTTACATCTCTAATTGTGTTTTATAATTTGAAACTTGTTAGCTGAAGTCCGAGCGGGCTGCAGTCCGAGTTTCCGAGCGGTAAGGTGGAAAATATTGTGACATTATCAATGCTCCACTGGTTATTTTTTTCTCTTGCCCGTTATGAGAGCCCTGTAATTTGTTAGAAAAACTGGTTAACTTCTTTTAGCTCACTATTTTTAAGTTACAATGTGTCAAACACTTCATTGTATATATAGATTTTTTTTACTATACTTTGCCGAGCTCAAAGCAGATCACCATAATAAAAAATTTACTGTTTGTACCTTTAAAAGTCTTCTGTTCCATTTTGGAATACCTTGCAAGATACAAGAAAGTAGAGTTTGCAAGTTAGTGCAACAACGTGAGAAGGCTGAGTTAATTAAAATTTTAAAATGGAAATTTTATTTGTTACTCATGTGCTAAGTCCTAATTTAAGATATTATGTTCTACTACAAATACAGAAAAGGTATAATTACAATTGCAAACCGTCCCAAAGATCTTGCATAGTACTTGAATAATGAATAATTACTTTAAATAATAATACTTACAAGAAATAGTCAACACCAGCCAGATCCTTGATTCTGGATATCGTAAATCCAGCTCCTCTCGCTAACAGCTTCGAAAATCTTTTTACCTATCGGTTACTTTATAGGCTACGTCAATTGCCTTTGTTTTTTTGCGAATTGTCTCATTGATAATAATCGGAGACTCCGTCTAAACCTAGCCCGTACGAAAGCACGCTGAGCGACCTTTGAGGAATAAAATTACTTACATGTAACACAGATTTTTTAACAACCTATTTAGAGGCTGAAAATTCCACCCGTGCCAAATTTTTTTTTTTAATTTTCCTTAGCACGGGTTAGTGCATTAAAAATAAAAATAATTCAGATTTTTTATCTTACAGATAGATAGAGAACAACTGAGTACAGATATACTACAACAGCTGTACTTAGTTTTTGATTATGAACACTTGCCACTGAGATTTAATCCATTAGCGACAACTTTTCTTCATCAAAAAACTAATTAGAGGAAAACAAAATATATTTAAGATGTCCGTAATTTTGTTGTCTAGCTAAACCTTATACCACATTTATTAAAGGCAGCTTGCCGTTGGTGCCGGCTGTCATATAATGGCATGTCAGAGGCCTTGTGGGCGGCTTGATAACTTCTGACAGTAAGGCCCGCCACTGTCTTACAATTCTCCACCTACCCGGACTTGGCCCCCGTGGTGGAATATGGCCTAACCTTCCTGCGATGCAGCAAGAGACCCGTGCCCCAGCAGTGGGGACATACAAGGGTTGATAACGATAACGATTATAATAGACTTTTTTTGCACAGAGTATGCTTTTTTTTAACAATGTTCTTATTGTGCCCTACAGTGTCCATAATGACACGATGACATGGTTATGTCCATAATACACATTATTTGTTTTAAAAACCTATTTAGAGGCTAAAAAGCCCACCCATGTCGGGATTCGAACCTGCGACCTCTGGCTATCCGTGCCAGCGCTCTTTCCAACTGAGACAATGAGTCGCCCATTATCTCAGTTGGAAAGAGCGCTGACACGGATAGCCAGAGGTCGCAGGTTCGAATCCCGACATGGATGGAATTTTTAGCTTCTAAATAGGTTTTTAAAATTGTCCTTAGCACGGGTTAGCGCATTAAAAATAAAAATAGTATACACATTATTTGTTTGTTGTTTAAGATCCTACGAAACATATGGCTCCAAACGTATTAACTAAAAATCCTACCTACTCGTGGAATACAGAAGTAAAGCGCATGTGTGAATAATTCAAAAATCAAATCATAATTCGAATGCAAGGCCATTTAGGCAGTTATTTGTGGTATCCGAAATGTAATTTTGAAAACTTCAATGCGAATATAATTCAAATTTGATACGTTTGATAACATTGTTCTGCTTTTCCTTAAATCGTGTTTTAGCTATTGTGTTTTCGCCCATTAATTGAAGTTGATATGCAATTTTATTATGTTACAAATCTTTCTTAGTCTAGGATCTAAATATTTTTCCTAAAATGTTAAAGGGTTTAGTTTACATGTGCTGTGGTTCAACTGAACTGCTTGTGCAGCTCAAAATTTCAATTCTTTATATTCTCTGATGTCATTCATGCTCTAGAAAAATTAGAAATACTTCTTATAATTGTATTTCTTCAAAATCTCCTGACACTTTTGTAGATTCCACTTCCATTGGGTGCTGCCGATGGTATTTTAGATTGTACCAACAGCCTCAGGCGGAGAGTTTTTCTACGTTTATGATGTCATTGTCTGGCTAACATATCACATAGTGATTGTGTTTTGTAACACTTACATTTAATACACAATTACCTCTCGCCTGTACCCCAGAGGGGTAGGCAGAGACCAGGGACTGCCACTTGCTACGATCCTGAAAAATCACCTTCGCTTCATTACTATTTAAGTTATTAATTCATTCTACGTTAAGTACACTTTGTGCCAAAAGGGCTACTATAGAAAAGGATTATTTAGATGACAATGATGTCTGGAATGAAACTCAGCATGAGTTCTATGTTTTATAATAATATATATTAACTCTGTTAATTAAGGACTTTGAAAAGACTAAGTTTGGAGTTTTTTAGTCCCTTTTTTCTCCAAAACTTTTTTTTTTGTATTTGTATTTTTGTAGTTTGAATTGTAACGTTAATTAAGACGCAGTTTCTGCGCTACTTTGAACAAAACCTTTTCATTTCATTTCATTTCATCGACGTTCATCAGTCGTTGCATGCACGCTCGACGATTTCGGGTAACTTTTTTCTTACCTTTAGCTAATACATCCTCTATTTTGTCAAAGTGTGTCCGCCATTTATTTTACTTCTGAATTTTTACTCGCCAAGTAACGTCTACCCTTTAAAATTCCAGGTCTAGAACGGGTGGCGGAGGAGTTGATGGGTCGCAGAAAATGGAAACTATACCAAGACGCCTTAATCCCAAGACGGTGCGAGCCCGGCGACCGGTCCAGCGACGAGGAGTCGATGCCCGCCTCCGACCTAGCCCCGCAAGGGCTCAAGATAAAAACCATAGAGCAGATCAACGCACCCGAAGACGGGAAGCCCAGAACCGAACCCGAACCAAACGAGGAGCGCCGGCCGCAGACGATCCTCGAGAGCCTGATTCAGAAGCCAGCGACCCAGCCCAAGGTGGAGTTCGACGAGCCGGCGGACTGGAAGCCGGCGGACAAATGCTACTTCTGCGTAGACGGGGAGGGTGAGGCGGGCGGGGCGGAGCCGGCCCAGGGCGGCGCGACCGTAAGTACCGCCTTCGATAAGGAATTTTGGCAGCGAGGCCGCTTCCGACGATAGCGCGGCCTAAGCTAATTGATTTTTGCCGGCGCTCGCGTGACGCTCGGGAATTTTCGGCGGTGAACGGTTCGGGCCGCTTTTTGTGAGCCGTCGGGTCGGGGCGAGGCGGTAAATTCGTGCGCTTAAGCCGCGTTTCCACGATCTTAGTCTTGGATGAAGTGACCTACTTTAGCTACTCGTATCGTGCGTACCGACGAATCGAGGATCTTAGTACAAGTTTTCTAGTTTCCAAAACTTAGTACGTTTTCACCAAGACCATGGTATAGGTACGCGATATGAGGAGGAGTAGTTGAAATGGGTCACTTCGTCCGAGCGAGCTAAGACCGTGAGAAAGCGGCTTTATAATAATCGTATCTACTCTCGCAAGCACTACCTAAGATGATAAGATAATAATTTTTTTGCAATTTTTGATTAATTTGGAATAATTGTGGTATTTCGCTGGAATTCAGGCATATATTATAATGAACTTAAAAGGAAAATATTAAGCTTTACAAGTTAACGAGTAACAGGCGACCAACTTACAAGAGGAGAGTCTCGTACCAATTCCATTGAAAATTACTTTGACGAATTTGTTACTTCTGTAAAGGACATAAAATACCGCTCCTTCTACTGATCACTACACTGTAGTGATTAGTAGAAGGAGCTATTTTAATCTTCCAGAAACAAACATGTATAAAGAGTCTAAATAATTATCGCTACAGGGGAGCCCGCGAGAATATTCTCGCATGACGCGACCAACATAAATTATTTGTTCTTTGAATAACAAAATCATCTGACGGCCCAAAAGAATAAACCTAGTTGTAATATTTAACCCCACTCTCTCTATTTCGGAGAGACGGTACTGTAGACAGAGGGAAGGTACACATTGCCGTGCCCTGCAGAGACGTTGCAGAAAGAACGTTGTGGACTGAAAGAGGATGTAGTGACTAGAACTGAGAAAGGAATGTTGCGTTGGTTTGGACATGCGGAGAGGATGAAGGAAGAAAGATTGACGAAACAAATATATATTGTGAATGTGAGTGGAAGTGCTGGTAAGGGACATCCCAGGCGGACGCACACCGACCAAATAGGGGATCTATTAGCAAAGGGGAAGATAAAAAGTACCCGGAACCGGCGTGCGTCCATGCAACGACGTATGAACGTTGATGAAGCGAAGGTGATCTGTCAGGATCGTGGCAAGTGGCAGTCCCTGGGAAAGACCAAACCTGACCTGGTGGGCAGAGGCCTACTCCTCTGGGATACAGGCGTGAGGTTATGTATGTATGTATGTATGTATGTATGTATGTATGTATGTATGTATGTATGTATGTATGTATGTATGTATGTATGTATGTATGTATGTATGTATGTATGTATGTATGTATGTATGTATGTATGTATGTATGTATGTATGTATGTATGTATGTATGTATGTATGTATGTATGTATGTATGTATGTATGTATGTATGTATGTATGTATGTATGTATGTATGTATGTATGTATGTATGTATGTATGTAGAGACGTATATAAGCTACACAAAAAAAAACTTTTTCTTCGCAATAAACTTTTTCTTGTAGACTTTTAGTCCGGATTTACTTACGGGTGTTATTATATCGGAAAAGTCCGACCAGGTTTCGCTCCGATTCGCAGAGCTTAATCATGGTGAGCAGAGACGGAGCTCGCTCGAGCTCCAGTGTGAGACGAGCAACCGACGACGCGAGCTCCGTCTCTGCTCACCATGATTAAGCTCTGCAAGTCGGAGCGAAACCTGGTCGGACTTTTCCGATATAACAACACCCGTAAGTAAATCCGGACTAAAAGTCTACAATGTGTTGTGCTTACGAAAGTTTTAGTTCAAAAACTTTTTCTTCTTAAGTTCTCGGACGAGCCGAGAACATTCTCCTGCGCACATCACTAGATATCACATCTCAACATACGAATGCACAGTTATGCATATACGAGTATGCATAAACCGCGAACATCTGGCCTCCTTATCGTACGTCTATCTGGCTCAAGGAGTGTACCACTTTGTTCCATCTTTTTGTGAAGATCTCTGTTCAGTCTTTTTTTAAAGTCCTGTGAAGGTACCTAGCTAGGCACATTTTATTGTTTTTGGTGTGGTTGGTATTAAATTAACGGTTAATTTTAAGCACTAATATTTATTTTGTTTATTTTTCGTTCATTTATGCCGACAAAATGGCAGAGGTTACGTTCTTCCTGTGGCATTTTATACGTTTCTACAATAATATTCCTGAAGATGTAATAAAGCTTAGGCACATTTTATTTTTTCTGGTGTGGTTGGTATTAAATTAAGTTAACGGTTAATTTTTGTTCAGTTAGGCTGACAAAATGGCAAAGGTTAATACATTCTTACTGTGGCATTTTATATGTTTCTACAATGATATTCCGGAAGATGTAATAAGCACGCCTGACACGCGGTTAAAAAAATGTGTAAAGTGTGAACTTTGTGCTTGTGTGCCAAAAGGGCTACTGTAACATAAATGATTATTTAGATGATGATGATGTTTCGAAATAAAGCCAGTACCTACAATGCATGACTTCTATGTTTTTATAATAATTTGTTAAGGACTTTCGAAAGACTATGATTAGATTTTTTTTCAAATTTTCTTTAAAATTATCTCGATTTTAAAAACCTATTTAGTGGCTAAAAATTCCACCCATGCCGCGGGATTCGAACCCGCGACCTCTGGCTATCCGTGCCAGCGGTCTATCCAACTGAGCTAATGGGCGACTCACCGGCATCAGTGAAATTTCGAACCTCTTTACACTATTCTCTGTATTATGTACAGGCAGCGACATCTGGCTGAAGTAGATTGCATCACTTACAGCCCCGACTACCAGTTAAGCTCTTCGCAGTTAGGTCTTTACATCGGAATGATATCGCTGTACCCACATGATTATACTATTTTTATTTTTAATGCACTAACCCGTGCTAAGGACAATTTTAAAAACCTAAAGTAAAAATAGTATTATCTCGATTTTAAAATGGACACTTGGTTCAATGACTTGTAACGTTTAGTTGCAGTTTCTGCTCTACTTTGAATAAAACCTTCTTGATTTGATTTCATGTAGCTCATTAGTAATATTATTATCATGATTATTAAAACAAAATTATGATAAACATAATTGGAATATTATTATAGTTCCAACATGGTTAAAAAATATGCTAGAGAACTGATTTTGCTAATCGATAATTTAGAGGAATCAGTTGATAATTAATTTTAGTGCTTTCTCGACCGTCGTAAGTTTCATGATCAATTAAAATTTGCAAGATTTTTGTGAATCTGTAGTTGTAGCTGTAGATTTTTGTGTTTCTGAGTTACACATATACAGTCTGTTAGCTTTTAGAATATACCTCGACTACTATCGGATAGAATCGGATATATTCGTGTAATAGAAATATCGGAACTAATATGACACTTAATTTACATAACTTCTTGAAATAGTGAAGAAAATTTTTACACAGAGCAGGAAGTAGTATTACACTATTACAGCCTACTAGAGCAAGTGTGGTGTCGGCCTAGAGAATAGCACTAATCCAATTCTTCCCGCGGGTGTCGTAAAAGGCAACTAAGGGACACAAACCGGGGGGTGGGCAGCAGCGCCCCCTGCAGTACAATTCCACCGAACTGCGATCCCCAACCCGCATGCCCAGCGTGGGGATTATGGGCATTACCCCTTATGATAGCACAACGTGGCGCTCTTTAGGGGAGGGCTGTGTCCAGCAGTGGACTAGTATAGCCTGACGACGACTAGAGCAAGAGGTATATTCTAAAAGCTAACAGACTCTACCTGAAGGCTTAAAATTACCAACCTGCGGAGCCCATAATACTACTCTCTCTCTCTCTCTCTCTCTCTCAGAGAAGGATCCAGGTCCTGCAGCAGGGCGTATATTGATAACAACGTTCGTTAATCGCTGTTGATATTTATGTAGCCTATTACACGTCCCATTGCAGGGCACGTGCCTTCTCTCAGAGAGAGAGTATGGGCTTAATTACCAAGCGTGCCCACCGCGGATTGGCAATTTCAAGCGCTGAGGTATTTGAACACCTCAGACATTCGGGTTTCTTACATGTTATTTTGTCTTCTAATTTCGATATTTCGACATCAACCCATTGTATGTCCCCACTGCTAGGGCATGGGTCTTTTCCTGCATAGCACAAAGGTTAGGCCACCATCCATCACATGGGCCAAGTCCGGTTGGTGGACGTATATAAACTGCTTAAATTATGTATTAAATCTTTCGTGATGTTACAAGAAACGTGCATGTTGATTTCTTTATAAAAAAGTATTTTGATCACTTAACTTTGGAAAGGTCGTTACGTGGAACTTTTGAATTTGATCATGGTTGGGAACATAGTTCCGAATTTACCTGACCTGAACTGGTCTTAGTTATTTAAAAACAAGATTATTCAAAATCAAAATTAAAATGATTCATGCAAAACAGTTCGGCGCCTGTATGTGTTTGTGTGCATGAGTGAGAGAGATTGAAGAGAAAGTCTGAAATTCAAGTTGTGTTTTTTATATTTTTTTATGACTTGCTGTCTGAAAGCTTCTTGAGATACCAACATGAAATATATCAATGTCATTGTTTTAAAAGTTACACCTACATTAGTTGCCAGTACCTACCTAGTTTGCGTGCACTCCGGTCCACCGGCAGCTGTTAATTGTATATTAACACATGTTATTGTACACAAACCTGAGTATCAGAGGTGTTAACATACCTCAGCGCTTGAAATGGCCATGGCCAGTCCACGGTGGATACGCGTGGTGATTAAGCCCATACTCTACCCGAGAGAAGGCCTGTCCTGTCATAATAGCGGCAGATCACCCTCTTATGGTTTTCGCCCGCTGGTAGAATCGATATCAACCCGTGTATGTCCCCACGGCTGGGGCTCGGGTCTCTTCCTGAATCGGAGGAACGTTAGGCCATACTCCACCACGGGGGCCAAGTCCGGGTTGGTGGAGGATTGTAGGACACTGGCGGCCTTACCGTTGTTATCAAGCCGCCCGCCCATAAGGCCTTCGACATGGCTTAACGACTGCCATTACATGACAGCCGGCACCAACGGCTTAACGTGCCTTGCGAAGCACGGAAGCGCTCGGAAAAGTGCCACTAGCGATAGTCACGGGACGGTCACCTATCCTGTACCTGACCGCGCCTGTTGTTGCTTAACTCAAGTGATTGCAATTACTCGGTTCGACTAGGCCACGAGCGCTTCTGGTAGAATAAGTACCTAGTTTTATGATGTGCAAACAAAATAATAATTGATAGTAGATAGGTATACAAACAGTGAGTAAGTCATCATCAATTACAAAGTCACCATAAAACTATCACGGACATGACAATATTGTCAACAAATTAAATTCTTCCAGCAATCAACCCATTTACGCTCAATCAGAGACGATCTGAACTCTAAATCTCCTCCCATTTAAATTGTCAATCGACTGAAGTACCATCTTACTTCAGCGTTATATTTTGAACTGTATTTCTTACTAAAATGTACAAGTGTTCAGATCACCAATTGAATATATCGGTTGAGTAGCTGATAATGTCTGCGATAGTTTCCTGTTGACTCGTGCTTTAATATGATGGGTACTAAATTGTGGGTCACCAGTTCGGTGTATTAAATTCTGTACCGAACAACCTAGGCCATCTGATGATACAAACTTTTCTGGTAGTTGACCCCTGGCTGTTGATTCTCTGAGTCAATTTTGAGTGACAGACACGTAACGGCGAAGGAGTCAAGGTGCAATAAATATTACATAAGTCTTGAAGCGCTCGTAGCCTAGGCAAACCGAGTGATTGGAATCAATCACTTGGTTAAGCAACAACAGGCGCGGTCAGGTACAGGATGGGTGAGCGTCCCGTGACTACCGCAAGTGGTATTTTTCCGAGGGCTTCCGTGCTTCGCAAGGCACGTTAAGCCGTTGGTGCCGGTAGTCATATATTGGCAGTCGTTAAGCCATGTCAGAGGCCTTATGGGCGGCTTGATAACTTCTGGCAGTAAGGCCCGCCACTGTCTTACAATCCTCCACCAACCCGGACTTGGCCCCCGTGGTGGAGTATGGCCTAACCTTCTCGTGAAGAGACTCGTGCCCCAGCAGTGGGGACATACAAGGGTTGACATCGACTATCGACTTGTGCGGCGGTAGCTTAGTGCGTACAACAATGGACTCTAAAGCATGAGAGTCAGGTTCGATTCCCAACGCGGGCATGTATCAATAGCTTTGTTTTCTAAGTTATGTACATTTGTGAAGTTATAGCAGTAATAGAACATCTCGCTAACTGTGAAGGAAAACAACATGAGGATACCTGGGTGTCTGAGGTGTTCTACTTCTTCTTCTTCTTCTTCTTCAGGCTATATTAGTCCACTGCTGGACGTAACCCTCCCCTAATGAGCGCCATAGCGCAAAGTTGTGCCATCATTGGGGGTAATGCCCATGATCCCCACGCTGGGCATGCGGGTTGGGGATCGCAGTTTGGTGAAATTGCAGGGGGCGTGCTGCAGGGGGCGCTGCTGACCACTCCCCGGTTTGTGTCCCTTAGTCGCCTTTTACGACACCCGCGGGAAGAATTTGTGTTGGTGCTATTCTCTAGGCCGACACCACACAGCCAGCACCTTCTACTTCTTGGGCTTGAAATTGTCAAACCGCGGGTGGTAACTAAATACTTTCTCTCTCTCTCTCAGAGAGACGGCCTGTGCGGTGCAGTGGGACGTTTACAGGCTAAGGAGTGATTTTTCAATCCTCGGATAAAAGTTATTCGTTGAATATAGTATTAAACAACCGATTCAAAAATCTGTTCTAAATGCCTTTCTTTTGTTATTTCACTGTGACATTTTCATGTGACATTTTGTGTAATACTTTATTAGACGGATAAGTTTTATCCGAGGATTGAAAAATCAGCCCTAAGAAAAACTAAATGGTCTCTGAAATGGTTTGGTCGGTTTTGTAATTTATACGTCATTTGGGCTTTGTGGGTACGTACTGGCGCCGCGCCTTTAACAGAGACGCAAACATTCTTAAAACAAATTATGCTTAAAACAAAAAGTATAGTTTAGTAGAGCGCGTAAATTATAAGTATGTAAACCTTCATGCTCCGTAGATACAACTATCAAATTGAGATTGATTTTTAAAAGTCTTTATTTAATATAAACATTATAAATGGTATAAAAAACCAAAACACTGTCATGGTTTATACATTGTCGTAAACTGATATACGTTATCAGGCTAATTGAACTTCTTGCACAGAATAGGTAACTTGTCACAACAATATTTACTTGAAATACTTCATCGATGATTTTCTATGTTAACTTTGTATAGTTCACATTTCGTATCAAATTGAGAAATAAATTGTAAAACACACACCTGACACGTCTAGAGTATTCTATAGATTTGACGATGATGACATCAAGCCTTTGTATGTCTCCACTTTTGGGGCACGGGGACTCTTCCTGTCCTGCGACGCAGGAAGAGATCCGTGGCAGAACAGACGGCCAAGGTTGGTAAACGATTGGTAGACAGACTAGAGACCCTCACTAAAACCATCGTGGACAACGGACAAAATTGGCAGGAGACTCAGAAGGTAGGCGAGGCAGGGAAAAGGCCCAGCAGTGGGCTCTAGTACTCGGCTGGATATCTATCCAGACCCGTACCTACTTAAGCGCACTAGATTGATATACAGAGGGTGAGTTAGACCTGAGAATTCCGCACTTACCCTCTTATTGGGCCATTGTACGTAGCAAGCGCTGAGGTATGTTGACACTTCAGGCACTAGGGTTTTCTCACGATGACTTCCTTTACTTTTGGCAAGCATATTGCTACGTGAAGTTATAACTTACCTGATTGATACATGCGGGGTTCGAACTCACGACCTGCCGATTGAGAATCCCGAGTTCTGCCGCTCTGTTACCACAGCTCTTGCTGAATATGGGTGTAAGGCACGATCATTGAGTCAAAGTTTTTCGGACCGATTTGGTTTATACTAACGTTCTAGCCATAGATTCCATTAATTCATTATCGGACAATGACAATAGGCATGAGGAAAGATTTTTAAATCCTCTTCGAAACGTGTCCCGTTAATTATTTAAAAAAACTATATATTTCAGTAATAAACTAAAGTTTAACGAAGTTTAAGGCCATTATTCTAAAATTATTTTTAAATCTGTGGCAAAACAGCTCGCAGTGTCATGGCGTCGAATCTGACGTCACGCCCAGGTACCTAAAAAACATCGTAATCACTAGTAGTGACAACAAAGCACGGGTTAAGTTTACCCAATGTTAATCTAAGCGTGACGTCACGCGGCGTGATGGGTGTCTTAGTCAAAATGGCTGAAAGCAGTATTATAATTTTTCATTTTTTATTGAAAATATTGGTAAACTCTTTTTTTTTATAAACTTGAATATCAGTGTTTTAGATTTTTTTAATATATACTTTCACAAAAGTGGCGATTTCACTTCATTGCTGCTTTAACTCGAAGACCACACACGTATCAAACCTTCTAGTCGCCAATGATACAAAAAACACGTCACGTGACTCGTCCATTTATGTTATTGTAGTATAATGCGCTAACAGAATTAAGGCCCTGTTTCAAGCGGGTATGTATCGGTATGAAGGGCAGCGCTAGCTTTATTTAGATAAGGGTGACCTTTTAAAAGCGCGTGAATGAAGCTCTGGGAGCCGATTCTCAACCATGAGAATTGAAAGCGTAGACACAAAATATTCAAAGGCATTATTTTGTCGCATAAAAGTAAGATAAGATATCTCACTTTGAGATCTCTGACTTTGTGGACGAAATTTTTGTAAATGTTTTTTTTTAACTATTGTTATGTTATTTTGTATGCATGCAATAAATCAAATAAAGATTGACAAAGATAACTCGGCAGAGTCATCACATCAGATATTTCATTCGAATTCAATCTAGCATGGCGTTCAGAATACAGATTTTGGCTGTCTAGTATAGAATTCCACGTCATTCATAAGCCTTAGAGTCGTATACGACTTATTTGCTAATGAAGTGTGATCGGCTCCCAGTTATGCTCACAAAGTCGTATGCGCAAATTTGCTAATAAATTTCGCTCGCTTTGAGGTGTCATAGTGTCGTAATCATATACTAGTTATTATTGGCTGTCGTTCGAGTTTTTATGTAGAATTCAAGTCATACGTCTCAGTGTCGTATACGAATTATTGGCTAATGAAGTGAGAATTGGCTCTCTGCACAGTATAATCCTTCACCCGCCAGCTTTAAGCCTTGGTAGGTACAAATAAATTAGACAGTTAGTCACAGTTACCTTTACAGTTAGCGAGTGGTATTGCTACCACAACTTAGAAAATGAAATTAAAAGGTGTAATTCAAAGTAGCACTAAAAGGTTTAATTTAAAGTAGCACAGAAACTGCGGCTTAGTAAACGTTACAAGTGAAACTAGGTATCCATTTCAAAATTCTAACTAGGAGTTAATTTGAAAACAAAGTTATTGGTACATGACCGCACCTATTCCTTTCCCTATTTTATTCTTAATAAGAAATCTAATTTATCTACCTACGTAATTCACATTGACTTCTAATGAATATTAATAATATCATTAAATGATGTTTATGTCTTCAATTTGCAAAGTGATCTTAGCTAGTACCAGTTTCACTACGACACTTCACAAACAGCCATATCGATATGAACCCTTGTACGTCCCCAATACGGGGGCACGGGTCTCTTCCTGCATCGCAGGAAAGTTAGGTCATACTCCACCACGAGGACCAAGTCCGGGTTGGTGGAGGATTGTAAGACAGTGGCGGGCCTTACAGTCAGAAGTTATCTAGCCGCCCATAAGGCCTCTGGCTTAACGACTGCTCTTGCATGACGGCTGGCTCCGAAAATTAACGGATCTAAAAGCAAATTGAAAAAGGAACGCCCAATCATACTTAGCTTTTTTTTTTGCTCAACGGTAAGCAATAATTTTGCCATTATTGTTGGAAGTTGGAAGCCGTGAGAATAAGACGAACAATCGAGCGTTGGAAATAAAATCTAATGTTCCATTGTAAGAGATTCCCAATGCCAAAACTGGAGCTCGCATTCTTCGTCTACTTAGGTTAGATACTGCAGAATATGGTTACCATCCATCTGAATTTGCCCAGGTTGTTAATCTTCAACCGGATTTCGTCCACCTTTTTTAATTACTCTACAATCTCCCATTTCCGATGACTGCAATTAACTTAGAAAAAGAAACATGAAATTTAAAAATTAATTTACTAAAATATTTTGCGTTATTTTTTTAGGTTATAAAATGCGAAAAATCAATTTATTTAATCTAAGGTAAAAACCTATTAGATGAAAAAACCTATTTAGAGGCTAATTTTTTTTTTAAATTGGCTATTTGTTGCACGGGTTAGTGCAACAAAAAGAATATAATTATTGGATTTAGTTTTCTCCTTAAATTCTAAATTTTTACGGATAAATGGAAAACACTCTAAAATGACTCAAATTTTTATTGGAAAGTTTTCCACATACCTCTTTTAAAATGCTGAACATTTTGGGACTTTTCAATGCAAATATTTGACTGCTCAATTTCGCAGTGACTATAATAAATTGTTGTTCAGAAGACTATGACAGAGACTTATTTTTTTAATGACAAGCGCTTAAATCATATCCTTAGAATATAAACTAGACAAGAGTTCTAATCAACTACATAATTACACCTTATTGTAAAGTATAACAATTATTCCATGAACCATTTACACTCGGACCATCTGCTTGTCTTAACTGTGTAACCAGCGACCAGCTAACTAGACCCCTGGCATTTCCACTAAAACCCAACATTTCCTCAGAAAGGCCCGCTCTGTGGGACCTAGATAAGCTGGTTATTCCAGAACCTCTAGTTTCAATTTACGAAAACAATACCTTATCCATTTGCTACAATTCCACGTCAAAGTGGAATATTTTGATTAATACGCGGGAAAAGGACGGGCTCAGTGCGTTAAGCGATTGTGAACGTTGTGCAGTCACGAATTGAGTTTGTTACCGCGAGTGCGCCGCTTTGACGTTGCTAGTTCTGAAATAGTCAGTGTGTAGGCGTACCGTGAAAAGTAGGCAGGCAGCGGTGGACAAAATGAAGTGGAGTGGCGCTTTGAACGCTGAAGCGTTTTTTTCTTTTTTGCTCATTCGCTTTTTGCGTTCAGTGGCCAGTATTGGAGTTTGAAATTGAGCTCGTATAACATTACTTAGATTTAAGGAACGATGGTTGTATTCTTTTTTCTGGTTGTGCAACATAGGGTTTTCTATCTATCTATCTTATTTTGTACTCTTTTCAACGCTGATTTTTGTTTTGTTCTTTTCTTAGACTTTTACTACTTACTTACGTAGGTAAGTAACCTAATTCTCTTAGTTAGGATGTCATATTTCTATACTTTTAAAGTGGAGCTTCCTATAGGTTATGTATTCTGATACATTTCGCCTTTTTGCTCGTTCGGTTTTTTGCGTTTAGTATTGGAGCTTGAAATTGTATTTAATTTTTGTATTACTTGTAACGCTTATATTGTTTCTTTAACATTATTTATTACTTACGCCAGTCTTGCCTTTAACCTCTTCAAGTCCTGACCTTGTAAATAAAAATTGTTTTCTATTGTTATTTTAAAGTCCAGGACTTGACAGGTTAATAAGATCGGCTGTGATATTTTTATACTTTTGTAAACCAATAGAATGTTTTTTTTTGTTCATTCCCTTTTTTGCGTTCAGTGGCCAATATTGAAGCTTTCTTTTTGCGTTACTTTCAACGCAGATTTTTCTTTCCCTTTCTTTTCTACGACCGGTAAGTTTGAAGGGTAGGTAAGTAGGGTAGGCTGTTTCATAAACTCTTCTATTCTAATGGGCTGCTTAGAGAGGGACTATTTAAAAGCTTTTGATCTTAGTGGGTTGTAGAAGCTGTAGCACTATGAGTGGCTTTCGCCCTTAGCGGCCATTGTTTAACAATGGTGTCTATTACGACACCACTTAAATATGAACTCAACGTTTTACACAGGGATTGTTTTATTGAATGAGAGCTCACAGTTATACATAGGTTTCTTCGATTAAAATATCGTTACTAAGTAGGACCTATATCGTAATAGAAAACTTATCATTCTATATACAAAAGTTAACAAATTCCAATGTGATACCAAAGATATGCTTTTTATAAAAATGCATAGGTGCATACCTAGTCTACAATTAAAGGAAAAATAAAAAAGTCTCCTGCAATATGGTTCAGTGATCGAGTGAAACTTACACTTATAAAACCTTTACGTGCTAAAGCTAAATTAAATATGGAACCCTAAAAAAAGCTACCCGCCAATTGAATTTATTAGCTAAAAGCGAAATAGGCTTATCCGCAGAAACGGTCTCTAATTATACATCTAGAATGCTAGACGCGTGAAATGAATTCATTTCGCTATTCGTATTCCGTTGTCGGTTCAATTTTGACGGATGCTAACTTTAAAGATGGCGGCGCGACTAATAATGGTCTTGTTCAAGTTAACGGCTTGTTTTCAATTTAAAATTCTATTACGGACTCTTTAATAATACCTACGGAGTCCGTAGAAATTTCATATTTCCTTAATAGTATTTTAACACGATGTTAAATAAATTGGAAAACTTCAATTTGAAATTCTATTTCGAGAACAATATTAGATTACATTTTGTTGTTTTATGTGCCTACAAAGCTATTCAAACAGTCTCTTTGGATAAAAATAAATGTGTTTCATCTAATGGCGACTCTAGATCCTTCAAAAGCCGATCGGTTAAACAGCATAGGCCGGACAGAAAAGCCTATATAGGGGCGGTCCGCAGAGGGTGGAAACCTCGGAAAATTCACGTGCAAGGCCCTCCCCTCGCCTCAAACACACGTGTGCAACCGAATAGCCTCAGTATATGCATGCCTTTAATAATCATTGCCGTGGCCCGCGAAAAAAAAAGAAAAATGAACGCGCGTGCTCTGGAATGACATTTCAAATTTTCCCGATGTTTGAATTTTCGAACGCCCTTTTGTTTTTTTTAAAGTCGAGCCGTTTTGTTTTTATTTTCACCGCTTAGTTGAATGCAGTTTTAAATTGTGTGTTTTGCGCTGGCCAGTTCGTTTGATGATGGAAGTAGGAATTAAAACTGTTCTCGTGTTAAAATGGCAGAAAAATTTTGCAGTTGTGTGTGAATGAAAATGCTCTAGTGAGGTTTTATAACTGTTGTTTGCGCGGGAAATTGTCGGATTTCGTACAAAGAATTTTTAAGAATTTCATGGTTTACAAAGAAATTTCATGGTACAATAATAAAAAATGTTGCTCCAGTGGAAACTATGCCTAACTTACTTAAACTTCAGTAATTATGTACATAAACACTTTCATGGGCTGTATAAAGTCACATTCAAACTGTTTTATTCCTAAGCAGTACATTTAATAAACATCGATTTATTTCAAATGTTTTTGGGAAAAAAGGATTTAAAAACCCTAATCTTTGGAATTATTTTCCCATTTAACCCTTAATTAATAAAGTCTAAATTCTAATTACCAAATCTAGAACTTATGCTTTTAAGGGGATCCATAAGGCTAACTATTGCCACCAACGAAAAAAATCGTATTAAGTAACTTCCACACATCGTAGGTAGGTAATTTCAAAAAGTCTCTGTACAATCTCTTTAACATAACATAACATTTACATACAAGCACATACATTGCTTCTGGTCCCACACTAGGATACCCTGTGTGGTGGGAACCAGAAACAACGACATCACAAACATGTGAACATCCAAGACCTGGGCTTTTTTGTCCTCAGCCGGGATTCGAACCCGGGACCTCTTGCATGGTAGGCAGACGCGCTACCGCTACGCCACAGAGGTCGTCAAACGTGTTAACACGTGATTTTAGGACCCACGAAAGCGAACTTAGGATCGCGGACATACGACTAGATGGTATTTATGCGTGTTAATGCTATCTAGTCCTAGGTTTTTGCCTCGGGTTCACAATTCATGGATTATAAAAATCACTACGTACATAAATGAGAGGTATGAAATTGTTGGATTTATTTTTGAAATTTTAGTGCAATAACAGTATCAATAAATAAATATATAAAAAAGGGAAAGATTTTATTTGGTGGCGCTAGTGTTGCTATAAGGAGCCCCTTAAATCTTTAACATCATTGTCACGTAAATAATTATAACATTATAGTAAGTAAGTACGTAATACAGAGAATATTGTAAAGAGGTTCGAAATTTCACTGATGCCGTGAGTCGCCCATTGGCTCAATTGGTAGAGCGCTGGTACGGATAGCCAGAGGTTGCGGGTTCGAATCCCGGCATGGGTGAAATTTTTAGCCTCTAAATAGGTTTTTAAAGTATAGTAAGTGTTCTACACGTCTATGGTGGCCTAGAAGAAAGTGCTTTTAGCAATAAGGCCGCCAATTGTACTATATTTTTATATAATGGTATTGTAATTTCTGTGTAAATAAAAATATTCTATCTATCTATATATCGATCCACACGTTTTTGATCGGCGTTTCTGGCAATTTCATACCTTGGAGTCTTGTTGTAGACTCGTATGAAATTCCCCAAAAAATATATTTTACATATATGTATTACAAGATCCGCCTCAATCTAGGGGAACAAAATTACCTATATTTATTATTCTATTATTTACAAAGAACAAGTACTCTTAAGTAAGTACAGAATGGAATTATTTGTGCAAATTATTAATTGTGAGTTTTATTAGGTACTTCCATTATTAGCTAATGTCAGCTTCGCTAAATAACGTTTACTAACTTCTAATGTACAATACATAGTTTTAAGTTTAATTAAAATTTTAATACTATAAAACATGTGGTCGTGAATAGTACTTGACCCCAGGACCTAAATCCAAACTAATTCCAATCAATATTCAAAAGTAAACTGCAGTCCAACCAACAACGTCAGAGCTGCCAACTTGAATTACAAATTAGAAGAAAAAAAAGTCATTGTTCCCGAACAACGAAAATACAATTCTAAATTCAAACGGACCATTAAACGGTTCCCACGGCCGCCATCTTGGAGCGTGCTCGTCTGCTATTGGTCGAAGGCCGAGTTTAGAATTAGAATGTGTAGACCCTACCATTTGGCGGGCGGTAAATTATGTATCCAGCTGTCGTTTTTTTACAAATAATGGGAACCAGTTCTTTCGATTTGCTTTTCAAAGTCTGTCATCGCAGCCATTAGTTTGATGAACAATAGACACGTGATTAGGAAAGGAAAAAGCCCGTCTCGTGATTGGTGGGTTGGTTGGCTTCCGTTAAGCAGCCCAGGCTATTTGAAAATAGAATGATGGGCTTCACAACTTATTATTAACTCGTTTAGAGTCTCTTTCAACAGCTTAATGCAACTAGGAAGTTCCTGGGCTCCAATCGAAACGTGTGACTTGTTTTTTTCTATTAACCAATTATAACTCTAAGTAAGTAGGTAGGTACGTAGAATTAATCCAATGGTCAAGGATTTTTTTACTTAGAGGGATTTTTTTCCTTCCATTACTTCCCATTCCCATTTTAAGGGAGGGTGGTGAATGAAAATCTCACGGAAACTTTTTAATTCACAAATGTTGTATCATTGTCATTGTTTTACTGCGAGAGGAGAGGCTTCCTCCATATCCTAATTTAGAAATTCCGACATTGACCGGTTTTTACCGGTACCGGTTTTGTTGTAATAGGTACTTTAGAGAACCCACTACGAGCACACTTAATTTGACACTTGTAGATGTGTATTGCACTGCCATTGCGAATGAACAAAGCTAAAACATGAAAAATATGATGATTATTGTTGGGGCACTCCTTTTTTATTTTTTCTAGGGCAATCGGCCATATTACAAAAAAATACAAATACAAAATACAAAATATATTTATTTTCTCCAGTACCTACACAATGCACTTAAAATTAGTAACTCATTATTATTACAATGTTACATTATGTAGTAGAAGACAGGACTCCAAAATAGGTTTACCCCGTGCTATGGATCTCCTGGCTTCCACTTCTCCAAAACCGAGGACACTATCTCTAATGTATACAGTTTAAGTGTGCAATGGATAACATTAAGTTAAGTTTAAGTACAAGTATATTATAACCAAAATCAATATAAGTTTCTTAATTTACATTAACTTTACTATTTTTATTTTTAATGCACTAACCCGTGCTAAGGACATATTAACACATATTCTGTGAAATTTAAATAGTACCTATCTACGGTTCAAGAGATAAAGCCCTGTATAGGTCAGACGGAGAGACATACAGTCAGACGTTGTAGGTACGCATAGTAATAGTAATTTCTTTCTTCTGGTTGTGCAATAAAGTGTTCTCTATCTATTTAATAGAGTCGTGTTTGCCATCCCTAAAAGAAATCATGTTACCTAATATACATACGTACTTACATACATAATCTCACGCCTGTATCCCAGAGGGGTAGGCAGAGACCAGGTACTGCCACTGGCCACGATCCTGACAGATCACCTTCGCTTCATCAACGTTCATAAGTGGTTGCATGCACGCACGCCGGTTCCGGGTACTTTTTATCTTCCCCTTTGCTAATACGTCCCCTATTTGGTCGATGTGTGTCCGCCTGGAACGTTTCTTACTAGCCCTTCCACTCCCATTCGCAATATATAGGTATTTGTACCTAATATATCAAACAAAATCTCTACTCAGATATATAGTAATTTTCAAAGCGTTTGCCTGTTCTACATTATTATTATTATGTATTTATTCAAAAGATGACATATAAAACCACACTTACACGATTTTCCGAACTGGTAATGCAGTTTATCGGCAAGCGCTTGGTAACAATTCTTTCTATGTATAAACTTACACAATCTACTCAACCAACAGTATCGATAGTACTTTTTGTATTTGAAGCAGGACAGGATTTCTTCTTCTTCAGGCTATTTTAGTCCACTGCTGGACAAAGCTCTCCCTTAATGAGCGCCATTGCGCAAGGTTGTGCCATCATTGGGGGACAGGATTTACAAGCTGCTTAAAACAAAGCGTAGATCATCATTACATTTTCCGTCGTTGAAACAAACACCTGCGCCTATTTCCAGCCGCGCAAATAGCGAAGTGACTTGTGAATTCACGTGGACCTACCCGTACCTACTACAGAGTGAAGTCACTGTATAGAGGAGCATAGAAATCATACTCAAGGCGAGGCATCCTGAACTTGCTGCCGTTTTAGACTATTTAAATCCTATTTTTTCTATACATACATACATAACCTCACGCCTGTATCCCAGAGGGGTAGGCAGAGACCAGGGACTGCCACTTGCCACGATTCTGACAGATCACCTTCGCTTCATCAACGTTCATAAGTCGGCATGGGTGGAGCTTATAATGTCCTGTTTAATGGTCAAAGCCATGCATGAAATAAACCCCCAATTATTGGGTTTACGAGCGAGAAAATGTGGCGTATGCAACGACAATGCAAAAGAACGAGAAATGATGAATGTCAATATGTAGTCAAAAATAAATTACATCAAAATACGAGTACATAAGATAGAGAGGTAGATAGATAGATAGAGAACTTTATTGCACAACAAGAAAAAAATAATTACGACCATGTTTACTGTTTTCGGTTTTATCGCTTAAAGCGGTTGGTTGTATCAAACTGTTCTAAAAACCTATTTAGAGGCTAAAAATTCCACCCATGCCGGGATTCGAAATAGGTTTTTAAAATTGTCCTTAGCCCCGTGCTAAGGACAATTTTAAAAACCTTAGTGCATTAAAAAGAATATAATCAAACTGTTCTGTCAAAATGCATAGTTTGTTGGCAGAGCCCTTGTTTTTAATTTATACTACTAAAATTATTTATTCTACTATATTAGGTAAAATACCTACTAAGCCGTATTTGAATCTCTTCGGACACTACGCTTTTGCACTAAGGCGCAACTACAACTTCAGAGTAACGTCTTAGACACACAATGTTCAAGATCATTCGGTGTTTTAAATTTCGTCCGAGGCAGCCATTCTGTAGTTCCTTTTTCATAGTGCGCCAGGCTAGCTAAACAATCTGTTAGTTAATATTCAAGGTGGACATGATTAGCGAAACGTCAAGGTGATCCGAACTTAGAGGTCGGCCGGCTGTTCGCTGTGGCAAATCGAATGCAGCGATGCTATTCGGTTTCTGTTCAGGCCTTAGAGTCTAGTACGCGCATAGTTTTACAAAGTACAATGGGTAAAATCTAAAAAAAAAAAAAAGACATAGGGACATTTATTGGTGCGAGGTGGCTGGAAACGGGGAGAGATGGTAAAAAGTAGGGGTGGCCTTTGCCCAGCCGTGGGACACAAAAGAGGCTAAGTAAAAAAAATTAAAACAAATTAACACACCATATTAACCAAGAATAAAAAGGCACATCACTTACTCGTATAGTTACGAATAAAGAAAAGAAAAACAATTCACATTAGTACAAGATAGAACAGAGCAAAGTAAGAGCGCATTCTGTGTTGCGTCAATATGGCCATCGTTTTTTTTCCACTGCTACTTTTTTTACAATATAACCAGTCGAAAAGTCAATATTGTCGCGTTACAAAACCGGCCTCAAACTACGACGTCTCTACTTGCACGTAATGCTTTATCAAGTATGAAGTGTTTAATGATATTTGAGTTATCTCGTAAAATAATGTTTTTATGCACCTCCACATCCTTATAAGGAAACATTCAGAATTTAATGACAAAACTATTTACTTTTAAGTATAAGAACTTATGTTTATCAATATTCATATTTGCACCAACTACCCGTCTCACTTTTCCTTCAGCAACTCTCCATTGCAGGTTGTCTGGAAGAAATTGATCTAAGCAATAAGGCCGCCAATTGTACTGTATCTTTGTAATTATTTTTTGTTTGTTTTTTTTCCTGGTGTACAATAAAAAATATTCTTATCTCATCTTATCTAACTCTAATAAGATTTTAAAAAACCTATTTAGAGGCTAAAAATTCCACCCATGGCGGGATTTGAACCCGCGACCTCTGGCTATTCGTGCCAGCGCTGTTTCCAACTGAGCTAATGGGCGACTCACCAGCATCAGTGAAATTTCGAACCTCTTTACAATATTGTCTGTATTACGCACAGGCAGCGACATCTGGCTGAAGTAATTTGCATCACTTGCAGCCCCGAGTACCTACTTTTGCAGTTAGGTCGTTAGCCTCTAAATAGGTTTTTTAAAATTGTCCTTAGCACGGGTTAGTGCATTAAAAAGAATTTAATTTAATAAGATTTTTCATTATTAGAGCACGTATTTTTCGCTCTTTTCGTGATCCCGAAATCCTCGACAAAATATTGTTTCGGTTTTATTTTGTATGTTTTCATAAGTTTTTACATGTCTTCTACGGTATAAAAGGAATGTCAGTGCAATCTAAGTTAGGTTCATATTTCCCATTTCAGAATAGTTATTTGCCAAACAATTCATACCTAAAACTGCTGAGGTGCTATACAGTCTGTTAGCTTTTAGAATATACCTCGGCTACTATCGGATACAATCGGATGTATTCGTGTTATAAATATCGGAACTAATATGAAGGGTCTGTTTCACAATCTGCAGATAAAGTTCCGGATATGCTATCCGCAACCAGGGCTGCCGTTTGTTCTAAATTTGAAGCCATAAACGAAGACACGCAATATAGGAATAGGTATTTATTTAAATTTCAAACGGCAGCCCTGGTTGTGGATAGCTTATCTGGAACCTTATTTGAACATTGTGAAACAGGGGCTTAGTTTACATAATTTTTCGAAAAAAGTTTTATACAGAGCAGGAAATGGTATTACTCGTGTGCTTTCGGCGAAAACCGAAGCCTGCTCTAGAGCCCGAGGTATATTCTAAAAGCTAACAGACTGTACGTCTTTTCAAGTTTCAGTAAGGTCAGCTATCATTTGGCTATTTCCTTCTACGCCATTTATAATTTATCTTCAAGGCCTTCGCGAAAAACAAACCTACTTGAGAGCGTTTTATCAAACTCCGTGCAATCTAATAGCCTATTCAAACATTTTGCTCAATGGCTGCAAGATAGATAGAAGATAAAATATTCTTTATTGTATACAGAAATAACAATAACAGAAATGATATAAAAATATAGTACAATTGGCTGCCTTATATAGTACAATTGGCTGCCTTTCAGGCCACTATTTATAGACGGCGACAAGAAAGAAATTCGGTGCAATTAAGAAATATTGAAATGAAGAAACACTAAGTTCCAAATATATGTAAACTTATTTAAACCATACATAAAACTAAAGAAATGGATATACATACTAATAATTAAATTATGTAGGGGAAGTGGGAATAAATGTTAACACTTCAGGGTTTCCTCACGATCTTTTCCTTCAGAATTAGCGAGTGGTATCGCTACTTTCGTATCGCGTCCCGTGACTACCGCTAGTGGCATTTTTCCGAGCGCTTCCGTGCTTCACAAGGCACGTTAAGCCGTCGGTGCCGGCTGTCATGTAATGGCAGTCGTTAAGCCATGTCAGAGGTATTATGGGCGGCTTGATAACTTCTGACAGTAAGGCCCGCCACTGTCTTACAATCCTCCACCAGCCCGGACTTGGCCCCCCTGGTGGAGTATGGCCTAACCTTGCTGCGATATAGGAAGAGACCCGTGCCCCAGCAGTGGGGAAATACAAGGGTTGATAACATAACATACATCGCTACTTTAACTAAAGGGGTATAATGGAGGACTTCTAATATATATACGACTCATTAGAGAGGCATGTAAAAAGGCAGACCAAAGCGTTCACTCAAAGAGTTCATATACCTTAGCGCTTAAAATTGCCAATCCGTGGTGGGCTTCTTGATTAAGCCCATTCTATCTCTTTCTGAGAGAAGGCCTGTGCCCAGCTGTGAGACGTGTACAAGCTTCACGCAGCTATTTCGAAATTTTACTGTTTACTATTCTTTGCATGTTGTCCATCAATCAGGAAATAATATTTAAGTCGTTAGGTGATTAATACAATTCATAGTTTATTAATTCGATGAACTTACTTACATTGCGTAGCCGGCAACTATATTAGTCTTCCTACTTGTTAAGCTGTAGGTTAACCGGCCGTGCAATGTACATCGAATCGTCAATGTCATCGAGTTGTAATTCTATGAAACGGGGCCCGTACGTAACTCATCATCGTCGGTACCTACTAAGTGCTTGTTTACAATTTGCAAGCCTTAAGCCTGGTCGCACAATTAGGTATAATTATGGTTTCCAGCCAATCGCCGTGATTCTATTTAATTCTAATTCAATAGGCGAAAAATCATCGTCTAATCAGAATTCAACACGCTTCGAGAGCAGGTTTTCCTTATAATGAAAATGTGCTTGGCGGAAGCGGAGTTGCTAGGCTATACGTCTTTTGCCGACAGTACAGCTTGGCGGTTGTACTTTGCACGTCTCGACAGTTGGAGATAGTTATTACAACAGAAAAAAATGACAAAGTTTCTGATGATCAATTTGGAATTCTCTAATGATCGATTTGTAATTTTCTGTTCATACATTTGAAATTCCTTGCTCATCAATTTGTTATTTTCTGCTGATCAATATAGAATTTTCGACTGATCAATTTGGAATTTTCAGCCGAATAATTTGAAATTTTCTGCTGATTAATATGATTTTTTTACTGATCAATTTGGAGTGTTCTGCTGCTCAATTTTGAAATGACGTCTCCCCATATTTTTTTATACACCAGTTTCTGTCTATCTCTCTTGCTACTTTACGCCCTTCACAAAATTTACACATAACATTTCATAAATCGGGTATATCCCAGAGGGATAGGCAGGTACCTGTGTTTGTCACTTGCCACACATATAGATGTACGTGTGAAAAATCCTCATATTTAATCCAAACTTTTGTGCAACACCCTGCTTTGATAACATATAATACAAAGCTATAAAATAAATAAAACACTTAAAAAACATACTCAACACTTAAAACACACTCAACGCCAAAAGGCTTGCAGTAGATGTCATAAGGAAAATCAGACCAAATCGATTTGAATCAACCTTCAAATTGACAAGACAATAAATTTTATATTGCTAAATAAAGAATCTCAACCTGGAAAATTATAAAATTGCGTCATTTTGATTGGCTGTTTTGCACGTTTCCTTTGTCTTTTTATTGTGTTTCCTAGGTGGTTTGACGATCGTTCGTTAATTGACGGGTCATTTGCAATCTAATCGCTCTTTTAAAAGCTTGAAGAATAACAATGAGCTACCTAACGTGGATGGTAACAATTAAAGTATTGCCTGCTTGCTCGAATTGTTCGATTCACCTCTAATTTATTACTTATATTTCATTTCATATCTCTGGCTGGTTTGAAACGTACATATTTTTGAAATACTTTCAAAGCTAGAAATTGATAACAGGGATTAATATTTTTCTTGAATGAATGACATAATCATCTAGGGCAAGCAAACAACCTGATATGATTGCTACCCGTATGTTAACGGTTTCATTAAGTCGCTTCTTCATTTCGCAATTTACTCTGAATAAACATTTTGATTTTGGTCACTTAGGTGTGCCAGGGTTAAAATCCAACAGCAGAATATCTGTCAAAAACATATGGTGCTACGATTTTAACATTTTAAACTTTAAACTGATCTTGTTTTCAAAAGCACTAAAGTCGAATCGAATTTTACAGTAAACAATCAACTGCCGATCTCTTACAAACATCCTAGAATAGGAGCGCATATTAAACCAAAAACATATTATCATGACTGAATGTAATGCTATGCTATAATGCTATTCGTATATCATTAGTAATAAGTAAAAAAAATATTAAATTTTAACATGACATATCACAAAAACAAACTGAAAAATAAACATATAAGTAACATCATATGAATCATAACAGAAAGGCAACGCAATACAAAGCAGACAAAAATGTAATGTGCCTAATTTGCCACAAAGGGCAGCTCAGCGCTGATTTTCAGTCAGTGCCTACGGATTGAAAATGCGTATGTTATCCAATTATTTCTAACAAGTGACATTTCCATTGCAGAGTCCAGCGTCAGAGTCAGACAGCAGCTCTGTGTCGGGGGCAAAAAGTCCTGCGGCCGCACCGCCGCTACTGCAGCACCTGCTGCAGCTGCAGGCTCATAACCCACAGGCTATAGCTCAGGTACTACGCTAAGCTAGACTATAGACCAGTGGTTACTAAACACTACAGATCATCATCACCGGTCACTATGTGGACATGACAATCCAAGATTTGACGTCACTTCAAGATTCTTGGGGAACTACAAACATCTGAAGGTACCTACTGCTACTGTCCTATTCATCATAATCAACCCATTATGTCCCTACTGAGGGGCACGGGTATCTTCCTTACGGAAGGTATAGGCCAAACTCCACCACGGGAGCCAAGTAAGGATTGGTGGAGGCTTGTAGGACTAGTGGTTGGTCTTACTGTCAGAAGTTTTCAAGTCGGTCTATGGTCTCTGACTTGGCTTAACGACTGCCATCTATCGACGGCAGCCGGCACCAACTGTTTAACGTGCCTTAAGCTCTGAGTTCAGACAAACGCCACTAGCGTTAGTCATAGACGTTATAGACTATCCTATTAGTCCAAAATAATATTCAGGCATCTTTCAATAGTCAAACCAATCCGATGATCAATGTGATTCGCGGAACCCTAGTGTCTTTTTCACAGACATCTGTGATTCTGAGAGACCTTTTCCGTAAGCGATTAAAGTGGGTTCCAAGGAACTCCAGATACCAGACGTTATACCACCCCCAGATTATATACCTTATGAGGACCCTAATCTAAATAATAGATCGCATAAGACTAAGAGTTCTGCACAGGCAACCAGAGATCTTAGCTTCGGCATCGACTCCTATTGCAATCCAATAAATTAGTCGTTCAACGATCCTAGAGTTCTGACTCTACACAAGCCTTTACTGTAGTTTGACGTAGGCTTTACCGTATTCTGAGGGCTCAGAATTTTACTTTTTTCGCAGTTTCAACAAATGATGGCGGCGCTGGCGTCCCTAGGGACGGGATTTGTGCCTCCGGCCTTGTCGCAGGCGTGGCTGATGCAGAGGCTGGTCCAGACACGACAGCAAGAGAGCCGGTGAGTGCAATATTTTTCTCTCGCTTCTTATTGTGTCAGTGACAAAACTATCCATATTTTATTGGCTCCGACTTGGCCACGCGTTCTGATGAATCCTTAACCTCTAAGACATATTCTAATTATTCTACCTATGTCTTAAAATCTAGCTGGAGCTTTATATCTGGAGCCTAATATTGGGCAACTTAGACATAATAAACTCTTCTGTATCTTGCGAACTCCTTTGAAACCTAATCACTCCATATCTTTCTTATCACTCTCTATGCTGTTTACAATAAGATACAATTAGGAGCTTGCACTATGAGTACCTATTTGAGGCAGTGAGGCCATCACAAAAGATTCAAGTTACACGTTTGTTCATTCAATCACTCACCCATTCAATCAGAATCGTCCTATTTATGATGCGCTAAAACCAAGCTAAAACCTTTAACGAACGGGTTAAAGCCTTCTGTTAGATCGAAAGAGATTAATTACCAAGCATTGTCATTCGCTTCAAAGTGGATGTTGTAAATAGTATGAAAGTGGCCGTAAAACTTAGATAAGCAGACAGGAAAAATATACCAGACTAACTAACACAAGGAGTTGGCAAGCAAACGATGAGGAGAACTGATGGTCAAGGTGACAGCAAAATTGTTGAAACCAGGCGGAAACCCCGTGACCGAAAATATAGGCGAGCATTAGATCTAAGCTGAGAAAACTTACTGTAGGCTTAAGAAGAACGTTGGCTTTGTGTTCCCTGATAACACAGTACTAGTGCATCTTACATAATAAGTTAGTTAAGTAGCTAACAACTGTAACAGAGAAGTATTAAGAAAGTACAATAGAAGCATTACCACAGGCGATAAATCATCTTACATACGTCGCACTGCAAGGCAGAAGCGAACCCTTACAGACAAAAATAATTCAAGAACTGTGCGTTATACCTCTTCGTTTACAAAGATAAAGATGACAGGACACATTGCTGTGTCGAATCGACTAAAGTTCATGTTAAGCTGGTGATAAAACTTGTTGGCAAATGTCCCATAAAACGCGTGTCGATTTCCTGCTTAACATCACAAGAATTAGTTCAACAGTAATTAAAGTGAGCTGAAGTACTTCTACTGGCTTGTTGAGTTTGATAAACTTTGAGGGATTCAACACTTAAGCCTTTATTCTGGGAGACAAGTCAATTAATGTTCACAGTCTTCGTTGTAAATATGATATGAAAAAGAAAGAAGGAATTGAGAATGGTTTGCAGCAATAAGTAGCTTATGCTTGCTCACTTTTAAAGTGAGACAAACTAACCATATTCACCAATGCATCTGTATACTTGAGACGCACAATACTTAAATTAATAATGTCTGAAATAGATCTGTACGTTATGTACAAAACAAACTAATTGTTAAAATACAGGACCACCTAGTTTGGCAATTGGTTGAATTGATAATTGTACTATCAGCCTTTAAGTGATTTTGTAAAGCCCTCAAGGCTTATAATACCGTTCCTTAATGTTGTTATTTATGGTGAGAAATAAACTTTTATTTTACTTACTTTACTTTAAAGAAATGGGGCTGCCTGCTGTAACCGTAATTCAATGAGAAAGAAATAACTATGAATGAAATGAGAACGTTGGCTTTGAGTTATTGATTTGAAGCATTGTAAAAAATTGACAGTATAAAATCATAATATAACATAAACTCATGTCTGTATCTCATAAGGGTAGTCACACATCAGGCACTACCACTTGCATGATTAGACAAAACAATTCTAATATTTTATTTAATTTTATTGAATAGGTTGTATGGTAAGAATGAATAGGTTTTACTTAGGATGTTCCAATTTCATTTTCTGTTATCATATTCTTGATCTGTGTTATTGTTATTTATTTTTAAGCTTCCATCTAGGTTACTCTTCTGTCATAAGTTTGCTTGGAAGCAATTGCTATTGGCAATAAAACCGCCAACGTACTCGGTATTTTTTCATTTTTTATATCATGTGCTCTAGTGTACAATACAGAATATTCCTACCTTATCTTCATAACGACATCCAACGACTGCAAAGTAGATACAAAATAGGATTTCGCTAATGTTGTACGGTATTATGATACATAATTTCACTCATGTAGTTTGCTTACCTGTGGAACCTGCCTGAAATGACCCTGGGGCATTGTCAAACATCAAAATAACCGGATGTCAGTTGCGGACAGTGGACGCAACAATTTTCTTCGATTTATTACTTGAATTATCCGCAACAACCTTCCAAGTACCTATGTACACAGTAATCACACAGATCGACGCTGAGTTATAGCGCAAAATTGTGCAAAAACCTTCAACCGTTGTCGCATATTCTTATAGACTTCGCATGTTGTTGAAAATTCGAATGTGAGTCTGAAATTCTTCTGGGGAAACCCTAATTAAGGCATGCGTCACTTATGTCACCTTACTGATAAATGTTGATGATGGAATTGAAAAAAAAATTGACCTCTAAGCGTAAATTAAACAACATAAAATTTATTGTATTATTACGTTACTAGCGTTGCTACATTAATAAGCCTATCATACTCAGACTTACCAAATATACACAAGGAATTTCATTATAATCGGCGAAATCTTTTCGGAAGAGTTCGATAGCAAATGTGACAAGAGAATACTATACATTAGATTGATCGTCGAAAAAGTAAATAGTATGAATGCTACAGAAAATATTTCCGAAGAATTAAGTTACCTCAGCTAAGTGGCTTTTCTATTAGAAATTCATAAATGTATCTACGTAACTTAGAAAACCAAATGGCTTCTCCTTACTGTACGCAGACTCAAAGATTTTTACTCATCACAGCACCATACCTACATTTGGACTTGATAAATGTCAAAGTCTAATAATAATAACTTTAGTAATAGAAACGTCGTGGTAAAATAGCAATAAATTACTATGCGATTAAGCCCCGAAAATATTCTAACAATGTGTTCAAGTTGCGAAAGTTTAAAATATGTTTTAACTTAAGTTATGTCACCTCAACCTAAGTAGATTATGTGAAGAAGAAACTACACATTTACGCTTTTCAAACCAGATCTTATGTCCGAGATGAAAATCCTTGAATCGAATATGGAATCGACAGTTTATACAAAGCGCATGCACAATGCATAGGTATCACGTAAACTGAACACATAACTCGTTAACATTTTATGTGGAACGCGTACCTTCCGAAGGCCATTGTAGGACACACGTCATCGCCCGCTGTTTCCCTATCTACTACGCCAGATTTTGTTCAAATACGAACCATGAATCTTTGACCTACATCCAAAAGAAAAGTCTAAGTCCTCGAAACCAGCACGCAGCAGCGATAAATGAATGTTGATGAGACGAAGATATTTTGCCAGGGTTCTGGCATTGCAAATACTGATCTCTGCATACCTCTTTGGGATACAGGCGTGAATTTATGCAATGTAATGTGCAAGTTTAAATTAATTCCATACGTAAATTGCAGTTAATTTGAAGAAGCCTCCACTTTCTTTACTAAGGAGGTTAGTACCTACAATAGCCTATACATCCGGAAAAAAATGCAACATCTTCAGACTATGTCAGTCTGTGGTCACGTTACTTATTTGGTTTTCATTATCTCTGTTTTGAATGATAATCTCAAAAACCCTTTTTGAGCTAAAAAGCGGCATTTTTTTGCAGATCACCTGTGTAAGAACACAAGTTCTTCCCGCGGGTGTCGTAAAAGGCGACTAAGGGACACAAACCGGGGGGTGGGAGCAGCGCCCCTTGTAGTACAATTCCATCGAACTGCGATCCCCAACCCGTATGCCCAGCGTGGGGATTATGGGAATTACCCCCCAATGATGACACAATCTTGCGCTATGACGCTCATTAGGGGAGGGCTGTGTCCAGCAGTGGACTAATATAGCCTGAAGAAGACCTGTGTAAAAATGGCTTTCTCAAAGGTTTTAGGGTAAAATCAAGTCAGGGACAGTATTCCACTCAAAATACACAAGCCCATTCTCCGACAGCCTATAGCTAACCCAGAAACATAAATTTCCTAATAAAAGACGTTCTCTAAACAATACGCGAGGGTTTTGACGTCTGCAGCAGTCTCTTGCGGCGTTATCTGAACTACAATGCGATGCACAGGCATCTGGACTGAACGGAATTCTGAGCACTATTGACGTCTATTTAGACGGCCCCTTTTGAGATAGACACGTTTCGCGAGGACTGTCCCCATTCATGTGGGCTGTGAAACGTTTTGCATTTCAGTTCGGTTGAGTTTTGCTTGCTTATTACATTGATCGCCAGTTTCGGATAAGTAGACGCAAATAAACGGCTCGTATTTTGAAGTAAGAACTGAAGTGTTGGGCCGCGACACAGATTCTGTACGTTGGGCAGATTTTTATTTCCGAGTACTTTTTGGTGGTTCTAATGTACCTTCATGCAATCGTTTAAGTGTGACTAACTGAAAGATAAAGCACTACCTAAAATACTTTAACGACCCACTCACAACTTTGGTTACTGAGTCAAACTTAAACAGAACGTGTCGAATCACGTTTAAAAAAGTAAATAGACGAATAGCTCTAATAATATCAATTTAGTGTTAACTACCACGGTCTTTATCAAACCAAGTAATGTAATTTAAAATAAACTATACCACGGCATTCGTTGAACAAAGTTTGTTATTAAACAGAAACAATATGAAATGGATTAATTAATTAATACCTCTAAAGATGCAAAGAACAATGGAGGATTTATTTCCGTGGCATAGAGTTTAAATGATAAAAGGGCCAAGATGAAGCCTTAAGGTATGCCTGAAGAGGTATTTTGAATTAATTGTATTGCTAGCTCTGGATTCGTGTTGGTAGGTAGGTACTATGTTTATTGTTGTTTATACTTGATACTTGAAATCTTTTCAAGGTTTTCGGAAAAAATATTGACTAGAAGTGCTGAAAACTTTCTAAAACGTTTTTAAAAACACGTTAGCTTGTATTAAAAGTTGTGTAAATGGCTAGTAGAAGTACGGTCGACAGCATATCGACCTATACAACATGCATCCCCTCCATACAAATATATTAAGGTTCAAAATATATCAGCCAAGTAAAACTGTCTTTTTTGGCGAAATTGCTACCACATGCTAATAAAAGTGTAGGTGTACCTACAATAAACTTCGTAAACACTGAAAGGCATGCCATTGTATCCGTTCAAAAGGAGGCTGTACAAATGGCTACTAGAAAATTTTTTCTTTTCTATAAAGGAATTTCTCGACATTAAAAGGATATAAAGGTCACATGTGACATATAAAATTCTGAAATTATTTAGTTCACTGACATTAGTATTGTATTGTTAGTGAAACTGAAACGGTTAAAAAAATGTGCTAACTACACTGTGCCAAAAGGGCTACTATAACATATAGGATTGTTTAGATAATAATGCTGTGTGGTGTCGGCCTAGAGAATAGCATCAACCCAAATTCTTCCCGCAGGTGTCGTAAAGGTGACTAGGGACACAAACTGGGGGGTGGGCGGCAGCGCCCTCTGCAGTACAGTTCCACCAAACAGCGATCCCCAACCCGCATGCCCAGCGTGGGGATTATGGGCATAAACCCCTAATGATGGCACAACCTTGCGCTATGGCGCTCATTAGGGGAGGGCTATGTCCAGCAGTGGACTAATATAGCCTGTAGAAGAGTAGAAGAAGAAGATAATGATGTCTGGAATTAAAGTCAGTACAATGCATGTGTTCTATGTTGTGTAATAATTATGTAAACTCTGTTAATTAAGGAGTTTGAAAAGATTAAGCTTAGAGTTTTATTGTCCATTTTTTCTCCAAAATGATCTAGATTTTGAAATGGACACCTAGTTTGACTTGTAACGTTCATCAAGCCGCAGTTTCTGCGCTACATTGAATAAAACCTTTTCATTTCAGTTGTTTGCGTGGTTAATTTTACCCATACAGTCTTCTTTCAATTTAAAACGAACAAAATGGCACACACAGCTAGCTAATTTCCATCTCTAGGGAATAAAATCCCTTTGGCTAAAAGTCATGTACGTCTCCAGTGTACTAAGTATGTTTGTGGCAAACACATGTCAACTCTGCGCGCGCAAGAGTTACAGAATTCGCTAGCCAGGAAGATAGAAGGGGTAAGATGAACGAAAACAGATTTTCACGGTAAAATGCGCAGAGAAGAGAATATTTTATTTCAAGCGTATCAATCGAACTGACATGGAAAAGCTATCTGTTACGACAGACATAAATTTTTCATAAAGAGTCCATCCTACTTAGACTTCCACATGTTAATGATTTTCTTTCAAGCAATTCAACGCTCCGTTGTGTGAGACAATAGGCTTTGCTCGGCTCCTCCGAAGTTACTCCTCGTCAAGTGTGTCACCAGACTACTCATTTGCCACTTATTGTCACCTACTTCTATTCAGTTTTGAGTTGTCGTAAGCTGTGACTTGTGAACGACAGTGATTCAACATTTTGGCAACTGGAGTGGTTTATCGGAGACCTTGTTAGTTTTTTTATTAGGCCTTACCTTATTATATAAATGTAGTATATTCTAGTTTTAAGCTACATTTATACCCAAAGTATACTGCACATTAAAATACCTACATAGACAAACTAAATCATGTAAAGAGACTAAACAAAGTATTTTAGTTACTGGTTGTATAAAAGGAGTACCTAGCTATATCTTCACAATAAAGGGTAAGGACCTTCTGTTAACACGCGTTTATGGGATTAATCATCACGCGTGCCCACCGCGGCGCGTTTTAGACATTTCTTGCGCTAAAGTAAGTTATTCAATTTTCCTCACAGTGTTTTCCTTCACAGTTTCGAGCAAATATAACTTAGAATGCAAAGTCTGGCACAAAACGGGATTCGAACTTAGAATCTCACGAAATGTTAGATCATGGATTCTAAGAAGTACATTCTGCGGTATTGGTACCTAATAAGCTCTTCTTACCTACACTAGGTCAAATAAAAAATTAAACCCTATAAAAAGTTTAAAAGTAAAACTACTTCGATATCAACCCTTGTATAAGCTCACTGTTGGGGCATGGGTCTCTTCTTACATCGCAAAAACTCCTTATTCGTAAGTAAAAAATATTATTTTTTTTTAATCATAATAATTATAGTTTTTTTCCATTGCTAGCGCTAGTGAGCCTTTCGGGGCATTTATGATTCCACATCGACAGAAGTCATGAGTATTACCTCAGATCCCCAGATGCTGCTTAAGTGTGTTGATAAAGTTACAGAAATTTAAAAACCTATTTAGAGGCTAAAAATTGGTAGAGCGCTGGCACGGATAGCCAGAGGTTGCGGGTTCGAGTCCCGGCATGTGTGAATTTTTTAGCCTCTAAATAGGTTTTTAAATTTGTCCTTAGTACAGGTTAGTGCATTAAAAATAAAAATAGTATAAGTGACAGAAAGTTTGAAACTAATTGTATTAAATCTATCATCGAGTTAGCACCTATAACACAAGTCATTTAGTTGTAGGTTCTTAGTATAGGGCTAATTAGATCTGTGTAATATGTCCATGAATAATTAAAAATTTATTTATTTAATTTAATTAGAAAACTTTGATTTCTAAGGCTTTTAATGTTCTTTTGTTTTCGTTTTGTACATAGTAGTTGTTGATTTAATTGCATAACGGGTACGATAGGACTGTCATCGTCACCTTGTGACAAAAGTTCCTAAAATAAAAGAGATTGGAAAAAAAAATTATGTTCTTTTTCTGGTGGATTGTTTTGTTTGATTGTTGGATGGATTTTTCTATCTACATAGAGTGTTCTATACCGTAACATAACTTGACGCCTGTGTCCCAGAGAGGTAGGAAGAAACCAGGTATTGCCACTTGCCACGATCCTGACACCTTCGCTTCAGTGTTCTAATGCAATCTAATAGGTATCACGAAAGATTATTAAATCCTCTTTCATAATGTGGGGGCACATTTATTATTTACAAAAAAACTTAATTATTCAGCAATCAACTAAAGTTTAACGAAGGTTAAAGCCATGTTTCTAAAATTAGTTTAAATAGCGTAAACAGCTCGGAGCGTCATGGCGTGGACTATGACGTAACGCCTAGGTAAACAAACATCGTAATGACTAGTAGTCACAATAAAACATGGGTGCAGTTTACCAATGCTCACCTAAGCGTGACGTCACGCGGTGTCATTGGTGTTTCGGCCAATCTCTTTTATTTTGTTGAAAATATTGGAAATCCTTTTTTTTATAACATTAAGTCAGTGTTTTAAATCCTATTAATATGTTCTTCCCTCTAATGTCCTTAAATCTTTGATTATTTTATTCGGTCGTCACGCCTATTGACCCCTACGTTTTCTCCATCAGGCTCCCGACCGAGGGCGCTGAAAAGGTGCCCCCCGCGGACGCATCGCCCTCGATGACGTCAGAGCAGCCCCTGGACCTCAGCGCCAAGTCTAGCAGCACCGGCGGCAGCCCCCCTCCTCAGGGGAAGGGGCTCGAGAACTCAAGGTAAGAATTCAGGCTATCCCTGGGGTTCCTTACCTCAAAAGGAAAAATGGGGACTCTTAGATCACCACAGAACATTAAAAAAATATAATTAAAACTGTTTTAATACGGATTTCACTCGTTTATTATATTTTTACCATTTTCCGACGTTTCGGCACTTTTACAGATGCCGTGGTCTCGGATGACTATAATAAACGAGTGAAATCCGTATTAAAACAGTTTTAATTATGTCTAGTACTCGTGATAACCTTAGAAAATACTATAAAAAAATATGTTCTGTGAAGATCACTTTTTTGTTCGTCCGTCTTCTGTAGTAGTGTGGTGACACCTCACCCACACATTCATAGTTGTATAAATATAAGGTAACATGCTGTCTTATAGATAGTATGATACACAACGTAAACCAATGGAGACGCCGTTTCATCAATAACATCCCAAAACCACTGATAATAATATTAAAGTAAAGTAAGTAAAAGTAAAAAGATTTTTATTGCCACCAACAAAACACTGGTTGAAAGAATAAATTTAAAAACCTATTTAGAGGCTAAAAATTTCACCCATGCCGGGATTCGAACCCGCAACCTCTGGCTATCCGTGCCAGCGCTCTACCAATTGAGCCAATGGGCGACTCACGGCATCAGTGAAATTTCGAACCTCTTTACAATATTCTCTGTATTACGTACAGGCAGCGACATCTGACTTAAGCAAATTGCATTACTTACAGCCCCGACCACCTACTTTGCAGTTAGGTTTTAACATCGGAACGATATCACTGTACCCACATGATTACACTATTTTTATTTTTAATGCACTAACCCGTGCTAAGGAACAAATTTAAAAACCTATTTAGATGATGCCGTGAGTCGCCCATTGGCTCAATTGGTAGAGCGCTGGTACGGATAGCCAGAGGTTGCGGGTTCGAATCCCGGCATGGGTGAAATTTTTAGCCTCTAAATAGGTTTTTAAATTTGTTCCTTAGCACGGGTTAGTGCATTAAAAATAAAAATAGTGTAATGAAAGAATAAAGTTAATATCACTGTCAAGAGCCTTTATCTCGTATACGCTAAGAGGTATAGAGTGGAAATTAAACCATATACTCAAGTCTACAGAGTTGAGAAAAAATGAAACTTCTAAAAGCACGAGAAAAAAAGTTACGGCCGATAATGTAGAAAAATAACGTATCTCAGGGGAATTAAAATTCTTGGGGTACTTTCCGTTGACATGCACCTATGAAATAGGGCAAGTAATATCGTGTCATACAACAAATACAGAAAAAAATATGAAATATACGAGTATACGTTTATTTTGTAATTGCATCATTAAAAAAATGTCCTTGTAGTTCGGGAAAACCTCGGAAAAAACTGCGAGACATGTTTCCTAAACTATTTATAAGATAATTTATTTCTTCAAAATCAGAGTTACACAGCTATGGTACAATAACATATCGCTCATTTGGCAGAATAATGACGCAAATGTACTTTTTTGCCAATTTGAGTTAAGTATGCCAAAACACCCGAAATAACGGTTTACACTTGGGGAAAAAATGACAGTAATGTAGTTTTGTTTTTTATCGCGTGACAGCGCCACTGTCGTTGTGGTATTTTGACAAAGTTCTAACACTTCTGAATGAAACAACGGTCTCTCCTGTAAAATTGGAAAAAGGACATTTGCGTCAATATTCTGCCAAATGAGCGATATGTTGATATGATACACATTGACATAAAGTTCCAGGGCTTACATTTAATAATGAATGCCTGATGTCTAAACTAGGCAGGGCCTGTTGTATAGATTTATAATTTATAAGTAAGCACGTATGTACCAATGTGTACGGAACCCGCGGTGCGCGAATGCGAACCGTTTATGTTTTTTCGTATACCATTGTATAGGTAGTTTAAAAATATTGTGATCGTAGGAAAATAATAATTAATTATATTTTTAAATAGTCATACTCTTTTTTTTAATGCACTAACCCGTGCTAAGGTCAATTTTAAAAACCTATTTAGAGGCTAAAATTCCACCCATACCGCGAATCGAACCCGCGACCTCTGGCTATGGCTATCTGGCACGGATAGCCAGAGGTTGCGGGTTCGAATCCCGGCATGGGTGGAATTTTTAGCCTCTAAATAGGTTTTAAAATAGTTTTTAATTTTTCTTTGAGAAATATTAAGCTTTAAAGCTCCAACTTTTGTCAGATCCCTAAGCGGTGCACGGTAGAAATGTAAAAAACTCATGACAGGTATCACATGTAATGAACTTAAAAGAAAAACTATCACGGCTAAGCAGGCTCGACAACTTAACAAGTAGTGGCGACCAACTTAAAAAGGAAAACCTCCTAACAATTCCATTGAAAATTACTTTCATGAAGTTGTTAGTTATAGTTATTTAGAGCACCTAAAAACCCCTCCTTCTTCGGAACCCTTCACTGTACGTGGGCCGACACGCACTTGACCGGTTTTTGGGAATAGAACGATCACTGTCGCTGTCTCATTCCTCCGTATCGGTCCATCCTTTATCAAGATTGCCAATATCATTACCTACCCGCGCTGCATCGATTATTCAGCAGAATGCATGAAGATTGCAAAGATAACAAGCAAAATGGTCCGGTTAAAAAATATTGTCCATTATTTTGTAACACGCATGGAACGGCAGCAAATTCTCATCAAATTAAGGCCACTGGGTTAATGTTTAATCCATTTAGTTTGCCGTGTATACTGAACAGGAATGTTGGTGAAAATGCGTTGAAAGAATACTTTGGCGTTTTTAGTTAGCCCTAGGGAGTTGACTTGTCTAGACAGTGTAGTGTTTTAGTTTATCTGTCTTGCTGACGAGCTTGAAGCTTCTGTTTGCCTTTGGCAAGGGCCGACTTGCGGATGATGGAAGCACAGTTTTTACAATTCCTCACTAATCTCAGTAGTACTCCTTAAATGCAGGGTTATTTCTATAATACGGGATTCATGAAACATGGTGATGATGATGTGAACAGTTTTCATTCCACGACTTTGTTTTCTTTCGGTATTTTTTTTTTATTAAACTTTATTGCACACGAGACGAGACATTAAACAGGACACATAAGATATTTTTTTGTTTCAATAAGCAATTTTAAAAACCTATTTAGAGGTAAAAATTCCTCCCATGCAGGGATTCGAACCCGCGACCTCTGGCTATCCGTGCCAGCGCTCTTTCCAACTGAGCTAGGTAATGGGCGACTCAGCGGCATCAGTGAAATTTCGAACCTCTTTACAATATTCTCTGTATTACCTACGTACCGTATTTCTTAGAACGGGTTAGTGCATTAAAAATTATATAGGTAATCAATAAGCAGTGTTTGATATGCTTTGTATTAATTTTGAAGAACTTACTTAAAACCAAATATTAAATAGAATGGAAGTTTTTCCAGGCGGTACATCGATTTACCGATAGCTGTCATAGTCAAATTGGTAGGGCACGTACAACGCTAACATAATAAATAACATTGCGTGAAATGTGATAGTTCTAAAAAAAATATATTGTTAAACACCAGCTCTAATTGTGATGTTTCATTAGTAAGCCATGCCCGTAGTCATAGTAGCAAACTATAAATTACATAAGATAAATACTCACACGACATTTTTACATTCCATACATTAAAAATATACCTACTTTATAAAGCTTACATTCCATACATTAAAAATATACCTACTTTATAAAGCTTAGATTCCTAACTTAGGCGGTATACTCGTATATTATAGCATCGAAAACTTATAACCAAGTTGGCGGTTTTCTATACCATCTGTCACGAACATGTAGGCAGTAATAGTAGATTGCTTAACGAAGGTAGAAAGAATAAATTCCCGAGGTATTTAGACTATAGTCCGAGTAGGAATTGATTCTTTTACCCGTGTTAAACACTCTACTTTTCATTTCAAATATGAGGAAAATAATATAATAACTTATTTTTTTATATTCAAATCTAAGCATAAAAGATTTTCAAAAAAGATTATTACCTACTTTTTTGAATTCCGTCACAGATACTATAACAGATTAGTATAGTACCGCTAATTGAAGTCGACTCTTTAAATTTTAAATATGGAACTCACCGCGTAATTGTTGCGGCTCATTCCACTCAAAGAAGTTTGCGCTAAATTCACACTGGCTGTTTAGAAACTCACATGGCCGCAGCATTTTTTTTATTACTTTTTTTTACAAGCCTATCTAATTACAAAAACTCTTCACAACTGACAGTAGTTCTATTTTTAAAGTTCATTCCCGCCCTTAGGTGGCAAGTTATTTGTATGAGTTTTTCCCTCCCTATGGAGGGAAACAGCATTTTCCACCTAATAATCAGATCAAAACAACACTACTTTCCGAGTATAAGAAATAAAAAGTCCATTTCATTCGAAATTATAGGTACTTTTTACAATACAACCAACCTTGCAGGTGAGCTGGCGTCACATTTCTTCCTTTAAACCGTCTGGACTTTATAAAACCCTCTCCGTACAATTTCCCGGGCCACACAAACAATGTAAAAGGTCACTCCCGTTTTTACGGCCCGCAGACTTCCTACATTTTGACCATTCGCGTCGGCAGCCACTTCCAGGTCAGATTGCCGGCACAATGGCTGTGAATGCACCCATTAAACTATGAAAACGAAACTTGAACGATCATACATCAGTCATAAGCCTCAGGTTGGGCCCTCCGACTTAAGTAGGCAGGGTAGAAGGCCAGAATTGTGGATAGGTTTATGGATCCATATAGTTATTGGTATCAACCCTTTGTATGTAAAGAAGAAGAAGAAGAAAAACATTTATTATAGAAACAGTGCAAAAACATTTATTATAAAAACATTTATTATACAAACAGTATGTCCACACTGCTGGGGCACGGGTCTCTTCCTGCATCGCAGGACGGGCAGGCAGGTTATGCCATACTCCACCACGAAGCCCTAGTCCGGGTTGGTGGAGGATTGTAAGACAGTGGCGGCCGTTACTGTCAGAAGTTATCAAGCCGCCCATGAGGCCTCTGACATGCCTTGACGACTGCCTTGCATGACAGCCGGCACCAGCAGCGTAAAGTGCCTTGCGAAGCACATTTTTATTTTTATAACATTTACATACAGGCACATACATTGCTTCTGGCCCCACACTAGGATACGCTGTGTCGTGGAAACCAGAAACAACCACATCAAAAACATGTAAACATTCAAGACCTGGAGTTTTTTTTGTCCCTAGCCGAGTTCGAACCCGAGACCTCTTGCATGGTACGCAGATGCTCTACCGCTGCGCCACAGAGGCCGTCGCACGGAAGCGCTTGTAGCATATAGTAATTAATATCCATGAAGAGCGGTGGTAGCTCCGGGGTAGAACGTTTCCCGACATTTCGGCAGCGTTGCAGATGCCGTGGTCACGGGTAGACGTTCTCGAAACGTCTGGAATTAAAGTGACTTTATACTTTATAGTGACGTTTTACGTAATAAATAATCGAGATCGCCCTCCGACCAGGTGGGATGACGATCTGCGAAAAACTGCCGGCAGATGCTGGATGCGGCAAGCCGAAGACAGGGCGCTACGGCGCTTATTAGGGGAAGGCTATGTCCAGCAGTGGACTACATAATATAGCCTGAAGAAGAAGAAGATTAGAGCCGTTCAATATATAACTATGTATGACCATCGTGAATCATTACAAGATACAAAATAGTTTGTTTATAGACATCGCAAAACCCCGTTAAACCTAACCTAAGGTCTCCGATCCTTCTGTGTGGACCCCATGTGGGCTAGGGTCGTTGCACGAGTTGACATGGTTGCGTGGATTCGGTTACGATACGGCGGTGTTATTGCCGGCCTGGGAATGCCAACTGCGATTGTGGAGGGTCCGGCAAAGTACAGGCACTTTGTAAGTCGGTGCCCGCTAAAAACCCCAATAAATACCATCCACACAATACAATCTAGTAGTTAAGTCCCGGTTCCAAACTAAGAAATGGTCGTACGGAATATGGAAAATATATGAGCATTTCCATATATTTTTCATGAAGCCGTCGTGGCCTAGTCTAACTGAGAGATTGGAATCAATCTCTTGAGTTAAGCTACAACAGGCGCAGTCAGGTGCAGGATTTTTCTGAGCGCTTCGTTGATGAGCTTTGGTGCCGGCTGTCATGTAATGGCAGTCGTTAAGTCATGTCAGAGGCCTTATAGGCGCCTTGATAACTTCTGACAGTAAGGCCCGCCACTGTCTTACAATCCTCCACCAACCGGACTTGACCCCCGTGTCGAAGTATGGCCGAACCTTCTTGCGATGCAGAAAGAAACCCGTGCTCCAGCAGTGGGGATATACAAGTAAGACATACAAATGTAACATAATCGGACTCGGCTAGCATGAATTTTTCATTGGTTTTGAACGTTTATCCCACGTGGAAGCTTTAATTTGAAGTGGGCACTATTATCCTATAGCCAATTGCCCCAATGAGTGTAAGTTTACTGGTGGTCATGACACCATCCCACTTCTGATTTAGGTGTAAAATGAGTCGTCCAATTGACATTTTTAATATGCTTACGTTATTTTAGAAATAAAAGATTACTTTTAACGTAGTATTTTATAATTCCCGTCTATAAAACACACACACACACATGCACACTCACACACGCACACACAGTTATTCATGCGCCGAAATTTTTGCATAAATCATGTTAATTTTGCTTTTAAATATCTTGTTGGTAAACAACTAAGACCAGAAAACTCAGATAATATTGACTGCTCGGTGTCTCGTAAATAAGGTTAGTTAAAAAAATATTAGTCCCTAATTGAGCAGAAGAAATAAAAATAAAATAACACACACGTTAAAAACGGGAAAATAAGTTTCGTGGACTCTACCTATTGAATCGATGAAATTATCGACATGTAATATTAAATATCGATCTTTTTTGTGAAATCGGAAGAGACGAAACGATACTTTAAGTGGGTACTTAGTATGCGCACTACCGTGCTATTCAATACTCCACATTGACATTACATCAACGTTTTCAGAGCGCATTTTTACATCATATCGCACAGTTTCTCTACAGTAGTTTTTTATGTAACCTATTTAAGTCCCATGACAGAGCACATGCCTTCTCGCATAGAGAAAGTATGGGCTTAATGACCACGCGTGCCCAACGCGGATTGGCAATTTCAAGCGCTGATGTATGGAAAAGGTTTCCTCACGATGTTTTCCTTCATAATGTACGTAATTTAGAAAACAAAGTAGGTACAACTTAGTTTAAATTTTATTACTAATGTATCCTTTAAATCGTTGCAACTGCAATTAAATCATCGAAGTGTGCATTTAGTATGCAAATATTGCACATAATTCTGATACCGTAACGTTTGGGTCAGTGCTCCTCTGTGCTATCCACAATACCTCAGCAGAGCTCGTAATAAGAAGTCAAAGCACCCATATCTGGACATAGGATGTCGTTGCTCTTGAGTTTCACAGTCCCTTCTAGAGCAGCGTTTCTTAACCTTTTTTATCCACGGACCCCTTGGGGAAAATCAAGCACAATTTTAAGAACCCTCTTATTAAAAAAGCAACAATACATTTCGGACCATATATTTTAGTACTGCAAATAACAAAAAAAAACCTTTTCGTATAAAATGGGTTAATGTGAAGGTTGGTGCTGCTTTTTTGCAACTAAATTAATGAATTTCGATTTGATGTTACTACTGAGCTATAGTCTCAAATCTGATTCCACTTGTAGAGCATGACTTTTGGACAGAGGTATGTTGTCAACAAATGTTTGATTTATTTATGATTGTTATATGAACCATAGATAAGATAAAATAAGACTGCGGACCCATATCATACATGCGCTCGCGTATACAAGACCAGAAAATGCCTTTTCACAGAGGTATGTTGTTGAGAAAAGCAGTAAATGTTTGATTTATTTATGATTGTTAAATGGACCATAGGTAAGATAAGATAAGAGTGCGTACCCCTATACATCGCACCCTCAGAACGAAAGAGGCCTAAGTCAAAAAATAGTTTAAATACTCAAAAAAATCTCAAAAAATTGAGTACCTAACAATCATAGAGATACATAAAAAGGTATGCTCTATCCGATGAATAGTAAAACAAAGGCACTTATTGTAAAAAAGAGCATAGCGAATCTTCCGTCCACGGCATACCTTTTTATGACTCTATGATTGTAACTCAATTTCACTATTTTTAGACTTAGGCCTCTTTCGTTCTGAAGGTGCGACATGTGCTCGCGGACCAGGGGTCCGCGGACCACAGGTTACGAAACATTGTTCTAGACCATTGCAAAAGAATTGCCGGGTTCATCGCCTGTCCTCACATTGAATCATACTGTACAATTACTGACTAAACACTTGACAAATAAACTTACATCGAAATTGTAAACATATTAAGAACTTCCACCCTATTATAATCACTTGAATAGAGTCAATACTTACATAGTTTTTAGCACGACAATAAAAAATATAAATAAATATCCATGGACAATTAGAATATAATTAATATTCCGGGAATTTCATTAACATTACATAGAATCACGCCTGTGTCACGGAATGGAAGATGGCTGAAGTGTTCGAATATCTCGGCGCTTGAAATTATCAATCCGCGGTGGGCACGTTTAAGCTCTTTCTCTCTCTCTCTCTCTCTGAGAGAAGACCTGTGCCCTGCAGTGGAAAGGTATATAGGCAACATAAAAAAAACTCGTCTTTATCATGGCTTATCTCGCAATAATAATGTACTATTTGTTTTGACTCAGAGCTGTGTTATTAACTCTGCTTTTTTTCGTTTCCTGGTTCTTGCGGTATTGCTTGCGCAGGGATTTAATGGATCTTACTCCTCTGAGTAATGTTCTTGTAATCGGCTGTAATAAAGACTATGTAAAGTGCGTGCCAGACTCACGCACCGAGGGTTCCGTACATGGTTCCATAGTCGAAGGTTCCATACTCTAAGGTCGGCGGACTAACCACATTAGTCAATTCGCTCCACATTTATGGTTTATTCTGTACACCATAGGTGTAGAACGCCGGCTTCTCAATTGGGAGGTCGTGGGTTCGAATCCCAGCACGTACCAATGACTTTGTTTTCTATTTTCTACAGCATGTACCAATGACTTTGTTTTCTATAATAACTACCAAAAAAAAATAGACAAGATAACTGAGTATCTGAAGTGTTCACATACCACAGCGCTTGAAATTGTCAATCCGCGGTGGGCACGCGTAGTAATTAAGCCCGCACTCTTTTTCTAAGAGAAGACTTGTCACATGCACGGGACGAAATTTAGAAAGGTCAAACGGATAAAGAGACAGACAGACAGAATGTCACAGGCATACGGCCCGCTTTTTACCCTTCGTAAACGGAACCCTAAAAAGCTATTTTAGATCTATAACCTCAATATAACGATTAACATAATAAAGTAATAAAATAAAAAATATAATAAACAATGACTCATTTTTAAAAACCTATTATGACTCATTCCTTACTATTCTATAACTTGCCTTACGTAAACCACTCCTTATCTCAGAGGGGTAAGCAGAGACCAAGGTTTGCCACTTGCCACGTTCCTGATGAACCACTTTCGTTTCTTCAACATTCATTAGTGCAATTTGGGTTTTCGTAAATAATCTACCGTAGCCTCTATAATAGAGACCCGTGCCCCAGCAGTGGGGACGTACAAAGTATTGATATCATCATCAACAACCACAAATATGTAAGAAAATAGTAACATTGGATAATTCTTTATTTTCAAAATAAATCACTTCTTACGGTACATTGTTCTAGACAATTATATTTACCTACTTGAAGATTTTTTATTACATAAATTAACTATTGGTCTTCATACTAGATTTTGATCTGTATTGTGAAGGACTTAGGTTAGACGAATTAACATTTTTGATTAGAGGGCAAGTTATAACATAGAAATAGGGTAGGTACTAAGTTCTCAGTGAACTAGGTATTCTTTATGTTTTTTCTACGTTTATAATTAAACGGCTTCTTAAGCCGAACCAAATGATCTACACAAACGTAGGCAGCGAAAACTCATCAAACGTAAAACGCGACCCGCCACAAACAAATAAAAAGACAGACAATACCTACGCCGTCGACATCAGCTCCAATATTATACACAATATCCAATCGATAACAGCATAAATTCATTCGACGAAGACCGTGATCTGGGTCGTATGACTCTCGCCAAAACAAATAAAAATGTACTGATAGTCGCCGGTGCATCGACCTTGCATCCCGGCGAAAACACACAGAGCAAAACAAACATTGCGAGCTCAAGGCAAAGGTTCATATTCCCTTGACGACGTCCGCGAAAAAGAAGAAGGCAAAACCTAAGATGAAACTGAAGAAGCAGAGAATGCTGATGCGGACATTTGCTACCCTAATGGCTGGTGCGTGGGGCGAAATTTGAATGTAACTTACACTGAAATAAAAGTAGGGAACAAAGATAAAGATGCATTCATAGCCCCGTTATCGGCGCTGGCAAATAGTCCTATATTTTGTGCTTTATCAAAAAGATTATAGCGGGCAATAGCGTTTTGAAATATTGAATTTAGACGATTAACATTGCGACCGATAATGCTTAAGGGTATTAAACTTGATATTTGAACGGCTATCTCTACTCTCGCAAAATGTTTGCCGCCTTATTTGCTTAGGTGTGGCGAAAGGTCTTTGGGCCGTAAACAAAGTCACTTTCAGTTTTGCAAACAGCTCTCTTACGTGTTTCGTGTGTTTGTTGCAGGCCAAAAAACTCGATGTTGGAATGCTCGAGCAACAGCGCGGCCCGGCGGGCGTACACCGACGATGAACTGCAGAGCGCCCTCCGAGACATCCAATCAGGCAAGCTGGGCACACGCCGAGCCGCTGTGGTCTACGGGATCCCCCGCTCCACCTTACGGAATAAAGTGTACAAGCTCGCCTCAGAACCTGGCCACGATTCTGACCCTGACAGTGACCCCGAAAGAGGCGACAGGGACTCTCCGCCCTCTGTCATCCTCAAGATACCGACATTCCCAATCCCTGACGAGAAATCCCCTTCGCCTGCCACTTCGGTGACGACCCCAATCACTCCCATAACACCAAATTTCCAACCGTCGTCGAAACCGCCCATGAACCCGCCTTCGCAACTTCTGCTACCCCCCTCGGTGTACGCTGACCCGCCCTCAGCCAAGCATCTCTTTACGTCGCTCAGTGACGTCATAGCTAAGAGCATAAGCCAGAAGTTCCAGCAACCTCTAGACCGGCAGCATGCTGAGATGTATGGCATGCGGCCGCAGGACCGGCACGTGTCCGTCATCAAAACTCCGCCGGAGAATCCTAGGAACTACTCAGTCCCGAGTAACTCGAGAGGCAACGCGGCAAACAACAACGGGCAGCAGCAGCAACCCGGAGGTAAGGGCACGAGGCCGAAGCGAGGCAAATATAGGAACTATGACCGAGACAGCCTCGTTGAAGCGGTCAAGGCGGTTCAGAGAGGCGAAATGTCAGTCCACAGAGCCGGCTCGTACTACGGCGTACCTCACTCCACCCTCGAGTACAAAGTGAAGGAGCGGCATCTCATGCGACCAAGAAAGCGCGAGCCCAAGCCGCCTCAAGACATGACGAAACCTCAGCCGCCAAAACCTCCACAGCCAAAGCCGCCGACCAAGCCGTTCAGCAACGGAATGAACGGGCCAGAGAACGCCGGTTACCCATCCGGCTACTTCTGGCCACCGCCTGGGTTTGCTCCGCCGCCGCCTACGCCTGAGCTGTACGCGTCGCACATGATGCGTCGGTTGCGCGAAGAGGCGCCGCCTCCAGCGAACGGGTCCTTCTTAGAAGGCATCATCAGGTCGAGCCTCGAGAGGCCAGGAGCGGCGCTGCTGCAGCGGCTGACTGCGGAGCCACGGCCGCCGATGACGCCGACCACCGACGCACCGAGCCTCCTCCGGCGGCTGGCGGGGGAGCCGAATAACGAGGACTCTCCCCCGGCCCGTCGGCCCCGCATAGATAGCTCAGATAGACAATTGGCGGCCGAGATGAGGGAAGCAGTGCAGCGGCTAAGGGCCGACAAGATGAGGCCCCGGAACGGCACGCCGACGCCGCCGGCCGCCGTCACCCCGGGCGCGGCCCTGTCCCCCCCGCCGATACCCCCGGCCGCACCCCCCGACCGCCCCTAGTACTACCCTCGGAGCTACCCGCTCTACATACATCCTGGATTCCAGTGATAAATTGCCTGTGACTTTTAAGATTAGTGATACGGATTTTGGAGCGCGGCGTTGGTCATCGGTAGTTTTGCATTTTGTTTCTGTTCTCGTTCGATTTTCTGTTCTGTTTAAGTGTCTTTTTTGTGATAATATTTTCTAACATACTTACATTCCGAGGCCGGGAGCGTCGGCCAAATGCCAAGGTCTCAAAACGGATTGTGGAGCCGATCGCGAAAAGTGATTGCTACACAACCAGCTTACTGTTGGAGCGTCGTGACTCCAGCATTAACGAGAAATAAAATTGTACTTTGAGGTACACCCTTGTATTCGTAGTTTCTGTAATGAACAATCAATTAATACCTACTTACATTATTGCAATAGTAAATTCTTGTTAAAACCATATCTAATAATAGTTTTCATATATTATTGCATTATTTTACAGTTGTAGTGACAATAAGATAGTAAAGCTTTCCGATAGTAATTACTACCACACAGAGTTAAAAGATTGACTGGGTTAATTTGAACATTTCAACTTTTGCATTTATTTATATGTTTCATTCCTTTGTTTTTACATTTTGATTGTTAGTACAAAATATGTGTTAGCCAAGTGATGATAACCCAGCGAATCTTTCTCAATAGGACGACACGATTACATAAACATTTACTAATACACCAAATAAACAATAGTTACCCCCACAGGCTCAATAATCCACAGCTTTACATGAAAATGCAATAAATATCACGAAATACAAATGGTAAAAATACTTAGTGAAGTTTAGAATATCTTCGATTACAGTTGGAATTGTAATAAGCCGCCGCGACTTACAGTGTTATTCTGATAATGTTTAGTTAGATTCACAAAATTACTTTCGGTTGTACAAAACTGAATTGATGTGGTGCAAAAGTAGTACCTACCTGCTGCTAAATTAATTAAGATATTTTGGACACGTAATTGTATAGAATTTTAAGTTAGGGTGACACTATACGCCGCGAACAATGCAATTGACCAAAATGATTGTTGTTTTTGGCAAGTTGACACGCCTCCCATTTCGACCTCGTTTCATTTAAATAAAAAAGACAACCAAAAAGTGTTAAGAACTATTTAAAGAAGTATAATTTTAAGTTATTGAAAAAAAATATGTAACAAACTAATTGTAAAGCTAGCTATGAGTGTAAAAATATGTTATCGATTTTTAAGTGAACTATGCAGATTTTGTGCGGTGTTTTTATAATTAGATAGGTAATATATTGAATGAAATTATTAGTGACGTCGGAGCGTTGGTGGTGAGAGTGGATGGTAGTTTCGCGCCCATATAATTTCAGCGATTTTATATATAAGGCGACATTTCACAGTTTGGCCAAAATCGAAGGAATCCCCATCTAGAAACAGAAGTGATTAATCTAGGTTTGAGCTTCAATGTATACGTGGCTAGTGTTCGGAGTTATGTGCAATTATTATTTTGTATAAAAAAATAGTAACTTAACCTGTGTCTAAGCATACACGTGGATTTCCATATTTCTGAATGTGATATTTAGGTATTATTGAGTGCGGTTAGGTACTTGCAGAACTCTTGCAACGCCAAAATGATCGGCGCTATACATATATACACGTACGTACATAAAATACATCTAGTGAACTTACTATATTTTATGTACCATTATTGTATCTTAAGAAGATGTATTCTTATTTTTCATGGTCCAAGTTTTAAATGTTTTATCGACTATACAAAAATATGGATAATCATTATTATATATTCTTATCGACTTTTGAATTATAATTAGCCGAAAAATTCTCAAAAAATTTAAAGTAATATCTTCAAGTTTGTGAAAAAGTTTTTTGGTGTTCATTCGAAAAATATATTACGGAAGTACGAGACGGTGAAAAAATGTATACGCTCTCCCAAGTAAAAATTAGGTAAAACTATTTGGATATAAAAATTAACATACGATACTAATGTAAGACTATGTGTATTTGTGCGCCTCATGAAAAATTAAGAAATCTTTGTAATGTATGTAACTGAAATATACATTATATTATATACAAGTTAAATATCGGACATTTCCTTCGGAGACCACGAGCGATGTGCAAAATAGAACTCGAGTTCGTTCGAGAACTTGTCAGCTTGAATTTCGACATCACTAGAGAAGCGTTCAGAAATATTCATTTAGATCCTATAAAAAAACTATATCGAAATAAAAATATATCCAAATCACAATACATATCCCTCTTGGCAAGCTGTCGAGCGAATTCTAAAGACAAAAAAAACTTTTATATTCAAAATTAAAACTAAGTCGATAGCATGTCTTTCACTTTTTGTTTCTCTGTGCATAATTTTCGACGTCTTTTTAGCATTTAATCCTAAAAATTATCTATATTAAACGTTATTTGTGCATTTAAAAATGATAGAAACTTTTGTAAATTGAGAGTGGAATATGTATGCAGGTGAATTCACTGTATTTTGCCGTCGTGTTTTTGACGTCACAGCCGCACCGAACCGCATTTCGATTTTATGAAGTTTTTTTTTAAAACCGAACAACATTTATCTTTTAATACGTACGGATCTGTGTGTTATGCCTGACATTTGTTGTTAGATTAAAAATGGTTAATTTGTGTAAGTTTGTACAGAAAATAATAGGATGGGACAATTTGCAAAGAGAACTTAGATATTACGAACATTCCGTTTAGAATGTTAATAGTTTTTTTTATTACATTATTAATTAATTAATAATCACGAAAAAAAAAATATTTTTTGCGTCGGGAACAAATCATTATGTTGTTTAATCTTATTCTGTATAGTTAGATAGTTTTTAAGTGGCTTCTTTTTTTTTAAATAACCCTTTTACGATGTAGTAATTATAATTATAGTGATTATATTGAGATGTTATACATGTCATTGTTCTTGTGAGAAGCGATTGGGGCCGAGGCCCGTGTAAAAGAGAGTTGCGACTGATATGTAGGAGGACGTGCCGAGTGCCAAGCGGCGCGGGAGCCGGTGTCTGTACAAATTGTATACGCCGCCTTCATGTTATTGTATACGGTGATCTCTTGAAAGATACACACAAACGCAACTAGTAAAACTGCAAAGTTACGGTTGATGAGAAAACAACAATTTCTAAAAACTAAAAAAGACATCGTGAGCATTTATTTCAAATGTACGTTTTTATTTTATAAATATTTTTTTAAGTCGGTTTGGAGGAGTTATAATCGTAACAATTGTTGTTTGTTGTCGGTTGTTTGATTTTTTTTTTGTCAAAAAAAAAAGTTCTTTCAAGTGGTCACTGTATTTATTAGTGAATCATTTTATTGTATATTGATATTTTTTTCCACATAGTTTAAGAAGTTTAATTCATACTGTAGCATAATTTTATGAAAATAGACAGTAGACGTTCTTTATTATGTATTTTTTGTTAATTTTTTTCGTAATTAATACAAATATTTCGCCTGCAATGGCATAAGATAGTGTCTTAATGGTCCTCGAGTGGGCCTGGAACAAAAGACAATGAAAGGATGTTGCATTTTTCTTAAAAAAAAAAATTAAGTTAAATAAATGAAATGTAACCCGCAATGTATTTTTTTATAAAAAAGACGCTTACAAGTTCTTTTGAAGTTTCAAGAAACTAAAAAACACTGAAAAGACATTGCCAGACCTTATTAATTTCTTAGCTTTCTTGATTGCACATGTTCGTTGTTAGTGTGACTCTGTTTGTGAATGACAAATGCAAAAGCATTTGCGACACAAGAAATTGACGCGTTTCTATAAGTTTCACTTTAATATCATGATTGTTTTCCTTTTATATATTATACTGTATATTATTTCTATGTGGTTAATTTTAAAATTAATAGATACATTTTTATTGTAATGATACTACCTACAATATACCTAATTCACGTTAATTATCAACATTTATATAGGGTTTTCATGGAATGGTAGGTCTATGATAAAAAAGAGAGGGTTAAAAATATTTTTTAATAGAAGACAGTTTTTCCTAGGTACAGTTTATGAGTGGTTCTTAGATCATTCAGTTTAAATTAATGTACAACATGAAGCATTTAATTTTAGAAGTATAAAAATAATCGTAAAGTTAACACAATGGAAATAAATAATGAGCAAAATTGATATTTCTCTAAGTTATATTTAATTTATCGACAGAAGTAACGCTTAAACTTCGTACATACATCACATTCAGTGGATCTTTATTTTGTTTAAAGATCTAAGTACTAGGTATTCTATATCGACACGTACCTATATCTCAAAATGGACCAATTGTTATAATACACTAACTTCAGGGATATGACTTACTGAACACGGCTCATATACATGTTTTATTTTAATAATATATGAAACTATGCTAAAAAAAGCTTAGGAGATCAAATTATAATATTGTTATTTAATTACTGAGTACAAGTTTTAAATGAAAATATGTTTTTTCATATCTTTTAACTCGCCTTTATCTTTTGTTACTTTCTTCCTTTTGTTTTATTATTATTGTTCAGTTCGTATCTATATTTTTAATATCGATAAAAATACACAGTTGTATAGACACCAATGTCGAATTTGTGTCTGCATCAATATTATCAAACTTTATATTTTATAAATACATATATTAGTACGTATACAACATTATCCTTCATTCCTCAGTAAATATAAAACAAATTAGGTATGTTGGTTCTTGTACCTAAGTATAAATAAGTAGGTTTTATTTTCGAAACTCACAATTGTTACAAAATGTAGGGAAAGAAAAAAAAACAAATTGGCATAAAATGTGATTGGCATAACATAATTGTATTTTTAAATCTAGTCAAATTGTTAGAGTGACGAGAAACTAAGCTTAGCTTGCGAAAAACGATTCGACTGAATTTTTTGATAAAAAAGTGGTAAACGTCCAAAATTTGTCGCTTGGCGATTATAAAAGTTGATTTGAAAAATGTGGAATTGTAGACAATGTTTGTAGTTAACAATTTCTTACTTTATACTGTAACTGAGGTAGCGTGTTTCAAAATGAAAACAGTTTTCATAATGTACCTACGCTAGTGTCCCTATCTATAAGAATCTTTATGTCTTATGTTAAAATAAAATTACGAAATGTCTGGTTTGGCAGGTGTAAGAATGTGCGAGGATATTTAAAACCTGTATACAATAAATTTCTTTCATTTGTTGATATATTTTGTTTTATTTTTGTACTCAATTTAATGACTTTCATATTTGGTACTTTTACACCTTGCGTAGGTTCACCTCGTAAAGGTGCCTTCTTTCCAAATTACTTACACTTACATTATGTAGACGATGTAATTATGCAAACACACAATAATTTACAAAGAAAAAGGTACTCTGTTGCCCTCACTATAAAAACAAAATGCAATGAAAGGCTGCCAGCCGGTCAATCTTTTGAAATGAAAAAGTAGGTAAGTAGGTAGATATATTGAACAAAATAAAGCAACCATCCGGTAATTTCCGGTAATTTTGTACCAAATGTCACGTTACGCTTCAATAACATAAAAAAAACATTGAAAGAAGATTTAGCAAATAACACACCGAAATGCCCAGTAGCACGTAATTCGGACCGAAAAACCGCAAATTGGCCATTTCGTTGTCAAATAAGTGTAATTTTGACTTATGGATGTTCGATTGACCGCCATTTTGGGAGCCCGCGGCGGCGGCGGCACCTGGGCTCAAGGTTTGAAAAAAGAACACAAAAAGTCAAAACGGAGAATGGAGTTCTTATTTCAAAATAACGCTTGCTTCGCGAAAATTACCAACATAAGAATAAAACCCGTTTTGAGCAGTGCCATTTTGTGGTAGTATTTTTGTTGAATGCAACGACCAGAGTCTATTTATGTCCGGAAGAAAAAGAGTAAAGTATGAAAATTAAACACGCCTCCTTGTGGTTAGCTGCCTTGACTTTGCAAGGGGAATGAACTTTTATTCAGTAAAAAAGATTACTAGGAACAAATTATGAATACCTACGTTTACATAGAAACTTTTTCAACCCACGAAGAGAACTTTTTGAAGGTATTAGAGCTTTTACCAGGACCTAAAATATTTAACTAATTTAAGCACATAATTTTCCCAGTTCTTTACGAGCACCAACCAGATATCCGACAAATCCCAAAAAGGCCTACCAAAAAAACCAAAAGTCGATCGGCAAAAGAAAAAAGCTCAACACCCCACCAGGCTGCGCCCGCGCAGAACGAAACCGAAATCGTTGACCATGACCTTACTCGCTTACTCTTGACTTATATTGACATTTGTGTGTGAGACAGAACGCGCACGAGTGTGTGAGTGAGCAATTCGGCCACTTTCGCCTCTTGGATTTTTTGGTTGTGTTGTGTCAACTTGTGCCAAAGAGCAAGCAGTACCCGATACCAGAATATGGCCATCCGACAGGCTCCTTTTAATGTGCTTTCATTCCATGAGATTCACTGGCGTTACCAATGAAAAAAATCCTCGATATCAACCCTTGTATGTCCCCACTGCTGGAGCGGTGGTCTCTTCCTGCATCGCAGGAAGGTTAGGCCATACTCCATCAGGGGGCCCAAGTCCGGTTTGGTGGAGGATTGTAATACAGTGGCGAGCCTTACTGTCAGAAGTTATCAAGCCGCCCATAAGGCCTCAGACATGACTTAACGACTGCCATTACGTGACAGCCGGCACCAACGGCTTAACCTTAAAAAATCAAACTTTTCTTCATAGATCATTTTTGCAAAATAAACGCTTGAATTAAGAACCGTGTTGTTTGATGTTAAAAATGGGTTAAAGTGTCTTTCTGCTTCTATATTACGAACACCAATCATATTACATTCGCCTGAGGGATGGTACAGGCGCTGTGAAAGCCTACAATATCTCAGGCACGGCAGCGTCCGCGTTGTCCTCTACCCATCTACTGTGAGTATAGGTGCCTCTGGTCGCCGCATAAATTATCTCTAGTAGATACAAAGGTCACTCGTCTAACTGTCAAATATCGTACCAATTACTAATAGTTTTTCATGTACTCTAAAATTTATGGTGTGCAACAAAGAATATCTAATCTAATAGCAAAGATTAAGATTCCAACAGGATTTGGTGTGCATAGGCCTCTCGTCTCTCAACGTAAATAGAGCTTGTTGGCCAAATTTTAGCTAAAACGGCCGTTATTTGTCAAAGTAGAATTAATTGTCTTTATTTTTTATTAGGTAAGCTTTATTGCTCAAAAATGTCCCAGTTTCTTGATCATACATACTGGATCGTTTATCCTGAAAATCACTATGTATTTGATTGAGAGATAAGAAAGACAGTTTTTGCAAAAAGACGTTATAATTTGGTTAAGACAGTATTTTTAGGCAAATTATTTCATTCTATTTTCGCTACAAGTCCATAATTATGCACGAGTGGAAATGGCAATTAAAAATGCCGAAAACGTTGGTTGTATACTCTCCTATTCTGATTGTTTATCATCACCTGCTGCGTGGTTTCAAATTCATCATGAACTAGAGAGTCTTACACTCAAGTTCACGTACGTACTTCAGCCGATTCAAAGTCGCTCATCGTGCTATGGGACGGACTATGCTCGAAGTGTCTTCGATAGTTCATGTTAAAAATGAGACCATCCGCTAAATACCTGGTGACTGACATAGCCTATAAGATTAATAAGCTGAAGTGATAGTGGGTTAGTTACATTGATATGTCGAGGAACCGATAGTCGTTGGGGTGCAAAGGATCTCGAGTGGAGACCACGAATATGCAAACGCAGCTCGCTGGACCGACGACGGTCTGAGGCAGATTGAGTACAGCGATTGAAATTGGCAATCTACGCTGACATTTGTGCTATCCAGAGGGATTTCTATAGGTTACTTTGTCTGCTGCAGCTTGTCAAAATAAACTGGAGCTTAGTATATGAGGAATAATGCTGACAAGCTTAGAAGGGTAACAGAGGAATGTTTGAAATATTGTGAACGTGATGAATAGGAGGGCGTCCGATTTATGAAATTATGGAAATATTTTGTGAAAATGTTCTTCTTTATATCCAATTCGTAGTTTTACCCACATGTTAAATATTGCTTAATTAACGAATTGTTTAAAATAATTACATATTCTTCGTACGTATGATTTGTTTAACGCAATGGATTTCACTGTAATATTATTCAATTTAAATAAATAATAATAGTTATAGGGCGAACCTTGTTATTTTCATAAATACATTCACGTTTTACATCAAGTTTTACCTTATGATTATAAGGACTGTCAAACCTTAAGAGAGCACAGCTAGTATAGGTACTATAGAAACATTTACACAAGACAAGATAATATAAATAGATACATAAGCGAGTTTACTTCCTTAGAAATTTCTTTCAGTCAACCAGATCCTTTGTGAATTAATAGTTTTGAAGGCTTATGGGAAAGCGATGGGTTCCTAAGCGGGTTCATCTATATTAACAAAGTTTAATTACGTTCCGCTTTTGTAAATCTAAATCAGACTACGAAGCAACGTAGCAACTATTATCTAATCTGTGGTAAAGTTACTATGGAGAGCGCCTCGGGCAAGACCTATCATACATTTGACGACCTCAGTGGCGCAGCGGTTTGGCACGCTGACTGTAAACCGAAGGTCTCGGGTTCGATCCCCGGCCGGGTCAAACTAGGAAACAAACTTTTCTAGTTTATCGGTTATTTATGTATAGGGTTAACGAGATATGTGTAATATGTCCATGAATATTTATAAAAAAAAAATTAAAAAGTGAAAAGTCAAAACCATTTCATTCACTATATTATAAACAAAATGTTTACTTAATGAACGTTAAAGCTGTTAGTTTCACATTACATGGAGAGGAAACTAACAAAGAAACTCTACATATTATATTCTTTTTACAACAGATTTTAACTTACTTAACCGAGTTTTCAAAGTTACATTACACCAGACTTAATCATCCCCGTTAACCTTATTTTATTCCAGACATCGTTATCTTCCAAATAATCCTTAGTATTATAGTATATTATAATATTATATTGTGCTTTTTTGCACAGAATATGCTTAACAGATGATTTATGCATAAATCATCTGTAATAGATGCAAAGGCCCTTGATGATGATGCTTGACAAATTTTTTAAATCACTTGGTGGTAAATCTAATATATTTTGTAGAACCGTATACAGTGCTCCATAAAGGATGTATTGACCTTTGCAAGTCTAAATCGTGAAAAATATAATTTAGTTTAATATTAATTAATATCAATATTACGATTGTTACCTATATTTTTGAAATTGCTGACATTTTTCTTCACATACATTATATTTTTGTAAAGGTCTGCCACCTGCAACTGTTAAGATGTTAGTATCTTTAAAGAATTCCCTTAACGAATCCCTACTACCTAGCTTATATGTATATATAAATCGGGTCGCTCTGCAAGATGAAGATAGTTTTGAAACTGTCTGCTATGTGCTTTAGCCTATAAAAGTGCTTCAGGCCTTCTCTCAGAAAGAGAGTCTGGGCTTAGTTAGCACACGTGCCTATCGCGGACTGGCAATTTCAAGCGCTGATGTACGTGAAGCCTTCACTCAGGTTAACTCATTTCATTGAATTTAAAAAAGGAACCTCCAAACATATTTTCAGTTGTCGCCAGTCCCATCTGCGCCCAAACTCGTCTTTGCCCCGCCATGCAATTCGGATACTTTTTGTCGGCGCACACTCGCGCGAAATGCACTTCTGCCGGAGTGTGCGTGTTTTTCGCCGCGCGCGCACGTTTGGGCAATGCACTCGGGCCCACAATGGCACTGACCTTGGCCAATGCGCCCGCGCAGCTGCGTCCGTGGGGGACGATTCGGCGTTCGAAATTCGAAATGGCGAGGGATTATGAGTTTGTCTCGCCGTGCTTTTCGTTTTTGCGTTGGTTTTTCTTGGCGATCTGCGCAGGTTTATTTGTGAAGATGATCGCTCTCCTAAAACCTAATTGTGAGAGATAAGGAGAGAATATTTTGCTAAAGTATGGTAACTACTCTACCCGTCAGTATTATTTTTGTATTGGATTGTATTTGTTAATATAAAACAGAACACGTTGCGCATCCTGACATGACGAGTTCATCGTACCTACTGACGAATTCCTGACAGCAGTAAATTATGGAATTTGACAGACGATTGAAATCATTGAGGATTTAGCATAAATTAGGTACCTACCTAGGAGATAATCAAGACAAATTCGAATGCAAAATACCTACAGTACAGAATGAGGGCACGACTGTAAACAGACAAAAGAGCTAAGAAAAGAGTTCAAACTCTAAAAACCGTCTTATTATTAAGAAATAAGTAATAATGTTTGAGATTAGGGGGCGTTTTTATTTGTCGTGATGTAATTATGGAGATTACCTACGTACCTACTCAGAAATCAGGTTTCTGTTCATGAAAAACTTCATTTCATTTGAATTGCCACGGAAGTACTTACCTACATATTTCACATACATTTTAACAAGTAAAAAAACATAATCCTGTTATGAGACCTATCCTTTAGAACTACAGAGATAAAACGATCTCTTCTTCAGCTCAAGAGCCTTTTAGAGGCATGGATTTTTAAATAAAATAAGATTTTTTATACAACTCATGCTTGGATTGGTAAACATCAAGAAAAAAATGTAATTGAGTAGACACTAACAACTATTGGAATTGATTTTAATTATGATCGATGCTAAAGAAAAGGTACTCAAGATGCGTTATTTTAATACCACTATTTTAGTGCATTAAAAAAAAATATAATTAATACCGCTCCCGAAGCGCTCGTGGCCTAGGCGAACCGAGTGATTGGAATCAATCACTTGGTTAAGCAACAACAGGCGCGGTCAGGTACGGGATGGGTGAGCGTCCCGTGACTACCGCTAGTGGCATTTTTCCGAGCGCTTCCGTGCTTCGCAAGGCACGTTAAGCCGTTGGTGCCGGCTGTCATATAATGGCAGTCGTTAAGCCATGTCAGAGGCCTTATGGGCGCCTTGATAACTTCTGACAGTTAGCCCTGCTACTGCTACTGTCTTACAATCCTCCACCAACCCGGACTTGGCCCCCGTGGTGGAGTATGGCCTCACCTTCCTGCGATGCAGGAAGAGACCCGTGCCCCAGCAGTGGGGACATACAAGGGTTGATAACGAACGATAATTAATACCACTGTGTTATATTATAACTTAAGGGGCTTCATGCAGTAGGTAACATAAAAAAACATATATTTTCTTCGTGAAGCTAAGGCAAAAGACCCAGAATCAAATAGCATGCCAAAACCGGTCATTATTTGTGGTGTACCTACTTCATGACCATGTCCATGATCTTAGCTTCTCAGTCATGAATCCTAAACACCTGAGCTATTAACATGATTAAGCGATTGATGACAGTTTTTTCAAAGTGGATCTGGTAAAAAAATCATGATTTCTTTCCCTTTTCAAACTAACGATCATGTGCCCTAAATAGCCTGTAATATAATTGAGATTTGATGGATTTCTCTGACACGTTGAATCGACCCATATGATTCAATGGCCCTTTTTGACTTTCACGAACATGTGTGTTAAAAATCACTGTTAATTTAATTGAGAGATTTATCTGACAATTTTGCCAGAGTATGATATTTTCGATTCTAGTGCTAGGAGACATGTAAGGAGCTGCTCATGGAGTATATAGGAATTGCTGCTTAAGGGAGGCTCTTATGTGTCTCCTCCCATGTTGATTTCTGTCCTAAGCCTATTGACAAGGTTTCAGTGCGATCCAGCACGTCGTTCGTAAATAAAAACGAAACTACCTTTGTAGGGGAATTTAGGAATTGTTCCTTGAGGTGCCGCCTTAACTTGCAATGTTTTTGACAAGTACCTACATACCTACTTATTCTCCTCTTTCCTTTAACCTTCCTTCAAACAGGATGCTATGACATTTTATTAAGTAACATTTAGCATGAGCATTGACCATAAGTAAGGTACGTGCCTTTTTCTCCGCTTTCAAGTTGTGCCAATCTCAGTCCTATGCTTCGGAGTAAGAGACCAAAGTTCAATGTTAGGGTAGAGAGGTTGCTAGCGTTAATGTGAAGAAATCATGACAGCGTACAGTCATCGTGAAAACTAAAAAAAAAAAATATATTTGACAATTTTATTATTGTATGAAAAAAGGAAAAATAACAAACAATTTATAGCTAAACCACTCAAATTAACAAGAGTTATTTTGTGCTGTTAAATTTATCGATTCTGTTAAAAAGCTTTTAAGTTATGCGTTAATTCAACATAACGTTGTTAAGATGCCTATATACGTCTAACTGCAGTTCTTCTCTCACAGAGATAGAGAGAGAGAATAGGTTTAATCATCACGCATGGCCACCACGATATTGTACCTATATGAACAGTAAGATTTCCTTACGAAATTTTCCTTCACAGTTCGCGAGTGATAGACATTGTTAATTTGCTACTTACACTTTCACAAATGTACCTACGCAATTAAAAACTCATTGGTACAAACGACACCTGAAAAACCTTTACACTTCTGTTGGAACGTCACCGGTAACGTAAGTGAGTCTAGTGCACGCATGTAAAGTTTGATGAAGGTTATGGTTATTTATGGTTGCTGGTTATGGGCTGTTGACTGTATGACCGGCTGGAACATAGGAGTCTCCAAAGGACTACTAATGCGCAACCACCGCACTACTAATGCGCCACCACCGCACCACCGCTTCTTCTTCTTCTTCATGCTATATTAGTCCACTGCTGAACATAGCGGCCATAGCGCAAGGTTGTGCCATCATTGGGGGGTAATGCTCATAATCCCCACGCTGGGCATGCGGGTTGGGGATCGCAGTTTGGTGGAATTGTACTGCAGAGGGCGCTGCTGCCCACCCCCGGTTTCTGTCCCTTAGTCGCCTTTTACGACAACCGCGGGAAGAATTTGGGTTGGTGCTATTCTCTAGGCCGACAGCACACAGCAACCAGCACCAACACAGCTCTGTACCTAGATACCTAATAAATTCGGCAAATGAAGAAGTTGCACAAAAAAAGGATTTAACCTAATTAGAAGGGCCATGTTAAAATATTAATAACTCTACTTAATGTTCTTCTCTACGACTAATACTTACTTGTCATATCGAAAAAAAATCATACCTGTTGAAAAGTCATTCTAGTCACGTGATACAAAAACGCATCATAAAAATCGGGCTCAAACTAGGTACGAAGACTTGAAGGTAACGCCTTACAAAGAATGAATATTTTTTATTTGTCTACGCCATCGTTTTCTCTTCGTTATTCAGACAGCCTCGGTGGCGCAGCGGTTTGGCACGCTGACTGTAAAACTGAAGGTCTCGGGTTCGATCCCTGGTCGGGTCAAGCTAGGAAACGAACTTTTCAAGTTTTTCTCGGGTCTTGGATGTTGTCTATATATTTATTGTATAAAATCTATCGTCGAGTTAGCACCTCAACAAACAAGTCATTTAGTTGTACTTAGTATAGGACTAACGAGATCTGTGTAATATGTCCACGAATATTTCTTTATTTTATTATTTATTATAGAAAATTAACTAATTTAATTTTGTACCGAAACATCAAGAATCAATTTAAACAGTTTATTTTTTGTTGTTGTTCAAATAATGATTGCTTCTTCTTCTTCAGGCTATAATAGTCTACTGCTGGACATAGCCCTCCCCTAATGATCGCCATAGCGTCCTGTCTTCAGCTTGCCTCATCCAGCATCTGCCGGCAGTTTTTCGCAGATCGTCATCCCACCTGGTCGGAGGGAGCCCTACACTAGGTTTGCCGAGTCGCGGTCTCTACTCAAGAATCCGTTTACTCCAACGGTTGTAGGTTCTTCGCGAGATATGGCCAGCCCAAATAATGACTGTAATCGGTTTATTTTGTTTCTTTGATGTGTATCGTTGTTTTAATAAATGTGTTGTTTATTTTAAGCAATTTTGATGATGACTGTACCTACCTTTCTTTGAACGACTCTAAGACATGGTATCAAGACTTTGGATAGAGCGCTATACGATCTCAAAATTAATGAAACGCTTCTTCTCGCCCTACGCGATACTTATAAGCACTAAAAATAAATACCATAACACTCAGGTTTCCTCACGATATTTTTCTGCACAGTTATCGGGCGTTGATTTTTTATTTTTTATTTTAGTTGTTTAAACGTGCAGACAGAATATGTTTTGGTTTGTTATTAAAAAAATTAGCATCTGTTGCTAAGCTAGATTGATCAACTCTGTGTTACAACAGATAGCCCGTACTTCCTTCGTTTAATAAACCTATGACTCTTCCCAGAACTTATGACTCATCCGCCATTTTTTTTTGTGATGCATCTGCACACGAGTGCTTTGTTATGTAGCCTATTTACGTCCCACCTTAGGGCACAGGCCTTCACTAACTGAGAGAATTTGGGCTTAATTACCACGCGTGCCCTCCACAGATTGGCAATTTCAAGCGCTTTGCTTCTAATTGCCTTCATTGTTTGTTACTTAATCACACCAGAGCGGCTAAACGGATCTGGAATTTGGCTTCATGGCACTATAAGATAAGATAAGAATATTCTTTATTGTACACTGGAAAAACAACAAATACAAAACAATTGCAAATATACATAGTACAATTGGCGGCCTTATTGCTAAAAGCAATTTCTTCCAGACAACCTTACGATGGCACTATTATCCCGAAAAACATATACCGTTACCGAGGTATACCTACTAGCTGTCGCATTGAACCAAACGTCAATGCATTAGCTTGTGCTTTCAGCCTATTCGTATTTTTTTGGTATTCCACTGCAAGTCTAAGGACTTTTGTTATTCATACAAAAAATGTATTGTAATTAAATTATAAGAAATATACAGTAAAATTGTCTTTGTAACTGTTTCTTCCCTTAAAAAATAAATTCATGAGTGAACTTCAGGCCCGTAAAAATAGAAAGCCTTGTCTTTTCTGTAAATCATTTTTGTTCTAGTCTTTATGGTGACAAAACAGGCAAGGTCGTTACTTAAATTTGGCAGAGTCAAATCCAAACGGTAAGCCTCTCACTCCTATGGAATAAAGGTCAAAATGGCACGGAGGAGTGTACGTAGTTTTTCCTGAGCCTGAATGTATCCTAATTTCTAACGTGCTTTTCGCGTGCCACCCCGGCGGGTACCGCAAAATAATTAGGCTATTGTAGTCTGTTTTCGGTTCTCTTTTACTGGGAGAAGTTTGTGTCTAACTATCAATGTATAGTCATTCATTAAACATATATTATGTAGCTAGTTTGTATTTGTATGTCCATAAAAATATTTATTATGTATTATAAAATAAGATTTAAGTTTTTATACTAATGTACCTTAGTCATTTTGTATAGGTATATATATCTACATCCTATATTTATATTTAATATACACCTATCTACTCTCTTCATATTTCAGCCTATCCATCTTAAGGTTGTCTGGAAGAGAGCGCTTTTAGCGATAGGACAGCCAATTGTATACTACTTAACTTAGATATTTAATTTTTTCATGTACTCTCAAATAGCGGAGATGGCGGGATGACCTCACGACCTTTCTGCCGGGCTGGGAGGAGGTGGCCATGAACAGGGAGGAGTGGAAGACAAAAGCGGAGGCCTTTGCCCAGCAGTGGGCCACAATCGAGGCTAAATTAAAAAAAGGGTTGTCAAAATGTATGGTGTGCAATAAAGAGTATTAGTCTAATATAAAACACCAATCCGGTCTTGGCCCCCGTGGTGGAGTACGGCCTATACCTTCCTCAGGAAAGAGACCCGTGCCCCTCGATGGGGACATATCTAATGGGTTGATGATGAATCTAAAACAGTAATCGGTTTAGATACATTAATAATATTGATAATGAATATAAGACAGTAATCAGTAAATCGCAGGAAGATTAGGCCATACCTACTCTACCACGGAGGCCAAGTCCGGCTTGGTGGAGGATTGTAAGACAGTGGCGGGCCTTACTGTCAGAAGTTCTCAAGCCGCCCATAAGGCCTCTGACATGCCTTATCGACTGCCAATAGGTACATGACAGCTGGCACCAACGGCTTAACGTACCTTGCGAAGCACGTAATCGCTCGGAAACATGCCACTAGCGGTAGTTACCGGACGATAACCCATCCTACATCTGACCGCGCCTTTTGTTGCTTAACTCAAGTGATTGATTTCAATCACTCGGTTCTATTTACGTTTTAATAATTTTAATTGTAATTTTAAGTGTGATTGTACTCGTATACTGGTTTTTATTCATATAGGTAATATAATGTCATTGCGTTTTTTAATAAGTTTAGCAGTAATACCTATAACCTTTTTATGCAATTTACGGCCTCATTATAAAAACATGATTTTTAAAATAGGTAAGTAGGTACCTAGAGACATAGATTATTCAAACTGCCTCTGAGGAGTGTTTTAGAGGAATCCTGTTTTATAAATAAGATTGTTATGTACCTATGGTCTTTATATTTATAAATATCCCTGTTCATATCCCAGTTAAATCATCCCAAATCCTGTCTCAGGCCCTTACAGAAAAACAGTGTTAGACCAGAACTCTGCAATTCCACGTAGGTATGCCTTTACAATAAATTTAGTAGGTACCTACCATCCTGGATGTGCACTTTGATGTTGCACATCAGTATCGAAAAAAAAATATTGAATAATTTTCTGACAAGCACATAAGCAACATTATTGTCTGTAGTAACTTGTAATTAAAAGAAATGAAGATAGAAGTTAGTTTTCATTCTCGCTAAAACCTACTGGGGTCGGAAAAAACCTAGCTTGGAGAAAATAGCCTGCCAGTGTTTCGTTTTCTTAGAACAATGTCTTTTTTTATGCGTCTTAAGTAAAAATAACGGTGCTTTTTGTATTATTACGGATTCGCAAATGAGTATTGTTCGGAACTAGGCTTTAGCACGCCATAGTAGCCTAACGAACCAAAAGAAGAGTTGAAGAATTGTGTCTTTAGCTTTGTAAAATGAATTCTCCCTAGACTCATAATGGCCACGAAAATTAGAGTGCTGCCATCTTTTGTTAACTTTTTGCAACTATTATAGTCTACTTACTTCGTTACTGAAAATATTCCTTAATTGACGAATAGATGGCGCTGCAAAAATGTTTTTTGTATTAAATATCGATAGATAGCGCTAGTAAATTGTGTAAAATATTTTATTTTTACTAAGAAACTAGTTTTTGAGAATGGCAACACTAAACGTCATTGCAATGGGCTGCCAATACGTGTAATTTTCCCGAAATGACGGACAAATTTAATTTATCTTGATTTTACGTATTGTATATTTGTTATTGGTCCCAAATCCACCCAAATGGTGACGTAATGAAAAGTGGAACTCCGTTTTGCTGCTAGTTAACAGCAACTTACTATTTAGCATAACCTCGAAATAAACAATCAAATAAATAATAATTGTGGAAATTTAATTAAGATTTATTTTATTTTATTGGTTATTTCTAAACTTAAATTGGGAAGTTAATGTATGCTACAGCTGGGCAAGAAAAATAAAAACTGAAGAGTACGATTCTGCTCAGTCATTTTTCTTTTTCGGTTACTAGGAGTTGCAAAAAGCATAATATAAAGTATTTTTACTTTTTCGTAATTGTAGCACTAATGATATTTTTTTAACAGACAGCATTGTCGTAAGTAATAAATCAACACTTCATGCCTACAGAGTGACAAATAAGTACAGCACCATAACCTCTGCCTGTCGAAATGTTTCCTTGGAAGTACAGTCGAGGAGCACGATCACCAACTTAGTACATTGTTAATTCATGATGCATCAAATCAACAAATTTATATAGTCCCCCACTACTAAATTAATAAACGACCCAACTAAACAGTAGCCATAGCTCCTATGGTATCAGCATGATGCAATTAATCTTATATTTTTATTGTTTTTATAGCTTATATTTACAATTATTTGCTTACTGCTGTGCTGTACACAGTTTGTATAGGCTTTTTCTCCCCGATACATCTATAACCTACATATACAGGCAGGCATCCTCACTGGATAGTGAAGTATAAGGCCCTTTACACACTACGACGTTTAGCATCGATGTAGTCGCGATGCAGCATCGATGCCGTTGCAAATGTCCACCTTTACACACTTGCACTACTTTAGCATCGATAAAGTCGCGATATAGTCGCAATGCTGTCACGATGCAGAAGCTGGCCTTGTAGCGATGCAGTATCGATGCAATGGCGATACAGCATCGATGCACTCGCGATCCTGTAACGAAACGTATATTTTGATGAGTCATTTGTTGACTGCCCCTGCTCGATGAGTTCGATTGAAACTCTTTTAATCACGTTCTCTGTATTAAAAAAGAATCGTAAAGGCAACAGAGGAAGTATTATTATGACCACCCATTTATAAGTGAAAGATCAACATACCCACGTATCGATACAACCGCGCTTTACCATCGATACGCACTCGCAGTAGCATCGATACACACGCGCATTAATGCAAATATCTGTTACTGCTGGTGTCGCGATGTGTCGCGTTTCAAACAGTCGTGACTGCATCGATGCTAAAAGTGAAATGAAATGAATGAATGAAATGAACTGAAAATGTTTATTTGTAACAATAAAATAAGTCTTGAGAGGGTAAATAACTGCCGCCAATTGTACTTTGTATCTTTACATTGTTTGTTACATTGTACATGTTTTATAATATGTGCTCTGGTGTACAATAAAGAATATTCTTATCTTAAATAATCTGTTAGTCAGAGTCCTAAGATTAGGAGTTAGCTTACTTACACTAAGTGCAACTCATATTTAATTAAATTTAATATTAAATTCAACTTACATACAACAAGTCGCAGTATGTAAAGGGCCTTAGAATGCGGAGCGCGACAATCGTGGACTGGCCTATCGAAATCGATGCAAACTGGACAGCTGTTTCAGTGGTAGTATAAAAAAACGTTTAATTCTGCCTGGCTCATTGCTCGATAATATCTAGCAGTGAGTGAGTGAGAATGTTATAGATATGCTCGCCCGAATATACATAATAAGTATATTAACCTAACAACTGACGTCATTTGGCATACAATTATTGTCTCTTCTATTCACTGACTGTAAGTAACAGTTTAAAAACTCTATCTTTTCACACACTTTAAAGCCGAGCACCATCGCGGAACGAGTGCTAAAAAAGTATAAAAAAGACTTTTAATAAGTTTTATATTTTTCTCTTATATTCATGGACAAGAAAAGAACACAAAATATGGATACAACGGGTTGTATGGCTCTCTGATTTCTAGTTTCATCTAGTTTTTCTCAAAATTTACAAACTGCAAGTTTACTTCGTTAGTAATATGAGGAAATATTTTTACCCCACATGGCAACCCAAAATTAGTCCCGTAAGAAACGTCGCCGCTGGACCGCTTTGAAACGTCTGAAATAACAAAAAACTTGTTGAAAAATGCATCTAACAAAATGGTAGAATCGCTACAAATGTTCTTATTCCTCTTCAAATCGAAGTATAGACGAAAATACTCGTGGTTCTCTCCTTTCCTCTGTTCAGTAATCATAGTGTTATTGTTTTGTCAAAGTGTGGCTTCGCTATGTAGCGATCATAACTGTGTAAATGGAATGTGTAATAATGCGACTTGCGTGTGTTTCGAGGGCTGGCAGGGCCCTGAGTGCCAGTACTGCGGCGGCAAAGTCCGGTAAGCATCCTAACTTGGTAAAAATTCGAAGGGTTTTGGAGGAGTTCACTGACCTAGTATTTGACATAAGCGGGTTGGCGAATACGAAAAAGAGCCGAGAGAAAGCAAGCGTAGGATTATCCAATTATCTTCTGTGGCTTCTTGGAGGTTCTACCTTGAAGGTCTGAGTGGGTAAGGCTGAGCAGAAGGCCAGTGGGTAAGACAATAGTTTGAGAACAATTAGTGATGTTTTCCTTCTAACTTGCACAACTAAAGCACAGTGGTCTGGTGGATATAAAGAAGTCGATTTTGAAGAATTCAATGTTTGATTTGGTAGTTTAGGACACTTGTTGTACACCCACCAATGTTTGTCGATTGATTCTAATCCATCATGGTTGGGAGTCGCCAAAGAATTGTCTCTTGTAAAACCAAATTCTATAGGTTCTCCTCCTCTTAATCTGCTTTAATGACGCATAACACTGGGGAACATCTCTGAGAAGATATTCTGGGTGACCCACTTCGCTTTAGAAATATGAAGCGCCAACATGCCATTGTGTCAACACCTCAGACACGAAAATTTCCTCACAAAATTTTCCCCATACAGTAAGCAGTACTGCTGCTTACAAATTCATGAATATGTGTTACAAAGTAGTATGGATATGCTGGAATCAAACCCAGTATATCTCATACGTGAGATATAATAAGCATGCATTGCCGCAGCTGTTACGATAACTGATGTATAATGTTCCTGCAATCTTGAAATTTAATCATTGGTACACTGTTGCACTGATTTGATGAAATCATAGCAGTGCCCTTTGGTGATCTGATGATTCGTTAAACTAAATTTAAATTCAAACACAATTAAATCATTGAAATTAGATTGTAAAATATTTTTTTTTTTTAAATTCAAAATATTTTTACTTGTTCTTTTTTCACATTTTACTAAATACAATTATAGATAATATATACACCCAAGTAGCCTCTATGTCCCAAGAGCCTTCTTTCAAAAAGGGAGAGTATCTGCTCAATTACTCCTTGAGTATGCGAGTGGTAAAAAAACAACATTCTAGGAGATGTAAGGCAACACAGAAAGGTAAAGGCAATACTGGCAACAGCGTAAGTAATGGCATTATGGCATTCCTCATGAGAGGCCTATGTCCAGCAATGAATGAATGTGAACTGATTAATTGGTATTAAATTATTTTCTTATGTGTAATGATTAGTTTACCACTTGCCACAAACCAGACGAGAAATCCTAACAAATCACAATCGTAGGCAAGCGGCAAAAAGTTATTAACAAAATCATTTAATATCAATCAATCGGCCCATATTCGTCTTTTGCTGGACATACGGCTTCCCATGAGGATTGTCATTTCTTTCTGTTTTCGCCTATCCTCATGCAGCATCTGCCAGTCACCTATTTAATAGCAATGCAAACATAATATGGACTTCATTCAAATGTATAAAAATGAATTAGCAAAGGGTGAGATAAAAGTACCAAAAACCAATGTAGTGTAAGACATGTAACCTAGTTTAGGCTACTTATAAATATCAGTCCTTCGACATTATAGTCAGTCTTGATTGAGCACTACTCGTTTCATTCATCTTCCAGAACGCTCCACCTTACATGGCGACCCTGCCTTGTTCGGTGCGTGCGAGCGTGCATGCATCAAAATAAGAAACAAAAAAAAATGTTTGATGGATATTCAAAATGCAAATGAAGTGACAAAATAGACTTTTAATTGTGCCGACAAAATTACGCGCCAAAATGTGTAATTCAAATGTGCCAAAAAGCCCAAAACAGGACATTATGACCCAAATCGAGTACAACAACGCTCCACCCTACACCAATGTGCATGCATGCAATTACTAATGAATGTTGATGAAGTGAAAGAGATCTGTCAGGTTCGTAGCAAGTGGCAAGTGGCAGTGCGTGCGTGCGTACATGCGTGCGTGCGTGCGTGCGTTCGTGCGTACGTGCGTGCGTGCGTGCGTTCGTGCGTGCGTGGGTGCGTACGTGCGTGCGTGCGTGCGTGCCTTCGTGCGTGCGTGCGTGCGTTCGGGCGTGCGTGTGTGCGTTCGGGCGTGATTGCTTTAGTGCGTGCTTGCGTTCGTGCACATAGTAAACTTTACAAACAAAATGCGGTACACTTAATGCCAGAAACATGCTATTCTGTCAGCCAACTGCGGGATGCAAAAGATGAATGGGTAGATGTGCAGCAAAGTAGATTGGAAACATTAGTACTGAATATAAACTAAAATTAAAATGTAATACAACTGCATTTAATACAACACTGTTCCTCTTAAACTTTTGTGTTTCTGATACAAATGTAATATCTTATGTGACTAAAAAAATTGCTTAAAATTGGTCTCGTCTACATAACCTAATCCCCAACTCTCCATTTTCCAGGCTCACAGCACCCACGGGCATGATAACGGACGGCCCGGGCAACTACAGCGTTAGCGTCCAGTGTTCCTGGCTCATCGAGCCGGAGCCCAGCGGGGAGACACCTCCTCCCATCAGGGTGAGGCTAGAAAGCTTTGCCACTGAGTGCGGATGGGACCACCTGTATGTGTATGACGGAGACAGCGTGCGGGCGGAGAAACTGCTTGCTGTGTTTAGGTATGGAATTAAATTTTTATTGTTGTAATGTAGACCACATTTTTAGGGTTCCCTACCTGAAATTGAAAAACAGAAACCTTATTGGATCACTTAGTTGTTTGACCGTACGTCTATCAAGACGCCTGGAGGTATACTCGGTTAAAAATGTATACTCAGGTTTACAGTGAAGCGTGGAGGTATACTCGGTCAATACTGTATACTCTGGTTTACAGTGACGCGTGAGGTATACTCGGTTAAAACTGTATACTCAGGTTTACTGTGACGCGTGGAGGTATACTCGGTTAATCCTAATTTAAGCCAAAAAAAGCCTCGGCAAAACGTATATTTCGACCTCAAGAGAATCAAAATTCACAGGGTACTTCCCATTGGCCTAGAGCTATGAAAATTTGCAAGTAATATTTAATTGCGTTAAGGAATTTGAAAAATATACATTTGTAACTAAATCACAAAAAATAGTCTTTGAAGTTCGACAAAAACTCGGAAAAAACTGCGAGACTCGATTCCTAAACTATTTATAATCTTAAAAAACCTATTTAGAGGCTAAAAATTCCACCCATGCCGGGATTCGAGCCCGCGACCTCTGGCTATCCGTGCCAGCGCTCTTCCCAGTTGGGCATGGGTGGAATTTTTAGCCTCTAAATAGGTTTTTAAAATTGTCCTTAGCACGGGTTAGTGCATCAAAAATAAAAATAGTATATTTTTAATCTGTATCTACCTACATAAAACATTTCATACTCTTACTCTTATCTACAAATCGAGTTTGGGTAAGAGCTTTTTAACGCTCAGCAGTCGCTCCCCGTGGTGGAGTGTGGCCTAACCTTCCTGCGATGCAGGTGCCCGTGCCCAGCAGTGAAGACTTACAAGGGTTGATATCGAAGCATTCAAATTATCATTTTCTATGTTTTGTTGTACATCTACTTCCTTCTCTAATGTATTAGTCCAGTTCATCCAAAGGTAGTCTGGAAGAGATCACTTTTAGTGATAAGCCCGCCGTCTGTACTCTTAAGTTAAGAAATATCTGTGTAATTTTCATTTTTATGTACAATTAGCTGACCCCGCGAACTTCATAACGCCTAACAGTCGATTCTTAATTTATTTTTTATTTTTCTCTCCGTAAGAAAAATCCTCGTACTTCAAGGAATATTCTAAAAAAAGAATAAGCGAAATCGGTTCAGCTGTTCTTGAGATTTGCGCTTACCAACACATTCAGCGATTCATTTTTATAATATAGAAGAAGACTAGCTGACCCCGCGAACTTCATAACGCCTAACAGTAGATTCTTAATTTCTTTTTTATTGTTCTCTCCGTAAGAACCATCCTCGTACTTCAAGGTATATTTAAAAAAAAGAATTAGCGAAATCGGTTCAGCTGTTCTTGAGATTTGCGCTTACCAATACATTCGGCGATTCATTTTTATATTATAGATTTATCTATCTATCAAATAGCATCTTGTTTTCCGCAGCGGCGTCCTCGAGGACGGCGAGTCGGCGTGGACACGGCAGGTTGTGGCGCGGTCGGGGCGGGCGCTCCTCCACTTCTTCTCGGACGACGCCTTCGCCATGGAGGGCTTCAATGTCACCTACGCCGCTTACAGCTGCCCCTCCAACGACCACTATACTAACTGTTCTGGTGAGAGATAAACTTATTGATTTTTAGGGTTCCCTAGTTCCCAAAAGGGGATTCTTATAGTATTGAATGTATACATTTATTAATTTAAAAGAGAGCATGTTGAAATGAGGCCCCACAAAACCAATTACTTGGTTTGACTGTGGGACATGTCCGTCTATCCGACTGTCCGTCCGTACATCTGTTTGTCTGTCCGAGGCATATTACAGTGACGACACTTACTGGAAAGGTACAACTTGGCAACAAGCTACAGTTTATGTACATTTGTGATTCGTAAAGCGGTGGGCAGTGATTGGAAGGAAAGAGATGAAGATGAGGGTCACGCCACTGTGTGGCTTCTTGCTAGAGGCCTTTGTCCAGCTGTGGACTGACACTGACACCGGCTGATTATGATGATGTACATTAATCACGCCGACAAAACAGATTTATATTTCTGTAAACGCTACTAAATAATTAGGAATTCTTTTTTGTTTCTCGCTTGTTACAATAATGTGGCAAATACTATATATAAATAAGGAAGCCTATGTATGTGGCACTGTACGTCACAAGACTCCTCTCAAGGAGAGACTATGGGCTGAGAATAGTATGGGAAATATTAAAATATGAAAAATTCATGAGAATAAACATTATTTCCTTCAATACCATATACTAACCAGATTGTGCTATAAAATGTTTTAGTATGACTCAATAGCTCAATTACCTAGCTGACGCATTAAGACGAAATCAGACGATTCATTTATTGCTAAATCAATTTCTTCAACGAAGTACTTGCGGCAAGCTTAGATTGAAGTGGCATTACTTTGATACCATAGAAGACATACAATAAGTGTAGATTTTTAAAAAATATAACAACGAAACAATTTTATTCGGGTTTTTCGAGATGCCTTATAAATGCAAATAATCATATCGGGGCACCCTACGCTTACAAATAAATACGCTTTAAAATTTTATATTTTGCAAACGGTACTAGGGTACCTCTCGGGAATAAAGGCGTAAGTTTTTTTATTATTCCGTCCGATTTCATTATTTTTTGCGTTAGAAAGGCAATTCTTATCTCAAGGGCCAAATTAATTTACTAAATTTAAATAGGACGGCCCATATAAATTTGGTGAAAATCTGTTAGTCGTATTTTTCTTTTTATCGCATATTTTTCATAAAGTCGGGTTTCTAGGGTTTCACACATGAAAAATAAAACGGAACCCCTACAGGATCTCTTTGTTATCCGTCCGTTCGCCCATCCGTCTGTCTGTCTGGCAATACCATTTATCTAGGTAACGCGTGGCGGTATCGAGTTGAAATTAAAACCGTATACTCAGGTCTACAGTCCCTTGAAGTTGTGAAGAAATGAAACTTCTATGTTAACACAAATAAAACAGTTTTGCCCATTGATCTAGAACTAAGAAATGTGGCAAATAATCGTATTATATTGCATATACAGGGAAAAATCTGACAATTATACACTTGTATATCCTCGTAAAAAAAAATTTAAGTTCGGGAAAAGCTCGGAAAAAACTACGAGAATTGATTCCTAAACTATTTATAATATGTAAGTGTACTTTATTGCACAACCAGAAAAAAAACCATGATTTCAGATTTCATAAATCTAAGCAATGTACAAGTACCTACGGCGATCTACAAAACTGTACGGAACCCTCGGTGCGCCAGTCCGACGCGCACTCTGCCGGATTTTTTTATTCATCCCGGTAGTGTTTCCTCCCATCTAGTTGTATTCTTCAGTCATCACCTAATTCTATTGTAGTGACTCACGAGTATAATCCCCAATTGTACCTAATATAAGTCTGCGACCTGACGGCCTTGATTAAAATAGCATTGTCGAGTTAAAGGTTAATTTGGTTTGTAGTAGACTACAGGAAAGATTTATTTTCTGCCTTAGTTACAAACGAGTGCATTCGAGTCGTCTATCAAGGATATCAGTCTTTTCAACGGAGTCTGAGAAGATTGAACTAGAAAAATTCGTGTTACAAAAGTGAATTTAAAGACTGTTTTTGTGACTTTAATAATAATAATATTTTATTTCAATTAAATTACACAGTACATTATAATCAGACTTATGATTAAAAAGACTTGAAATTCATTAATTATTAAATCGTATACACCTACGCTAGGAATCATACCTGTCTTGTAGGCGTCTAATATATTATAAAATTGTAGGTACATTTTAAAAGAATCAATCGACCACTGCTGGAGATCAAGCTCCGCCAAGACACGCCACTTCTTTCCGTCCTTGGTCATCCTCATACATCTGGCCAGCAATGGGCTTCATTGCGACATTTATTTGTGAATAAATTTGATTCGCTGTGTTCTATCAGAAAGTGTATTAGTTAAGTTTAGCCCTGTGTTTTCCTTAAGCTCAAAATAAACCAACTAATATTTCGTGTGACATAAAGTATAATATTATCAGCATCAGTAATAATAGGAATAATAATTATCTTTCCACAGACCACGGACTCTGCGACGACGGCACATGCCGCTGCGAGCCCGGATGGATCGGCGTGGCCTGCGACCAGCTCCTGTGTCCTAGTAAGTTGGTGTAAGCCGCGGTTACACGATACAGATATATTTACGTAAATTATTTGGTAATACAGAGAATATTGTAAAGAGGTTCGAAATTTAACTGATGCCGGTGAGTCGCCCATTAGCTCAGTTGGAAAGAGCGCTGGCACGGATAGCCAGAGGTAGCGGGTTCGAATCCCGGCATGGGTGGCATTTTAGCCACTAAATAGGTTTTTAAATTATTTAGTGTTCCACTTCTAGGCCAAGGTCTCCCCCAACTCGGACCAAGATCTTTCTGTACAGCGCCTTGATTGTTTACCTTTCAACGCATACATCACTGTGCAAAAACGTAATAATTATTTCTGTCATTCTTATATTTATGTAGACATTCGTTTAAATTGTATGTATATTAGTTTTTTTTATTACTGAAATGTAGGTACTCAGGTAGTAATGAGTTTGTTTCTGCTTTATCTGCCCTAGCCTGCTCTCTCTCTCTTTGTAACACTCAGAAATTTCTAGGCTGGCTGGAAGAAATTTCTTTTGGAAGAAGTCTGCCTTTGCACGTAATTTTTATCACAAACCGGTTATTTGACGACCTCGGTGGCGCAGCGGTTTGGCACGCTGACTGTAAAACCGAAGGTCTCGGGTTCGATCCCCGGCCGGGTCAAACTAGGAAACGAACTTTTCTAGTTTGTCTCGGGTCTTGGACGTTATCTATGTATTTATTGTATTAAATCTATCGTCTAGTTAGCACCTATAACACAAGTCATTTAGTTGTACTTAGTATGGGGCTAACGAGATCTGTGTAATATGTCCATGAATATTTATTTATTTTTTTATTTATTTATAAGTTTTATTTTTGATAACGTTTTTATTGTGCAATAAAGTGTAAAAAACAAATTATTGCACTTTATCGTACAATTATGTGGCTTTAAATTACTGTCACGTCTCAGATATCGACTGAAACGCGACATCAACTATGCGTGATGCATATTACGCCTCATATCTTACGGCAGCGCTAAGTAAACTTTCCGCTTTCGCACACAGATGAATACGTGAACAGTTACTTAATTAAGGCGCTGGTTCCAAACTAGAATACCCTGAGGTGATTAGACAAGGACATCCAAAACATGGAAATACACGAATTCCACGTTGGCCACCTAAGAACACTCCGCCATCGTCTCGCCACCGTCTCCTTGATCTACCCCATTTGTGACGTCCGCCCTGTGCCACTATTTTGTAGCGCAGCTTATTATAAAAAGGGACTGCATATCTATTAGCCAGTCGCTTATATAGAGGGCAATGTTGTTTGAGCGAGAGACAAATAGATGTCCAGTTTCTTTGTTTAATTAACTTTTCTTAAACATGCGCGGAAATATTATCATTACTTTTGAATAACTATCTATCCCGATACTCGAAGTCTAGTCAACAAAGCTCTCAATATCACAGCTTAACCTCTGTCCTTTTCAACGCATCTACTTTAAGCGTACTTACTTATGTATGTCCCTATTTACAGTCTTTTTATCCTTACTTGGCCAATTTAGTAAACAAGATTCTAACCTCAAAATTGATATTTGATGCCAAAACGACATATTTTCTCGCAACTTAATGAACTTTGTTTATAAAATTGACAGCGTGTTATCTAAAATAGTCTCCCCGATTACGTACTCCGTACTGCGTACAAAAAGACCCTCAAGTTACCGAGGACGTCAAGAGACCGGACTGGAACAAAGTTCGCTGTTTTCTTTTAAACCGCCTTTTCTTTTTCAACTTCATGTAAATTACAACAGTTTCTTCACGCTTCCTTCACCGTTAGCGTGTGGTATTGCGACTACAAATTTGCAAATGTACGTAACTTTAAACAAAGTTTAAAGTTACGTTTAATTACGTAAATTAAACAAAGTCGTTGGTACACTGGGGGATCGAACCTGGGTGTCTCGCTTGCGAGTGCACTGAGCTACCATCGCTGTTAAAATACATGATTATGCTGCAGGAAAATTGCTCCGTCAAATTACGGCTAGGTCAGCCAACAATAGATTTATCAAGTTAAGGAAAATTGCGTTGTAATGCGTTTGATCACCACTTCATTTAGGATTGACGCCGTGACCTGGCATTGTCAGTAATAATATTTTTACCGACTGCTTCACAGCGCAAAGGGAGAGATTTAATCTTAGCAGTCTATGTAATAAATTTATACGTTTGTATTTACGGTTGTTTCCCCTAATAGCCACTAAAGTACTCTCCTAACTTTGGTACATAGAAAGAAACAGGGAGAGAGAAAGAGAGTGACGGTGAGGGAGGAGAAAGCAAGCATGGAAGGAGGAAGGAAGGGCATTATCTATCTCTGTCGTAACTTTGAGCTATATCATCATGAACCCATTATGTCCCCACCGAAGGGCACGGGTCTCTTCCCTGAGGAAGGTATAGGCCATACTCCACCACGGGGGCCAAGTCCGGATTGGTGGACGCTTGCAAGACTAGTGGCTGGTCTTACTGTCAGAAGTTTTTCAAGCCGCCCTAACGCGCTCTGACTTGGCTTAACGAGCTATACATTTATGTATGTATCGTTTTATTTAGGTATTTAGTTTATTTATGTCTCAAAAGTAGGTAGGTTATTTAAGATTTTTGTTGTCTATTTTGTAAACGTATATAGACCCGATTTTCACTGCCTCTCCGACTCTCTAAGGTTTGCTGGAAGAAATCTCTTTCTCGAAATCAGCTCGCCTTTGGACGTGTTATTTCTTATGTAATGTCCTGTTAAATGTTTCGTGTGCAATCGAGTATTATAATAATAAATTTCTCCAACCAATAAGGCCGCCAATTATGTTTCTTTTCTCCTGGTGTACAATAAAGTACATTCTAATCTTATATAAGTTTATTTATTTTTTTCAATTACCTTTCAATTACCGTCTCTTATTTCCTCCAGCAACTTTCCGTCGTAAGGTTGTCTGGAAGAAATTGCTTTTAGCAATAAGGCCGCCAATTGTACTTTGTATCATTACATGTTTTATAATATGTGCTCTGGTGTACAATAAAGAATATTCTTATCTTATCTTTCGCCAGACGACTGCAACTCGATCTACAACGCCGGCACCTGCACGGCCGCCGGCTGCGAGTGCGCCGCCTCCCGCGCAGGGCTGGACTGCGGGCGCGAGGCCCGCGCCGCGGGGTGGGCCTGGCTCTGGCAGGAGGCCGGCGAGGGCCCGCCCAGGGCCGGCGCGGGGCCGCCCCCGCCCGCCGTGGCCGGACACGTGCTGCTGGCCTACGGCGCGGACGAACTGCTCAGGGTCGGCGGCGAGATGTTTCAGGACGCCGAGTTTTTATACAAGTTAGTTGATGGTATTTTTTTTTACGTAGCCTCTGTTTGTTGATGGAATATGAATCATAAATTTATTTTAACGTAAAAAAATACATTCTGTTTGTTCTGTTATTGCTGACTCCGGGACGACTTTTAGTGTAGAAAAAGACAGCTAGAAAAGACTCAACTCTGACCATCTTTTCTTGAATCCTCTTAAATCTATACATACTCGTAGATTAGTACGACTGCCTACTGTAACGATACTTCATTATAGTAACTGACGTAGCCGGCTAGGTATAGTTTACAATATTAGAAGAATATCGTTACGTTTTGTTTATGTAGGCGTCAGTCGTGTTGAGACTCACAGCTAGGCTAGGTTTTGTGATAAATAAGATATTAAAAAGAAAGTATTATTGCTAAATTCACTGTTTCAATAAGTAGAGCGCTACACTACCTAACGAGATCCCGTGAGTGCAATTGTGCAAAACAAATTGCAGTTCTAAAACATTTAAGAACTTATTAAAACATTAATAACTTGCTAAGCTTACAAAATTAGATAATGCTGCGGCCAGACATACGGGCAGCGCCCGTTCACGACTATAAAGTAGAGGGTTCAACCATCTCCAGAGTCAACCATTGTTGTCAACCAGAGTTGGCGACCCGGCCGCCACGCCACCATTCGCATGTATGATTATTGACGCTAGCCAATATACACAGTGAACGTTAGTTAGCACCAATAACACTAGTCATTTACAGTCTGTTAGCTTTAAAAACCTATTTAGAGGATAAAAATTCCACCCACGCCGGGATTTTTAGCCAATAATAGGTTTTTGAAATTGTCCGTAGCACGGATTAGTACATTTAATATAATATAGTCTGTTAGCTTTTAGAATATACCTCGGCTACTATCGGATAGAATCGGTATATTCGTGTAATAGAAATATCGGAACTAATATGACACTTAATTTGTACGATGTCAGTCTAGCAAATGTGCCGCGCAGAATATTTGCTGACATCAATCTTGTAGAACTTAAGTCAGTGTAAAACAGCCACTCTATTCAAGCGCACCTATACTGTAGAAATACTAATAAACTTACGTAAAATCAACTAGTGTGTTTGAAACTCAAATACTCGACAAATGTATGGTGGAAGCGCCGTCAACTAAGCACTTGCCAGACTGTACATAATTAAATAAACTTATTAAGAAAAGTTTTATACAGAGCAAGTAATATTACACTCGTGTGCTTTCGGTTAAAACCGAAGCCTATTCTAGGGCCCGAGGTGTATTCTCAAAGCTAACAGACTGTAGTTGTACTCAGTAAGGGGCTACCGAGATCTGTGTGATATAAAAAATCCAATTCCTAACTCTCCATTTTGTTTCAGATATAACGTGCGCACGCGCCGATGGGCGGCGGTGGAGACGCGCGGGGCTGCACCCACGCCGCGGCTCCTACATTCAGCTGTTCTGTATGAACACGAGCTTATTGTCTATGGCGGCGTGGCGGCCGACAATGAGGGGCCGTGAGTGCTCAATTTATTCATTTGTTCAACGCAATAACCTATTTAGAGGCTAAAAATTCCACCTATGCCGCGATTCGAACCCGCGACCTCTGGCTATCCGTGCCAGCGCTCTTTCCAACTGAACTAATGGAGGAATCACCGGCATCAGTGTCATTTCGAACCTCTTTACAATATTCTCTGTATTACGTACAGGCAGCGACATCTGGCTGAAGTAATTTGCATCACTTGCAGCCCCGAGTACCTACTTTGAAGTTAGGTTTTTACATCGGAATCATATCGCTGTACCCACATGATTAGCTCAGTTGGAAAGAGCGCTGGCACGGATAGCCAGAGGTCGCGGGTTCGAATCCCGGCATGGGTGAAATGTTTAGCCTCTAAATAGGTTTTTAAAATTGTCCTTAGCACGGGTTAGTGCATTAAAAAATAATATAATCAACGCAATATACCAAACAATTAATGTCTGACCTACGACACCGTTTCAAATTAAATATATTCTTTCGTAATTAAGTCACATCACACTAATATTATAAAGGCGAAAGTTGGAAGTTGGAAGAAATTGGAATGCAATAAATTATTCAGTATTGAGTTGGTGAGTGAACCGCTCGTGGCCTAGGCGAACCGAGTGATTGAAATCAATCACTTGGTTAAGCAACTACAGGCGCGGTCAGGTACGGGATGGGTGAGCGTCCCGTGACTACCGCTAGTGGCATTTTTCCGAGCGCTTCCGTGCTTCGCAAGACACGTTAAGCCGTTGGTGCCGGCTGTCATATAATGGCAGTCGTTAAGCCATGTCAGAGGCCTTATGGGCGGCTTGATAACTTCTGACAGTAAGGCCCGCCACTGTCTTACAATCCTCCACCAACCCTGACTTGGACCCCGTGGTGGAGAATGGCCTAACCTTCCTGCGATGCAGGAAAGAGACCCATGCCCCAGCAGTGGGGACATACAAGGGTTGATAACGAGTTGGTGAGTGTGTTATGTTTGTTACTTCTTCATGTCTAAACGGCTGGAGCGATTTCAATAAAATTCGGTATGGAGTTAGTTTCTTCTTCTTCTTTTCGTGTCAGCGATTTGACCAGTTTATAATTTTCCTGCCCAATAGTTGGCTACTGCAGTTGAGTTAGCTGACACCCTGGATTAACACATGGGCTACGATTTACTGCGGGAAAATATCTTATTCCCATGGGAAAATTTGGAAAATAAGCCGCGGTTAACACCGCGGGGCACCGCTAGTAAAGTATAATTCACATATTTTCAAAATGTTATTGAGCTCTAATTCGCAAAACCATTTTGATACATACTTGGATTTGGAAAGCACGTAAAAACTACTTTCTGTATTTTCTGTTGTCGCGTTTCCGAGAAAATTGTAAAAATACGCCGATGACGTCACACCGTGGCTTTCAGTGAAAACGCCTTTGCTAAGATTAAAAAGTTACGTAATTTTCTTTACTATTTTTTTTTATGCACTAACCCGTGCTAAGGATAATTTTAAAAACCTATTTAGAGGTAAAAAATTCCACCCATGCCGGGATTCGAACCCGCGACCTCTGGCTATCCGTGCCAGCGCTCTTTCCAACTGAGCTAATAGGCGACTCACCGGTATCAGTGAAATTTCGCTGCAAACTGTAAAGTAGGTACTCGGGGCTGTAAGTAATGCAATTTACTTCAGCCAGATGTCGCTGCCTGTACGTAATACGGAGGATAGTGTAAAGAGGTTCGAAATTTCACTGATGCCGGTGAGTTGCTCACTAGCTCAGTTGGAAAGAGCGCTGGCACGGATAGCCAGAAGTCGCGGGTTCGTATCCCGGCACGGGTGGAATTTTTAGCCTCTAAAGGTTTTAAAAGTTACGTTGTAACTGTGCAAACCTCTTCACACCCTTTTTATTTCTTTTCTATCTATCATTTTCAAATATTTAAATTATGTACGTCACACATTCTTCGTTTTCCCTCATTTTTCACCACTACTACTTTACCCTTTAACCAGATCTGACTTTTTACCTGCTTCTCCGTTTATCCGTTTTTATCCAGTTTTCTGTTAATATTACTACAAATATCTACAAAGGAAGTCGTTCCAGTTTATTATTATTTATAAAAGTTATAAAACGTTACAACGTCATGTCATAGCACACATGAGGGTTACCAGGGTGACTCTGTTGGCAGGGGCGGGCTGGCGGGGCTGGAGGGGCGCGCGGGGACGGTCAGCAACGAGGTGTGGCGGCTGCGGCTGGACGCGGCGCGGCCGCAGTGGCGCAACGCCACGCCCGCCTGCGCTGCGCACCGTGCTGCGGCCAGGGGCTGCGGTGAGTGAGACCCCTGCCTTGCCACTCATTCTATATTATAATACACCCTGTATATTATAATCTGCGCGGCCGCAGTGGCGCAACGCCACGCCCGCCTGCGCTGCGCACCGTGCCGCGGCCAGGGGCTGCGGTGAGTGAGACCCCTGCCTTGCCACTCATTCTATATTATAATCTGCCGATCTACTTATTTTTTGAAAATAATATTTTTTCCGAAAATGTTCAATGCATTTTATTTTTATATTCATGGACATTTTACACAGATCTCGCTAGCCCTATACTAAGTACAACTAAATGACTTGTGTTATAAGTGCTAGCTCGACGATAGATTTAGGGCTGATCTTTCAATAGTCGGGTAACTTTTATCTGAGGAATAAAAATGGCGGTTTGACAGCTTATGTATGAAAATTATGTCAAACCGCCATTTTTATTCCTCAGATAAAAGTTATCTGACTATTGAAAAATCAGACCTTAATACAATAAATACATGGATAACATCCAAGACCCGAGACAAACTAGAAAAGTTCGTTTCCTACTTATTTTAACTTTTAACACTCTCTCACGACTAATCAAGTTAGTAAGTTATAGTTTTGGTTATTAACATAATCAAACATGTTATCGTCAATCTAAAACCCGAAAAAAAATGCAGTTTCACAATAAAAAAAAAGTATTCTCAGATTTAAAAGGTAAAAAGTTGGGATTTTTTAGTAAAAAGTTTAAAAGTCGAATAGCCAGAAAAGGGTTAGTTTTAGGATAGTAATAGTCCCATAGTAAAATCGGTCAGAAATAATAATATCTACTATTAGCTCTTAGTGGGGATAGGTCGACTTAACCAGTAACCCTGTATTGTATACACTATTGTTTCTTTGAGTATTTGACGGCCTCCGTGGTGTGGTAGTGCATCTGCCTACCATGCGAGAGGTCCCGGGCTCGAACCCCGGCTGGGGACAAAAATATCCCCCGGTCTTGGATGTGTCTGGTTCCTGCGACACAGGGTATCCTAGTGTGGGGCCAGAAGCAATATTAGCCTGTATTAATGTTATGTTATAATTATGTTATTTATTCATCCTCGGAACTTAAATTCAACTCTTTTTAGTTTTGTTTATTTAAATGACGCACTACTATGCATGCATGACCCACTTTCGGTTTCGTAAATTCGGATTCCTTTTTTTGCTTTCATTTATTTTTATAAGAAAATGTAATGGCAGCAGTCAAGCCATGTCAGAGGCCTTATGGGCGGCTTGATAACTTCTACCAGAAAGGCCCGCCACTGTCTTACAATCCTCCACCAACCCGGACTTGGCGCCCGTGGTGTAGTAAGGCCTAACCCTCCTGCGATGCAGGAAGAGACTCGTGCCCCAATAGTGGGGACATACAAAGGGCTGATATCAAAACGATGCTTATTCCAGGCGGGCTCCACGTATCCGGTCATACGGCGGTGGTAGCGCGGGTGGGCGAGGCTCGCAAGCCAGTCATGCTGGTATTCTTCGGCCACTCGCCGCACTACGGGTATCTGCATATAGTGCAGGTCAGTTCCTCACTTCTTCTTCTTCAGGCTACATTAGTCCACTGCCGGACATAGCCATCCCCTAATGAGCGCCATAGCGCAAGGTTGTGCCATCATTGGGGGGTAATGCCCATAATCCCCACGCTGGGCATGCGGGTTGTGCATCGCAGTTTGGTGGAATTGTACTGCAGGGGGCAATTGTTCCTCACTGTGACGAAAAAATATATTCAGCACAGTTAATTGACTACCTCAGCGTTGACCTTGCCGTGAGTGCTGCCAAATTCTATCGCCTTGTGAGAGACAGAGATAAGTATGCAGAGCTGACTGCCAACCTTCGCTTTACGGAGAGGCACCACAAGAAGGATTCTTGACCTTGAAAATTACAACAGAATAGCTTTGTTATTTCCAAGGATCTCCTAAGGATTGAGAAGTTTAAAAAAAAGTGTTGGCGACAGACCTTTTTTAAAGAATAGAATAGAAAAGGTTATTCCAAAGACAAGACACACAACACAACAAAAGTACAGTAAAACTGCGTTAATGTGAGTTAAAATTAAACATACACGTAAACATTATTACAAACTTACTAATAACTAGGAAAGTAAATAAATGAAATGAAGTGTCTGTTTAAAGTGGGTATGACGATGTGAGTCATGGCTTTAAAAGACGAGTCTGGACTCAGCATGTGTTACGGCTAAGACCCGTAACGCTGGTCTTCCGACAGACCCTAAGTGAGATCACGAGCATCATTAATAATGGCAAAATTATGTAACAATCTCATTCAGAAAGATTAACGGACGATGATAAATCCTTTATTTATTTTTTATTGATTTTTGTTGTTTAGTTATACTTTTTCAAAATGGCGTCAAACGGCTTATGATATTATGATAGTGTCGCGGTCCTATCCCGAACCATCTAGAATAGAGCCGTCTGGAAGCCTATCGAATAGTCGCCGCATGGTGCGTTTTAGTAAAGAATAAACGCTGCAAGCAATAATGATATAAGGTTCAAAACTCTTTGACATGAAACTGTTCTAGAGACGTTGCCGCGTGCACAGAGTGTAGGTACGTACGGGAATGTTCGAGAACCCTTGCCGGCGGATATAAATAGCGGTCGCCGCGGCGCGCTGTCAGTTCAGTTTGGACAAGCGAAGAGTGAACTTCGAGCGAACATACCTGCGATACGAGCGATAACCTACGACCTCAGCGATACTATTGGACTTCGATTGGACCTGCGATTGGAATCTACGTGTGGACTTCGTGTCGTGAAGACCTGCAGACCAGACCCTGCGTGAATAAATCCTAAGCAGTTGTCATTGGCGTTTTACCTCAAGATCTAGAACCCTAGCCCGTAACAATAGTAATGATTATAGCACCATAACGATTGAATATACCGCCCTATTTTCAGGAGTATTACATAGAAGACAACGTGTGGGCTGTGGTGGCCACTCGCGGGTGGCCGGCGAGGGGAGGCTTCGGCCACACGGCGGCCTACGACCCGCTCTCGGGGAAGGTCTACATTCACGGCGGCCTACTGTCCGAGTCTGAGGCCACGCAGGTACTTGTGACCTTAGAAATAAGGTCGATCTTCCACCTTTCCCAACCAAATAGCTTTAAAAGAATCTGTCGTATGGCGACTTACGACTCGATCTCGAGGAAGGTCTACGTACTCGGCGGCCTGCCACCATAGAAATAAGGTCCATATTCCCACTTGCTCAGCAATAAAACCGTTAAAAGAGCACACGGGCACACGCTGGTCTGCAACCCGGTCACGTCGGCCTGCAGTCCAAGTCTGAGGCCACGCAGGTACTTGTGACGGTACTTGGTACTTAGGTACTTGAAATAAGGTCGATATTCGCCCTTTCCTATCATAAAAAGGTTAAAAAGTTCGGCAACAAAGGTCTACATACACGGTGGCCTGCTATCTGCTGTCCAAGTCTAAGGCCACGCAGGTATTTGTGGCCGTAGAAATTTATAGTCCCCCTTTGCGAATCTGACGGCCCTAAGTTGACCCTTTAACATTGAGGTCTTATTTTTGTCATTGATTAATTTTCACATTCGATTTATGCTGATTTTTGTAGCCTAACCCACTTGCGCTAACATAGGGAGTTGATTGAAAACCTATTTGTGGAATTCTGACCATAGGTTAATGAGTTATGGGGGAACATAGAATCGGACTTACACACATATGACCCGAACACATACCCTCCTTTTGGGCTCCGGTCGGATAAATAACTATCTACCCAAGAAGTGTTCTTTTCTATACACTTGACCGGTCTTTTTTTGTTAGACAAAGCTTCTATTTTACTTGTGTTTTCTTGAAATGTATGTGTTTCGGTTCCCAGGGACCCTCGGCAGCGTTGCACGAGTATGACGTAGAAGAGCGGGTGTGGAAACCTCTGCCCATCGCCCCCACACCTCGATACCTCCACACGGCCACCTTCATATCACCCGGTAAGTTTGCAGTCTTGTGTGGAACCTATAACATAACATTTACATACAGGCACATACATTGCTTCTGGCCCCACACTAGGACACCCTGTGTCGTGGGAACCAGATACAACAACATCACAAACATGTAAACATCCTAGACCTGGGGGTTGTTTTTTTGTTCCCAGCCGGGATTTGAACCCGGGACCTCTTGCATGGTAGGTAGATGCGCTACCGCTTCGCCACAGAGGTCGTCACCTATGATAACAAAATTATGTTTTAATGGTTCGCGGTGCTCACAAAAGTCTGAAAGCTTGAAGCGCTCAAGCGGCAAGTGGCAGTCCCTGGTCTCTGCCTACCCCTCTGGGATACCGGCGTGAGGTTATGTATGTATATAAGCTGCTGTACTTCTCTCAGTTCCTGGCACACTTTAACATCTAGTAATGACTGAAAAAACTTGTGTACTTTGCTAAATATAGATAAGATAAAATAATTATTAACAATATGGTCAGAGGATTTGATAGGTAACTTGAGACAATTTTGAGCGAAATCCTTTGTCCCAGGTGTGATGCTAGTCTTTGGCGGCAACGCTCACAACGACAGCGCCGCTTCCATCATCACGAATCCGGTGGCCGGCGCCCGATGTTACTCTGGCGGCGCCATGATCTATGACGTCAGGTATTATCAATCAATCAATCAAACTGTCACTTAACAAACGGTCGCAGCAGTTTTTGTCTAGTGCGGCATCCACTGTATTGGCTGCGTGTGCATTTGTTTTCGGAATAAACTGTTTAATCTCGTATTTATTTATTTTCTTTTGGTTTTTTAGGCATGTAAAACAGGTACAACAATCTTAGTACAATATAACTGTAGTTTATCTATACTAGTTGTAAGCTAGATTGACACAAGTATACATGCACGTTAAAATACATACGCAAACTAAATATGGTAGTCCTCGTATTTACGGGTGAGATAAGCATTATATAAATAACAACACAGGAACTCGCCCGCGTCAGCCCGCCGGGAGCCACTGTAGTGGCTGCGTGTGCATTTGTTTTCGGAATAAACTGTTCAATGTCTTATCATATTGCCACATAGTGCCATATTGCCACGAGCGTCCCATATCTGTCCACAGATGCAAGAGTTGCCATGAGGCGGCTTGCCCGCGGGGAGTCACAGTGGTCGCGCGTACATTTGTTTTCGGAATAAACTGTTCAATGTCTTATCATATTGCCACATTGTGCCTTATTGCCACGAGCGTGCCATATCCGTCCACAGATGCAAGAGCTGGCACCTGGCTGCCAGCTCTGTAGTGGCCGCGTGTACTTTTAACATAACATTTACATACAGGCACAAACATTGCCTTCCGAACTGCGATCCCCAACCCGCTTGCCCAGCGTGGGGATTATGGGCATTACCCCGTATGATAGCACAACGTGGCACTATTTAGGGGAGGGCTATGTCCAGCAGTGGACGAGTATAGCCTGACGACGAAACGTACATTGCTTCTGGCCCCACACTAGGATACCCTGTGTCGTCAGAACCAGAAACAACGACACCAGAAACATGTAAACATCCAAGACCTGGGGTTTTTTTTTGTCCCCAGCCGGGGATCGAACCCGGGACCTCTTGCATGGTAGGCAGATGCTCTACCGCTGCGCCACAGAGCTCATCGTTTGTCTTCGAAATAAACTGTTTAATGACAGCGTCCCATACCGTCCGCAGATGCAAGAGCTGGCACCTGGCGGCCAGCCCGCCGGGCGCGGCCCGTGCGGCCGCCGCCGCCGCTGCGTTACCGCTGGCGGCGCGGGAGCCGCGCGCGGTATTGCTGCACGGCGGGTGAGTTGTGCCCGGTCTCGCTTCAATGTAATAAATCACTCCTCTATTGTATGGTTTACTGGCACTACCGCTTCCTTTAGCCGCATCATCGTGGGTTAACTGGAAGAAAATACTATCTAGTATTAAGCTCGCATTTGTAAAAAAAAAAAAAATTAAAAAAAAAAAATATGTTTTTAGTGCAATAAAGAAATTTCAATCATACATTCATTCAATAACATAACATTTACATACAGGCACATACATTGCCTCTGGCCCCACACTAGGATACCCTGTGTCGTGGGAACCAGAAACAACGACATCACAAACATGTAAACATCCAAACCTACAGTGTACAGTAATTAGCTGTAAGTTCGTCCTAGGTCACTCATTTCAGAAGTCAAAAGAATTTTATTCACTATAAAAAAGGGCTAGTAACGAACGTCCCAGGCGGACACATCAACCAAATAGGGGATTTATTAGCAAAGGGGAAGAACTGGCTTGCGTGCATGCAAGGACTTATGAACGTTTATGACACGAAGGTGATCTGTCAGGATCGTGACAAGTGGCAGTCCCTGGTCTCTGCCTACCCCTCTGGGACACAGGCGTGAGGTTATGTATGTATAAAAAAAGGTTTACTTAATGAACGTCAAAGCTGTTAGTTTCACAATTAATAGATTATGTGGGGAAGAGACTAACAAAGAAACTTCAGTAAGTAAGTAAGTAAGTAAATTATTTATTTGATGCTCAAATCTTAATATCTAATAATACAAATTTAAAACACGGGTTAGATTTGGCACCAAATTGGTCACCGCTCAGCATCATGCCGTGGCCGGTAGCGACCACGACACTGGTTTTCAGCGGTTACCATTTACGGCACAAACAAAGAAAAAGAAAATAAAATTCTTCACATTTATTTTTATCAGAACATTTATCTCCTTAACTCGAGAAAAAATAACTCATATTGATTAGTTCACTTTAAAAGTGTTTAAAATATATTTCATTTTCACCTAGACTAAAGTTGAATGAAATTGTTTAGTAATAAATAAATAATTAGTAGCTTGCACCATCTGCACACAAAACAACCACTTTTATCGGTCCTAATAGTCCCAAACTAAAGTAACCAGGAAAGGACATCACAAACATGAAAATAGGCCCAGAAGTGAAGGCAGGAGGAGTTTCGAATAATCGAATAACAAACACTGACACGAGATTCGCGATACTTTTACACAGTTGTATATTAAACGGGTCTAGTCGCGATTATTTATTAGGTAAAATGTAATTACTTTATTTCCCGACGTTTCGGCATCGTTACAGTTGCCGTGGTCTCGGGTAGACTGAAGTGGCGAGTACAGTCAATTATTGTCGGTAGTCACTTTTAATTTTTCGCAGCAGGCCGACACACAACACCCACTACTGTAAGGTAACTACGTTTTACCTTATAAATAATCGCAATTAGACCCGTTTAATATATAACTGATACGAGATTTTTAAATATTGGAGCATTTGACCCCGCAAGCGTTGTCTCATAAGTAAATATTTAAAATCCACCACGGGGGCCAAGTCCGGGTTGCTGGAGGATTGTAAGACAGCGGCGGGCCTTACTGTCAGAAGCTATCGAGCCGCCCATAGGGCCTCTGACATGGCTTAACGACTGCCATCACATGACAGCCGGCACCGACGGCTTAACGGTGGTGGAGTACGGCCTAACCTTTCTGCGATGCAGGAAGAGACCCGTGCCCCGGCAGTGGGGGCACACGAGGGTTGATATCGATCGATCGCTTTGAAATCCCATTCGTTTGAGGCTTCTCATTTTTCACCGCGCCCCTTCCCGCCGGCAGTTTCGACGGCCGCCTGCGCTCCGACGCGCTGCTATTCGAGGTGGGGGCTGCGTGCGCGCTGCTCACGGCCGAGCGCGACTGCGTGCGCGCGACGCGCACGGCCGCGCGCGCTTGCGCGTGGCGGCGCGCCGACCGCCTCTGCGTGCCGGTACGTACTGTAACGCTGTAGTTATTGAAAGGCTAAATTAGCAATAATACTTTATTATACTATTTTTATTTTTAATGCACTAACCCGTGCTAAGGAACAAATTTAAAAACCTATTTGGAGGCTAAAAATTTCACCCATGCCGGGATTCGAACCCGCAACCTCTGGCTATCCGTGCCAGTATAAATAATACACAAAGCTAAAGTCGTTCCAGTTTTATTATTTATAAAAGTTTTACAACACTACAACGCTGCAAGTGATGCAAATTACTTCAGCCAGATGTCGCTGCCTGTACGTAATACTGAGAGTATTGTAAAGAGGTTCGAAATTTCACTGATGACGGTGAGTCGCCCATTAGCTCGGTCGGGAGAGCGCTGGCACGGATAGCCAGAGGTCGCGGGTTCGATTCCCGGCATGGGTGAAATATTTAGCCTCTAAAAAAATTAGAATACTCCTTGAAGTACGAGGATGGTTATTAAAATAAATAATTGAAGAATCGACTGCTAGGCGGTACGAGGTTCGCTGGGTCAGCTAATTACAATTTAACCACAGTTGAAATCGTTCCCGTTTAGTATTGTGTCGGTCATGTGCGAAGTACGATTAAGATACGTTACCATGCAATGACCGAAAGGAAACGTTTCCCAGTAATAATCGGACATTCGGTCTATTCGTTCATTGCTCTCGCGATCACGGATTGGCTGAATGAATGAATGAACCGGACCGGGTGACGAATATGGCCGAGAGCGAACGAACGCTGCATGAGAGAGAGTGTGATGATTGAACTGAACGGAGCGAAATTGTTTCGATCGGTCACCCTTCAGCCGGTCGGTCTTTTCCGAACTTTAGAAGTAAGTCGTATTTCGTAGCAATAAAGATTGTTTTTACTTGTTTTGTTTTTTGTTTCATTCATTGTGTCAATTCTGCGCTGCTGATTCGCGCGCTAATCCAAGTAGGTACTTTTGTAAAAGTAATAAGTACCGTGTTGTTTTCTTGATGTTAGTTTCTCTAACGAATATAACATAATATTTTCACTGTGTTATTATAGTGAATTATTGGTGAATGAGATTTTTCTGTTTCGTGCGCTTTGGGACGCTTATTTCTATGGTAGTAATCTTGTTCTGCGAGCCTACTTTTGTTCTTTGCAAATAACAAAAGTAGCTTACGATAATCTAGATGGTAATAATTATTTCATTGTACGTAGGAAAAAAAACTACTCGTACTAAAAATATTTGTTGATTGATTTTTATCGTAGTACTTCTAATATAATGGTGGCACGACAACATTAAAAATATTAATCATAAATTAATGGTCCTGTTAAAATACAGATATTAAAAAAAAGCATATTTTATGGCTGAAAGGTCAAAACGTGAACGTTGAGATGGTTCTACTATGAGGTCCTAATAGTACTAATATACAGTACTGGTACATTGTCTCAAATGTAACAGTACGGAGCGATCTTTAAGATGTCCGAGCAATACTATTCCCGTTGTATTATTGTTATAACCTCTTGTATTATCATCTACTACCTCACAGCGACAACGACAGGTGTCTCCTTTAATGAGCCCTTTTCTATATGTAGGCTTTCTAAAAAGTTTCCATAATGTATTTTATGGAATACAATTGGCGGCGATGTTGCTTAACTACTAAGGTGTTATATAAAAAAGTGTCGGACACAACCATAGCGTAATGTAGAACAGTGTCAGCGCCATCTAGTGAGAGCGAAGAAAAATGAGGTACCCAAATATTATAATTAATTTTAATATAAAGTAGATGCTAGGACGAACCCCAGATCTATTTTGTTTCTGCTTTCAGTCTGTTAACAATTTTGAGTGGATAAAAATGTTATCAGCTTGTCAACACATCTAAATAAATACTTTACATGATACAACAATCTTGTCCTTCCCTTTTCAAGGCTCAAAAAATTTAGCGCTCATACTCATTGTTAAAATAAAAAACAAATCACCTGATAATTTAAAAAAACGAACAAATAGATAATAAATTTAAAAACCTATTTAGAGGCTAAAAATTTCACCCATGCCGGGATTCGAACCCGCAACCTCTGCACGGGTTAGTGCATTAAAAGTAAAAATAGTATAAATAGATAATATTTTTAAAAACAAATTAAAGTTACTGCTGATAGAAAAATGCTACTATAAAATCGAAGACTTCCTCAATGACAAATTACAATAAATAATACAGACAGAAACAATTAAATAATATCATACATGTATGATATAATTATGTATCTTTTTTTTTTATTAAGTGTGACATGTTTAGTAACTATTTTATTTTGTAATGACATTTTTATCTGTATAATATATAAGCAGAAGTTGTAGAGAATTTCATAAGAATAGTAACGTAAGCATTTAAATGTGTTTATAAGTAATTTTTAGTACTTTACGTACATTCCTATTTTCAATATGTTTGTATTGCACCGACTACTCGTCTCTAATTTCTTTCTTGTCTCCGTCTACGGTTGCCTGGAAGAAATTGCTTTTAGTAATAAGGCCGCCATTTGTACTGTATTTTAAATATAATTTCTGTGTACAATAAATAATATTCTACCCCTTGCCCCTCGGACGCGAATCGCAACGGGCGTGTGTTCTGTAGTGTAAATTCAACATAATATTGTTACGGGCTAGGGTTCTGGATTTGGATGTAAAACACCAATGACAGCTTAGGATTTATTCACGCAGGGTCTGGTCTGCAGGTCTTCACGACACGAAGTCCACACGTAGATTCCAATCGCAGGTTCAATCGAAGTCCAATAGTATCGCTGAGGTCGTAGGTTATCGCTCGTATCGCAGGTATGTTCACTTGAAGTTCACTCTTCGCTATTCCAAATGGAACTGACAGCGCGCCGCGGCGGCCGCTATTTATATCCGCCGGCCAGGGTTCTAGAACATTCCCGTAACTATGTACCTACACTCGGTACACGCGGCAAGGTCGCTCGAACAGTTACTCATTTAAAGAGTTTTGAACCTTACCTTAGTGGACATACGAGTCATTATTGCTTGCAGCGTTTATTGTTTACTAAAACGCAGCATGCGGCGACTATTCTATAGGCTCCTAGAAGGCTTTATTCTAGATGGTTCGGGATAGGACCGCGACACTGCTCCCCTCTTAGAGATGCTCGTCCCGAGCATCTTCATTACTGCCGTGATAAGAAGCTAAGCGGTCGATGTGAACCACTTTTTGTGCACCTCTTGGCTGCCGTTGAATTCGGTACGTCACGTCATTTAACCGAGTTACCACTTTGTACGGTCCCTCCCATCTTGTCTGCAATTTCGGAGATTTTCCTTTTCGTCGAGTTACATTGTGAAGCCAGACTAGTGCTCCTTCTTCGAAGCCGCTTGTATTTGCTCGGCGGTCATACCTAGTCTTCATCTTTTCACTCGACTCCAATCCGTTTTCCCGTACTATGGCATGAATCTCTCGCATTTTCTCACGTAACTCGGAAATGTAGTCTTGTAGAGAACGTGAGTCGTCAGGAGGGCCTCCAGTCAGCAGATCTACTGGTATTCTCAGTTCTCGGCCAAAATTTACCCGCGCCGGGGTTACCTTCGTGCTTTCATGTTCTGCCGTTCTGTAGGCCAGAAGAAATGGCGGTATGTATTTGTCCCAGTCTCTCTGGTGCCTGTCAACGACTTTTGCTAAATGTCTCTCAAGTGTTTGGTTAAATCTTTCTACCATGCCGTCAGATTGAGGATGATATGGGGTGGTCCTAGTCTTATGCATTCCCAATATTTTGCAGAGTTCTTGAAATACTTGAGACTCAAAGTTCCTGCCTTGGTCGGAGTGTATTTCCAAGGGCACACCAAACCGGCAAACTACTTCCTCAAACAACTTGGAGGCAACAGTCGTGGCTTCTTGATTGGGTATGGCGAATACCTCTGGCCATTTAGTGAAGTAATCCATAACTACCATGAAATACTTATTTCCTGATTCCGTTACTGGGAACGGTCCAGCCACATCAACTGCAATGCGTTCCCATGGCGCACCAACGTTATAAAGTTGCAGATTTCCTCGGCTTCTAGTTGGTGGGCCTTTCACCGCGGCGCAAGTAGCACACTTGCGGCACCAATCTTGCACATCTTCTCGACAATGGAGCCAGTAAAACCTTTCTCGAATCTTTGTTAAAGTCCTTTTTACGCCCAAATGTCCACCTGACACGCCGTCATGTACTTCACGAAGGACATCTTGTACCTTATCTCTTGGGACAACTATCTGAAGATGGAACTCTCTGCCGTTAGGTTTCTCCCATTTTCGGTAAAGTATTCCGTTCCGAAGAATAAAACTGTCCCATTGAGCCCAGTATGCCTTGGTGACAGCACTAGTTGGAGCGACTTCGCACCATCTTGGCTTGTCCTCGCCTCGTTTCTTCCATGCGACAATGAGCCGTACATCTTCGTCATCTTCCTGTGCTTCTTTCATCGCCTCATTTTCCCAAGATCTCGAAGGACTCATTCTTGTCAATCTCAATGGCAAATCCTTTGTCTCTTGTTTGGCACAGTGCTTGCAGTCTTCCGGACACGGCCTTCTTGACAGTGCGTCAGCATTTCCATGCGCGTTTCCGCTGCGGTGCTCAATAATAAAGTCGTACTCCTGCAGTTGTTCGATCCATCGAGCAACTTGCCCCTCTGGATTTTTAAATTTTAACAGCCACTTCAGGGCGGCGTGGTCAGTGCGAAGCGTAAACCGCACGCCGAGGAGATATTTGCTGAAGTGCTGTACTGTCTTTACCACAGCCAAGAGCTCTCTTCTTGTCACACAATAGTTCCTTTCAGGTTTCGATAGCGATTTACTGAAATATGCCATCACAACCTCTCTGTCGCCCTGTTTCTGCGATAACACTCCTCCGATCGCTGTGTTACTGGCGTCAGTGTCAACAATGAATTGGCCGTTAGGCTGTGGAAATCCCAAGATTGGGGTCTCGCAAAGACATTTTCTTAATTTTTGAAATGAACTCTCACATGTGTCATCCCAATGAAATGACTGCTTGTCTTCAGTCAGTCTGTGTAAAGGCTTGGCAATTTCAGAGAACCCTTTAACAAACCGTCTATAATATGAGCATAGCCCTAAAAATGCTCGCACTTCAGTCTTGTCTTTGGGAGTAGGCCATTTTTGCACTGCCTCGATTTTGGCTGGATCGGTCTGTATGCCTTCGCTGGTTATCACATGGCCGAGATAGCTAACCTTGTTCTTAAATAAACTGCATTTCTTCGGATTTAACTTTAAGTTTGCTCCCATTATCTTCTTAAAAACTTGCTCTAGATTTTGTAAGTGGTCCTCAAAATCCGTGCCCATGATTATGACGTCATCCAAGTAGACAAGGCAGGCTTCCCCAACTAATCCGGCCAGTACGCACTCCATAAGTCGTTCGAATGTAGCTGGCGCGTTGCACAGTCCAAAAGGCATCACGTTAAATTGCCATAAACCTTTGCCAGTTGAAAAGGCTGTCTTCTCTTTATCCTTCGGATCAATTTCCACTTGCCAATAGCCCGATTTTAGATCTAATGTCGAGAACCATTTCATACCACTCAATGTGTCCAGGGTATCGTCTATTCGTGGCAGTGGATAACTATCCTTCTTGGTCACATCGTTAAGCCGTCGATAGTCTACACAGAACCTTGTGCTACCATCTTTCTTCTTTACCAACACAACGGGAGAACACCATGGGCTAGCAGAAGGTTCTATAATCTTGTTTCTCTTCATGTCGTCCAACATGTCTTGTACTTCCTTTTCTTTGGCAATCGGTATGCGCCTCGCTCGCTGACGAATAGGTCGCTCCTGTCCGGTATCGATTTTGTGCTGAACTAACGATGTTCTTCCAGGATTTCCTTCGTCAGAGAAGATATCCCTAAAGCGCAGTAGCAACCTCTTAGCTTTCATGCTTTGCGAATAGCTCAGATTACTTTTAGAATCCTCAAGGAGCTTAGTGACTATAATTTCACTCCTGGTATTCGATGTTTTTGAGCTTGGAGACGATTGGCAGCTTCTCATCCAAACGGCTTCCTCACACCTTCCAATAACGTCACCTTTGCTAAGGGTAATCTCACGATCGCCTATATTCACAACCCTTACTACAGCGGTCTTACCTCCATAGACGAGAGTTCTTGCTGTCAGCAATTTCTGACTGGCTGCACTGTCTCGTGTATCTTCAATCAGCACACACCTATTCCGCTGATTCTTCTGACTCGAAGGCAGCTTCACCTTTACTTCAGTTTGTGCTCGTCCAGGTATTACGATTTTCTTCAGGCACGTGACATTTCCATCGGGACCGCCAAGTATGAAGTTCTCCTCATCACCACATTTAAAGACACCGTTAGTGATATCGATGTGACAATTGTGTTTCTTCATAAAGTCTAGGCCCAGAATGCAATCATCCATAATTTCGGCTACGATTACGTCGTGAATATATGACGCTTCCCCAACACATATCGTAACCGACCTTTCACCCAGGACGGGTATCTGCTGGCCAGAAGCGGAGAGAAGTCTGCTTAAACTGGTGCCTTTGCGGCTCCCTGTAGCTTTCACCAGGTCTGGTCTCACTATTGTTCTAGAAGCTCCTGTATCTAGGGTGATTTTGCACTCTATTTTGTTCACTGCACCGCGTATTAGTAGACTGTTCCCGTTCCATGCTTGTGAGATTCTGGTTACTGGGGCTTCCTCCGCTCCAGCCAGTACCCGCCCCGCAGTCCTGGCTTTTATTCGTTTCCCTGATTCGCGGTGGAGGGCGCAGCGTCATGCTTCTTCACACACTCTTCCAAACACTGCTCTATTTTATTGAGACGCGCATCCAGTCTGTCATCTGTTTTGGTCGGTTGCCTTACCTTCTTAGCACACGTGAACTGCAGATGCCCTCTTTCTCCACACTTGTAACACATGGGCCCGGTGTTCTTCTTGGGCGGTGTCTTGATCTCTTTAACCTCCTCCGTAACTTCTCGAAGCTTATACCCTTGGCGGATATCATGACGCACAGCTTCTACTTCCAGGGCGTGTGCGAGAGCTTCTTTTAACGAGGAATGGTGGCGAAGCTTTACTGCAGCCCTAATTTCAAGATCCTTGATTCCGTCGACGAAGGCTTGCAAAATATTCGTATCCACCATCTTACTATCAGCAGAAGGATATGCCTTTCGAACCAGCTTCTCAATTTCCAACGCCCATTGTTGAAGTCCTTCACCCAGGCGCTGAGTCCGGTCACGCAGCTGGGCACGAAATACGTGTTCCAGGTGTCGTTCCCCATATCTAGCCTCAAGTGCCTCCAGCAAGTCTTTGAACTCGCTGCCTGAGGTCGGCAGTGCCTCCAGGACAGATAAAGCCGGTCCTCTGAGTGCGACGGTGAGGGCTGTCAGGCTCTGTTCGTCCGTCCACCCGTTTGAAGCAGCGACAGTCTGGAACTGCTGGCGGTAGGCGACCCAAGACGTAGTACCGTCGTACGGAGGCACCTTCACTTTAGGCCCGTGGTTTATGCTGACAACTCCGCTCGATGTAACTCCAGCAGCTTTTATACGCCGAAATTCCTTCTCTAGTCCAGTGAGGCCGGTTTTCACATTTTTTAGGTCTTCCTCCAACTCGGAAACCCGTTCGTTCACTACCTCTACATCTTCATGTAGCTTAGCGACCGTATCACTGAACTTTGTAACGGCAGAAAGGATCACCTGTTGATCTGCCTTCTGTTCTTCTCGCAAGCCTCTTTGTTCTTCTCGCAGGCCTCTCTGTTCTTCTTGCAAGCACTGCATCTGCTTGCTCTGTTGTTCTTGCAGGCACTGCATCTGCTTGCTCTGTTGTTCTTGCAGGCACTGCATCTGCTTGCTCTGTTCTCGCATGCCCTTCAACATTGCCATCAGGCACGACATATCCAAAACCTCCATTGTACGTGACTGAGGTTTAATGTCTTCGGTGGGCGTGGCCAGGTGGGCGTGGCTACGAGGCGGAGCCTGTTGGTCGGTTAGTGAAACCTGGTGGTCAAGGCCGGTGGGCGGAGCCTGGTGCACGGGGGCGGTGGGCGTGGCCTGGTGGGCGTGGCCAGTGGGCGGAGCCGCTGGGCAGGTACGCTGTGTTTCCTCGATGAGCGTGGCCTGGTGGGCGGGGCCAGGGGGCGTGGCTTGGTCGGTGGGCGTGGCCTGGTGGGCGGGGTCAGTGGGCGTGTCCCTATGGCCGGTGGGCGTGGCCTGAGGGGCAGTGGGCGTGGCCTCCGCAGCACCTCTGGACCTGGTCTTCACTCCAGAAGTATCCTCTCTTGGAGTCAGTGGCATCTCCAAATCCCCAATTCTGACACCAAATGTTACGGGCTAGGGTTCTGGATTTGGATGTAAAACACCAATGACAGCTTAGGATTTATTCACGCAGGGTCTGGTCTGCAGGTCTTCACGACACGAAGTCCACACGTAGATTCCAATCGCAGGTTCAATCGAAGTCCAATAGTATCGCTGAGGTCGTAGGTTATCGCTCGTATCGCAGGTATGTTCACTTGAAGTTCACTCTTCGCTATTCCAAATGGAACTGACAGCGCGCCGCGGCGGCCGCTATTTATATCCGCCGGCCAGGGTTCTAGAACATTCCCGTAACTATGTACCTACACTCGGTACACGCGGCAAGGTCGCTCGAACAGTTACTCATTTAAAGAGTTTTGAACCTTACCTTAGTGGACATACGAGTCATTATTGCTTGCAGCGTTTATTGTTTACTAAAACGCAGCATGCGGCGACTATTCTATAGGCTCCTAGAAGGCTTTATTCTAGATGGTTCGGGATAGGACCGCGACAATATTTTCTAAATTCATTATTAAAATATTATTCCAACCATTATCAACCCGAGTACTAGGAGAGCATAAGTCGGCCGGAGCTGCGGAGGTGAGACATCCCCACGCGCACAAATTTTGCCTACTCACATCGGTCGCCATTATCACGAGCCGGACTAATCAGCGTGCGGCGCTTGTCTATTCTGGCCTGATTGATCCCTATTAGACACTCCTACTGGAGCGCCCGCGTATCGGAAGGTCCAACTTTTCAAAACCCGTCTTGCAAGACTTCCGGGAATTTGCACAGCTCCGCCGCCGCCAGAGAACTCTGCCGTATAATTAGGCCTACTCCAACCGCAACTCGACACAGCTTTTAAACTCAGCATGTTTCGTTCGCCGAAATCCTCTCAATTGGGCACCCCTTCGCGCTCGGAGACTGATTTATCTAACTTGGATCAAGACCAAAATAATCAATTGTCCAGTCCAAAACAGTTTTTAATGCAACGAGGAGCTAAACGCCCGCGGGATACTAGCGACTCATATCCAACCGACTTCTCCGAGTTAAAAGAAATGATTATGCAAATGATGTCGTCTCAATCGGAGCGATTAGATAAATTGGAGCATCATATTCTTGACATTAAAGAACAGACAACTAACATCGAGTCGACAAATTCGGACATCGAAAAAACTATGTTACATATTTCCGACCAAATGTCCGCCCTCGAATCACAAATAAATAATTTGGAGCGGGAGCACCTATCTCTGTCTATCGAGATGTCAAAAATTCAGACGAGAATTGATTCCTTTGAACGCTATGTTACCAAAACATCAATTGAAATTAGAAATGTCCCTAAACAAAATAAGGAGACGAAAGAGAAACTTTACGAATCGATTTCTCGATTGCTGAAAAATCTCAACCTAGAAATCTCCACTGGCGATATTCGAGACGTGGCGAGATTGCCCTCAAAAAAAGAACAAAAAAGCTCCACCATAACTGTGGAATTTTGTAACACCCTAACTAAGGCAAGATGCCTATCTATCGCTAAGGAGTTTAACAAAAAGAACAAAGACAACAAATTGAACACACCTCGGCTTTCCTGAACCTAAAGCGCCGATATATATCGCCGAGCTTCTGACTCCCGCCGCAAAAAAGCTGTACTATTTTACACGCAAATTCATCAAAGACAGTCACTTCAATTTCTGCTGGTCTTCGGACGGAAAAACTTTTGTTAAGGAAAATAACGACAGCCCTTATTTTCAGATCAAGGACGAAACACAACTTTTAGGTCTATAAAAACCGATTCTGGATTGACTACATGCTTACTTTAATTTGTTTTATTGTATAATTTATTTTTCGATGTTCCTACTAAACTACACTACGAGTACACAACACGATACACAAATACACAAAAATCATCACAAAAATTACACAACAAAGACACACTTACTACACTGCTCAATACAATTACACCACTCTTTATTGAGTGGTGTAATTGTCTAAACATAACCTTATGCCCCAGACATTTATAGTTTCCCGGTATAAAATTACAACATTCAATTTAGAAATCAGCCATTACGAGGTCTTTTATTCATATAATCCTTATGGATAGAAAAAAAGATTCATATTTAGAAAACCTAGACCACTTTACCCTATCTACTGCCTTATCTTGTACCCCAGAATAATGCCTTACCCATTTTACTAACCCAGACACTAAATTAAAATTGCTAACTCTAAATATACGATCAATAAACAATAATTTCTCGAACTTTCAGACTCTTATATCGAGATTAAACTTAGATTGTGATATCTTGGCCCTAACCGAATGCTGGCTTCCATGTCTGTCTAATACTAATGTGCCAATCCTCGATAACTATAATTATATCCAAACGACTAAACACCAAAACCAAAGCGATGGCGTTGTAGTCTATATAACATTCGAGCTTTCATATACGTCTGAAGAAATTGATCTTAACTGAACAGCCTCTGGGCTCTTAATAAAATTTGACTCAAAAACGGCCATTATCTGTATCTATAGATCACCTTCAAACAATAATATTGATCCTTTTCTACAAGCTCTTGACCAAATTGTACCTTCCCTCTCCAAATACAAATCTCTCATACTGACCGGAGACCTAAATATTAATATTACACCATCTTCCTTAGACTCCCGCTCTCACAACTATCTAAATCGATTGTCATTTCACGCTTACTCCCTGCTTATGATCTACCCACTAGAGACCAAACCTGTTTAGACCACGTAATGCTTAGGTCTCAAACAGCGTCAAAAACTCTTGTACTTGAATCCCATGTCACCGATCATCTACCTATCCTTTTCATTCTAGATGTTAAGCCCAAACGTGACCTGACTATTACGACTAGATCTTTTATCGACTATGTTGGACTGGACAAAGATATCGAAGAACTTGACTTTACTCCAATCCTCTCCTCCACAAATCCTGAGACCTCAACATTAGCCTTAATAAATAATCTCTCGGTAATAATTAAGAAAAATACTACAACAAAACTACTTCTTAAAAACAAAAAATATTGAAACCTTGGATAACGCCTGGTATTTTACGTTGCATACGAAATCGAGACCGCCTCCATAGACAATTTAAATCAAACCCCAACAACGATACTTTCAAACTAACTTACCTCCGTTACAGAAATTATTGTAATAAACTTGTAAGAAAACTAAAAAGGCAGTTCGACATTTCCGAATTCCAAAAGGCTGGTACAAATAGCAAACTACTCTGGGACGAAATAAAAAGAATCTCAAACTGTGTCAAAACAAAATCTATACCTAATCAGCTTCTTCAACTCTCAGTTACTCCTAAGCAGTCGTGTAATAGCATGAATAGTTTCTTCTTAATATTGGAAAAAACCTAGCTGACAATATAGCCAACCAACCCTCTAACTCATATAATCCTCCGCCTCAATCCTCCACTACAACCCCTTTTTCTTTTGTCCTGCTAAATACTGACCCAGACGAAATTTTAACTACTATTTATTCCCTGAAACCCCACGCTGCAACTGGTTGGGACGGCATTTCATCTACACTACTTAAAAGATTTTCTAAGCGTTTAGCCCCCGTACTTACTCACATAGTTAAATGTCGCCCTACTGACCATAATAAAGTAAAATATATGCTCATTCGGAATCGCTGCAATAGGTTGTGTAGGGATGCACAGCGACGCCACATTCATTACTCTATTGAAAACGGTGACCCAGCCAAGGTTTGGAAGTTTCTTCGTTCGGAGTTGTTGGAAAATCTCGCCAAGACACTATTCCAAAAGATTTAAATGTTGATTTGCTTAATCAACACTTCTCATATTCAGCTACCTTTGATGGTACTAAAAAAGCTGAGACTCTTAGGCCGGTATTACAGAACGATGCTCAAGCACAGATTGATCTCAGATCACTCAATCATTACTTGAGCGCTAAATCGATGCTCAAGCACTCCCTTTATTTTCAAACAGTTCTTGAGTAGAGATCAGCCAATCACTGCTTAAGTAGAGATTCAGAACTGCAATCAGATTGTCTATGATCAAAGTTTGTTTTCCATGACAATAAAAATACTAGTGTAGATTTTTATTCCGTTTTACGCATGTTACAAAAACGTGACGATGAAACTTAGTAAATTATGTGAAATATACAGAGAAAACTAAAATAGTTTTTATTTATTCGGAAATAAAAATGTTCCAAGTTTCTTTATTTCTAGGTAGTTTGTAGTGAACCGTATATTTAAAGGAAGCAAAACGTTCACGCTTCTTAATTCATTTATTCGCTTTGAGTACAGAACGGAACGTAACAAATGTCTGCTATAAAATAATTCCACAATTCTCTTGACGTCTGTCTGTTTAATTACGTTTGTTTACTAAATTTACTAATATCTGTACATAGTCGGTTTGGTATAATTTGAACATTAATCGCTGTTTTGAAACGAGGTGTGAGAAAATGGAACTTCACCGTAGTGGAGAGGATCCTCCTTGTGGAACAAGTCAACTTCACTGCAGTGGAGAGGGTCCTCCCTAGAAGATAAAAAGTCAACTTCATCGCAGTGAAGAGGAACCTGCTTATGGAACATAAAATTCAACTTCACCGCAGTGGAGAGGAACCTGCTTGTTGAACATAAAACTTCAACTTCATCTCAGTAAAGAGGAACCTGCTCATGGAACATAAAACTTCAACTTCACCGCAGTGGAGAGGAACCTGCTCATTGAACATAAAACTTCAATTTTAAAAAACCTATTTAGAGACTAAAAAAGGTTTTTAAATTTGTTCCTTAGCACGGGTTAGTGCATTAAAAATAAAAATAGCGTAATAAAACTTCAACTTCACCGCAGCGGAGAGGAACCTGCTCATTGAACATAAAACTTCAACTTCACCGCAGCAGAGAGGAACCTGCTCATTGAACATAAAACTTCTACTTCACCGCAGTGGAGAGGAACCTGCTCGTTGAACATAACACTTCAACTTTACCACAGTGAAGAGGAACCTGCTTGTTGAACATAAAACTTCAACTTCATCGCAGTGAAGAGGAACCTGCTTATGGAACATAAAACTCTAACTTCATCGCAGTGAAGAGGAACCTGCTTATGGAACATAAAACTCTAACTTCACCGCAGTGGAGAGGAACCTGCTTGTTGAACATAAAACTTCAACTTCATCTCAGTAAAGAGGAACCTGCTCATGGAACATAAAACTTCAACTTCACCGCAGTGGAGAGGAACCTGCTCATTGAACATAAAACTTCAACTTCACTGCAGTGGAGAGGAACTTGCTCATTGAACATAAAACTTCAACTTCACCGCAGCAGAGAGGAACCTGCTCATTGAACATAAAACTTCTACTTCACCGCAGTGGAGAGGAACCTGCTCGTTGAACATAAAACTTCAACTTCACCACAGTGAAGAGAAACCTGCTTGTTGAAAATAAAACTTCAACTTCACCGCAGTGGAGAGGAACTTTGCTTGTTGTACATAAAACTTCAACTTCACCGTAGTGGAAAGGATCCTCCTCGAGGAAGATAAAAAGTCATCTTCAACACAGTGGATTTATAGGATATGTTTCAATTATTTCCAATTTTATGACCAATAAAAAAGCTGAGATTGTTTTACTGATTATATTATTTATTCCTTTTGTGACTGTCATGTTGGCCTAGCCGCTTGGTTACCAAGACCGAGCTTGTGGGTTCGATTCCCACTGTGGGCCTATATTTGTACAAGGGACCACAGTCTCGGTGTAATTTCATGTTTGTGATGTCCTTGCCTGGTTATCATAGTAGGTAGTGTTGCGTGAAATTTTTTCAATGAAATCACCCCAATATTAATGTAATTGTTTTTGCACATAAACACTTATTAGAATCCATGCAGTAGGGGTCTTGAGCGTCCCTTAAATGCCTAAGCGGCTGCTGCTATCATTAATTATTTCGTCATAGTAATCAAGGTATTCGAATATACAAATTTTGCAATAAACATTCCAAATTGACATTATAATAACTGGCCGATCGACTCTCAAGCGTGGTTCCGACCACACTTGAGTAAATACAGATTTGATCTTTGCTTAAGTAGAGATTGCTACCCAAGTATCGTTCTCGAATCAGCTATTACTCAGTTGAGTCACGCTTGATGAATCTTGACTCAAGTAACGTTCTAAAATTAAATCCATACTCAAAACTAGTCTTAAGTAGAGATCGGCGCTTGAGTACGCTTCTGTAATACTGGCCTTAGGCCGGTATTACAGAAGCGTACTCAAGCGCTCGTGGCCTAGGCGAACCGAGTGATTGGAATCAATCACTTGGTTAAGCAACAACAGGCGCGGTCAGGTACAGGATGGGTGAGCGTCCCGTGACTACCGCTAGTGGCATTTTTCCGAGCGCTTCCGTGCTTCGGAAGGCACGTTAAGCCGTTGGTGCCGGCTGTCATATAATGGCAGTCGTTAAGCCATGTCAGAGGCCTTATGGGCGGCTTGATAACTTCTGACAGTAAGGCCCGCCACTGTCTTACAATCCTCCACCAACCCGGACTTGGCCCCCGTGGTGGAGTATGTCCTAACCTTCCTGCGATGCAGGAAGAGACCCGTGCCCCAGCAGTGGGGACACACAAGGGTTGATAACGACTCAAGCGCCAATCTCTACTTAAGACTAGTTTTGAGTATGGATTTAATTTTAGAACGTTACTTGAGTCGAGATTCATCAAGCGCGACTCAACTGAGTAATAGCTAATTCGAGAACGATACTTGGGTAGCAATCTCTACTTAAGTGAAGATCAAATCTGTATTTACTCAAGTGTGGTCGGAACCACGCTTGAGAGTCCATCGGCCAGTTATTATAGTTGTCAATTTGGAATGTTTATTGCAAAATTCATATATTCGAAAACCTTGATTACTATGATGAAATAGCTAATGATAGCAGCAGCCCCTTAGGCATTTAACGGACGCTGAAGACCCCTGCATGGGTTCTAATAAGTGTTTATGTACAAAAACAATTACATTAATATTGGGGTGGTTTCATTGAATTAATTTCACGCAACACAATCACTTCGCGAGCGCTTCCGTGCTTCGCAAGGTACGTTAAGCCGTTGGTGCCGGCTGTCATATAATGGCAGTCGTTAAGCCATGTCAAAGGCTTTATGGGCGGCTTGATAACTTCTGACAGTAAGACCCGCTACTGTCTTACAATCCTTCACCAACCCGGACTTCGCCCCCGTGGTAGAGTATGGCTTTACCTTCTTGCGATGCAAGAAGAGACCCGTGCCCCAGCAGTGGGGACATACAAGGGTTGATAACGAACACAATCACTAGGATATCCTGTACTTTGATAACCAGGCAAGAACGTCAAAAACATGAAAGTACACCGAGATTGTGGTCACTTGTACAAATATATAGGCCCACAGTGGGAATCGAACTCACAAGCTCGGTCTTGGTAACCAAGCGACTTAGCGGCTAGGCCAACAAGACAGTCACAAAGAGGAATAAATAAAATAATCAGTTAAACAATCTCAGCTTTTTTATTGCTCATAAATTTGTAACATAATTGACACATATTCTATAAATCCGCTGTGTTGAAGTTGACTTTTTATCTTCCTCGAGGAGGATCCTATCCACTGTGGTGAAGTTGAAGTTTTGTGTTCAACGAGCAGGTTCCTCTTCACTGCGGTGAAGTTGAAGTTTTATGTTCAACGAGCAGGTTCCTCTTCACTGCAGTGAAGTTGAAGTTTTATGTTCAATGAGCAGGTTCCTCTCTACTGCAACGAAGTTGAAGTTTTATGTTCAACATGCAAGTTCCTCTCCGCTGCGGTGAAGTTGAAGTTTTATGTCCAACGAGCAGGTTCCTCTGCACTGCGGTGAAGTTGGAGTTTTATGTTCCATGAGCAGGTTCCTCTCCACCGCGATGAAGTTGAGTTTTTGTCTTCTACGAGGAGGACCCTCTCCACTGCAGTGAAGTTGACTTTTTATGTTCCACAAGGAGGATTCTTTCCACTATGGTGAAGTACCTTGCTCTCATTTTTTCACATCTCGTTTCAAAACAGCGATTAATGTTCAAATTAAACCACACCGACTATGTACAGATATTAGTAATTTAGTAAACTTAAATAAATAGACAGACGTCAAGAGAATTATCTTATCGACATTTGTTACGTTCCGTTCTGTACTCAAAGCGAATAAATAAACAAGAAGCGTGAACGTTTTGCTTCCTTTAAATATACGGTTCATTACAAACTAAAAACTAAATAAAGAAACTTTGAACATTTTATTTACGAAAACATAAACATTATTTTAGTTTCCTCTGTACATTTGACATAATTTGCTTAGTTTTATCGTCACGTTTTTGTAACATGCGTAAAACGGAATAAAAATCTACACTTGTATTTTTCTTGTCATAGAAAACAAACTTTGATCATAGACAATCTGATTGCAGTTCTGAATCTCTACTTAAACAGTGATTGGCTGATCTCTACTCAAGAACTGTTTGAAAATAAAGGGAGTGCTTGAGCATCGATTCAGTGCTCAAATAATGATTGGGCGATCTGAGATCAATCTGTGCTTGAGCATCGTTCTGTAATACCGGCCTTAATTATCTTTCAACACTTTCAACTCCTGACATATCCTCTTTTACTCTTAGCCAATTTTCTGATTGTGATGTTAAGAAGAACATTCTATCCATTACCTCAAATGCAGTCGGTAGTGACAGCATCAGCCGTAATATTATTTTGCCTATCCTTGAGATCATCACTCCCACCATTACCAAACTCCTTAACAATTCCATCTCCTCTGGGATCTTCCCTACAGCTTGGAAGGAAGCTCAAGTCACTCCCCTACCTAAAAAGGCCAACCCTACTACCTTTTCCGAATATCGGCCTATTTCCATCCTACCATTCCTATCCTAAGTCCTCGAACGCTTGGTTCATTCTCAGTTAAGCCAATTCCTTACCAGGAACAATCTCCTCAATCCTTTCCAGTCCGGTTTCCGTCCAGGCCATAGCACTGTTACGGCTCTTGTCAAGATTACCGATGATATGCGGTTAGGTATGGAGAACGGGCAGTTGACTGTATTTTCACTGCTCGATTTCAGTAGTGCCTTCAATTCTGTTGATTTTGACATATTGTTGGCGTTACTTCGTCCTCTTAACATATCTCCAACGGTAATTGACTGGTTTCGTAGTTATCTACATGGACGCCGGCAACGTATTCGCATTGAAGATTCTTTCTCCTGTTGGTGTGAAATATCTGCCGGTGTCCCGCAAGTGGCGTGTTGTCTCCTCTTCTTTTTGCAATTTTCATTAATAGTATTTCTCATCAACTCACTTCTTCCTACCACCTATATGCAGACGATCTCCAAATCTACACACAAGCGGGTGTAGACAATCTGAGTGCAGCCATATCGGTGATTAATAATGACCTTTCGCTGATATCCGATTGGAGTAATTCTTACGGTCTCAAGGTCAACCCCAATAAAACACAATTAATTATTGTTGGTAGTAGGCATTTTATTTCTAGGGTTGACATGGACATCTTGCCCACAGTAGTGTTCAACGGTACAACACTTCAATTTAGTCACACTGTAAAAAATCTTGGTGTAATCATTGACAGTACCTTATCCTGGGTACCACAAATGGAAATGTTGAGCCGAAAGATGTTTGCGTCTGCAAGCTCGCTTAGGCGGCTTCGCAATGTTCTACCCACTGCTACCAAGGTTGCTTTAGCACAATCACTCCTTCTTCCCATTCTCGACTACGGTACCTGTTATCTCGGTACCTGTTATCTTGACCTCACCGAGGAGCAACTAAACAAACTTGAGCGTCTTCAAAACCTCTGTATATGTTTCATATTTGGTCTGCGCAAATATGACCACGTCTCTGAATTTCGTTCACAGCTCAAGTGGCTCCCAATCCGTCTCCGCCGGAATACGCATATACTCTCTCTTCTATATTGCGTACTGTTTAATCCAAGTACTCCTTCCTATCTAAAAGAGCGCTTCGAGTTTCTTTACTCCTCTCATATCCTTACTCTTCGCTCTTCCCAAAACCTGCTCCTAAAAATCCCATCCCATCACACCACTATCTACGGTACCTTTTGACACTCAACAGCTTTTGACAGTTGACAGTTAGGTAGATTGAAGTTAGTAATTTTAGTTGCCATTAACTAAAAAAATGGTTCTATTTTGGCCAGAGTATCAAAAGAAAATCTCCAATGGCTATGCACACTTCCAACAGGTACACCAAAAACATGTTGCGAATACTTCTTTTTTCGTAGAACTAGCCATTGAGATTGCGTTAATTAACGAAGGTGGAATATGCAGAAATGTTACTTGTAAAAAATCAGGAGCTTTCACTCAATTCTACAAATAAAACGGTAGATCAGGAGACATTGCCTAAAATCAGGAGATCTCCTGATAAATCAGTAGAGCCTGCATTGCAGCACTGTCGATAACCTCACAGCGTCAACGACCGGTGTCTCCTCCTTTAATGAGCCCTTTTCTATATGTAGGCTTTCTAAAAAGTTTCCATAATGTATTTTATGGAATACAATTGGCGGCGATGTTGTTTTACTACTAAGGTATTATATAAAAAAGTGTCGGACACAATCATAGCGTAATGTAGAAAAGTGTCAGCGCCATCTAGCGAGAACGAAGAAAAATGAGGCACCCAAATATTATAATTAATTTTAATATAAAGTAGATGCTTGGGCGGGGTCTCAACGACAGATTTATTTTGTTTCTGCTTTCAGTCTGTTAACAATTATGAGTATATAAAAAATGTTAGCTGCATGTCAACATAACTAAATAAATACTTTACATTATACATCAATAACAATAATCTTGTCCTTCCCTTTTCAAGTCTCTTAAAATATAGCACTCATCCTCATTGTAATTCAGTTAAAATACAAAACAAATCACCTGATAATTTAAAAAACGAACAAATAGACAATATTTTTAAAAACAATTTCAAGTTACTGCTGATATAAAAATGCTACTGTAAAATCGATGACAAATTACAATAAATAATACAGACAGAAACAATTAAATAATATCATATATGTATAATATACAAGCATAAGTTATAGAGAAGTTCATAAGAACAGTAACGTAAGTGTTGAAGTGTGAAATTTATACGTAATGTTTAGTACTTTACGTACATTTCTATATTCAATAGTTCTGTATTGCACCGACTACTCGTCTCTAATTTCTTTCTTCGTCTCGTCTACGGTTGCCTGGAAGAAATTGCTTTTAGTAATAAGGCCGCCATTTGTACTGTATTTTTTTATAATTTCTGTTACTGTAATTTCTGTGTACAATTAATAATATTCTAGGTATCTATCTACATTATGTTTGTCAGAATAAAATTTTATGTTATCTTAAGCTACATAAATAAGTTTAACTTAGCAATGCCTTGACCAGGGCCCATAATGTGAGACTCAAAAATGTGTAACATCGTTGTATTATACCATTACGATCGCTAATCAATGAATACGAATACAAAGGAGGAAATCTACGTTTCCGAGTTGTTCACATACTTGAGCGCTTGATGTTGCTAATCCGCGTGGGCACGCGAGGTAAATAGGCCCATTCTCTCCGTCTGACAGTACGCCTGTGCCCTACTATAGGACATATAATATATGCCCAGTACTTTTAATATATAAGCTGTCTCATACTCGCTGGGTACTTTATAAGCTACGGTTATGTAATTAATTAGTAATTAATTTAAAATGCCATCTATTTAGACCTTTACTTATAGGCTTCATTATCAACCCTTGTATGTCCCCACTGCTGGGGCACGGGTCTCTTCCTGCTTCGCAGGAAGGTTAGGTCATACTTCACCATGGGGGTCAAGCCCGGGTTGGTGGAGGTGTAAGCCAGTGGCGGGCCTTACTGTCAGAAGTTATCAAGCCGCCCATAAGGCCTCTGACATGGCTTAACGACTGCCATTAGATGACAGCCGGCACCAACGGCTTAACGTGCCTTGCGAAGCACGGAAGCGCTCGGAAAAATGCCACTAGCGGTAGTCACGGGACGGTCACCCATCCCGCACCTGACCGCGCCTGTAGTTGCTTAACGCAAGTGATTGATTCCAATCACTCGGTTCGACTAGGCCACGAGCGCTTCGAAACAGGCGTGAGTTTATGTAACGTAACGTTTATTTGCAGTTGGAGGAAATCGGTTGGAGCGACGCGTTCAATAGAAGCATATCAGCGTGCGAGGAGGAGCCAGCTAAAGGTGACTATGAATCCTAGTATATCATCGGTAGTGCATCTGCCTACTGTGCGAGAGGTCCCGGGTTCGATTCCCGGCTGGGGACAAAAAAAACCGCAGGTCTTGGATGTTTACATGTTAGTGATGTCGCTGTTTCTGTTCCCACGACACAGGGTATCCTAGTGTGGGGCTAGAAGCAATGTATGTGCATGTATCTAAATGTTATGTTATTGTAAAGGCGAAAGTTTGTGAGTCTTTAGAGCTTTAACTACTAAGCAGTAGCGGGACCAACCGAGTTTCATCGTGGAAATTGGATCCCGCCTGCTATGGGCCCCCGTGGCGGAGTATGGCCTATACCTTTACCATTGTTAATAGCTGGAACATAAAAGATTGCACTGCATATTCTTTACTAAATTCCTTATCATTTTTAATATGGAAACAAATGAAACTGTTTTGATTTGGTGTAAACTTTTTTGTAGCTAGTTCTATCTGTATATATTTTCGGATAGGGGCGCTGTTTGCTGAAATACAGGTTCCCGCCTAGTTTAGCAACAGATGCTAATATTTGCTTTTTGAAAAATGTACCTAGCATAATTCTAATTTAATGAATTTTCTAGAACAAATAAAAATTCTATTCTATTATATTAGGGAACCTAATATAATAGAAGACCAGTGCCCATCGGTTGGGACTTAATGGGTAGATGATGATGATGCGTATAATATATTGTATCTGTCTTCGAAAATCGGTAAATTTAGGATTTCGCCAAAATCAATAATTCTAAGCAGAATTTAGGCCAGTTTTCGTTGAAATGGCATGCCCCTGTGTCTACAAGTAAATTTGGCAACCCATATCGAGTGATCCTTGTGGAATGTCGTGTTTTGTGGTCGAGTGAGGTATGTTTACCTGTTGTGAAGTTCAAAGACGGATACAATATACATACTATGTATTTACAGACGAGGCGCGTTGCCTGCTAGCGGAGACCTGCGCCGCCTGCACCGCTGCCGGCTGCTCGTGGTGCGGCGCCTGCATGGCCTCCGCCGAGTACTGTCCGCGCCATCGTCACCACGTACGTACCGTGCGTGTTTGCATCAGACACTTTAACCCCTTGGTAGCCGCAACAGTATCTTTTTATCTTATATAGATAAAAAGATACAGAGCACTTTATTGCTTAGCCAGGGAAAAAAGTTAAATAGAGAACACTTTATTGAACAACCAGAAAATAAGCTTGCGCCGCCTGCATGGCCTCCGCCGAGTACTGCCCGCGCCATCGCCACCACGTACGTACCGTGCGTGTTTGCATCAGACACTTTAACCCCTTGGTAGCCGCAACAGTATCTTTTTATCTTATATAGATAAAAAGATACAGAGCACTTTATTGCTTAGCCAGGGAAAAAAGTTAAATAGAGAACACTTTATTGAACAACCAAAAAATAAGCTTGCGCCGCTTGCATGGCCTCCGCCGAGTGCTGCCCGTGCCCTCGTTGCCACGAACGTACCGTTCGTGTTTCCATCAGACTGTTTAACCCCTCGGTAGCCGCAACAGCATACTTCAAGATGTTGCGGAGTGTTGTTATAGATATAAAGATACAGAACACTTTATTGCCTAGTCACGAAAAAAAAATAGACACTTTATTGACCAACTAGAAAATAAGCTTGCGGTGGTTGCATGGCCTCGGCCGAGTACTGTCCGGTCTATCGCCACCACGTGTGTACCGTTTCTGTTTTCATCAGACTGTTTAACCCCTTGGTAACCGCAACAGCATCCTGAGAACGTGGTTATAGATAGAGAACACTTTATTGAACAACCAAATAAAACGATACAGAACATTTTATTAAACTACTATATAAAACGTTAGATAAATAGAGAACACTTTATTGCACTGCCAGGAAAAAAAATGTAGATAGAGAGAGAGAACCCTTTCCGTGTTGTGCCATACCTGGTTGTAATGTATAATGTCGATAACTACCCTTGTATGCCCCCACTGCTGGGGCACGGATTTTTCTCTGTCAATAATGGATAGCCAGAGGTCGCGGGTTCGAATCCCGGTATGGGTGCAATTTTTAGCCTCTAAATAGTTTTTTTAAAACTTTATTGAACAACAGCAAAAAGATAGAGAACACTTTATTGCATAACCTGAAAAAAAAGGTAGGGAACTCTTTATTGAATAACCAGAAAAAAGATAGATAGTGGCACAGCCAGAAAAAAAAAGAAAGATAGATAAAGAACACTTTATTTACTAACCAGAAATTATACAGATAGATGTCACTTTATTGAAAAAAAGATAGAGCACACAGATATAGAGAACACTTAGATGCACAACTAGAAAAAATATATAAATAGAGAAGACTTTGTTCCACTACCAGAAAAAAAAGATAGAGAACACTTTATTGCACGACCAGAAAAAACGAATTACAACCATGATTTATTAAATCTAAGTAATGGTGTTCCCACATTGCCGTTAGAAAATGTTTGTAAACATTTTCTGACAAATGTTGTCAATTGTTACATTTTTTTAGGAACTGTTACATGTTATAAGGAACTGTTACACACTAATAGAAAATGTGTACTAATGCATTTTATAACATTTAAATCTGGTGTTGGCTCGCAGTTTGGTTGGCGTTCTGATGGCGTCTACACGAAAATGGAAGAGGATTTGCTCATTGTAATAGCTTTCATTTTAACCTTCCAGTTTAAACCTTTTAAAAGGTGTACAAACAAAAGGTAACACATGTTTAATTTTGTTATAAATTGTTAACTTAACGTTACTAAACATTTTCTAACATGAAAACATTTTTTAACTTTTGTGATTAAATGTTTGCTAACAAATGTTTACTAATGTTACTAAACATTTTCTAACGGCAATGTGGGAGCACCTTAACGTTATCAATTGGCGGTCTTATCGCGTAGTATTGTGGGCTTAATCACCACGCGTACCCACCTCAGCTCTCAGGTTTCCTCGCGATGTTTTCCTTCACAAAAAGAAAGTCATGGCACGGTATAAATTTCGTTGTCAATTTTCAGGTGGCAGAGTCAATAGAAGAGTGCGGGGCAAGTACGGAGACGGCGCGGGAGGCGTGTGGGCGCTTCCACTCCTGCGCCGCTTGCCATGCGCATCGAGCCACGCATATGCATGTAAGTGTGCCTCAATGGTTTTGGTAGCAAGACGCAATTACCCACCAACAGGCATGACGAAAGATTTTTAAATCCTCTTCCATAATATAGGAACGCATTATTTACAACAAAAAAAAACCTATATTTCAGTAATAAACTAAAGTTTAACGAAGATTATAGCCCTTTTTCTAAAGTTAACGACGCCATGACACTGCGAGAAAACAACTCGCAGTGTCATGGCGTCGAATCTGACGTCACGTATAGCTAAACAAATATCAAACGTCAAACAAAACGCGGGTGAAGTGTACCTATGTTAGTCAGGCGGTGTGGTTTTTGCTTATTTGTTACTGTCGTCACGCCTATTGACCACCCACTAATCATCCACCCATTAGCCCAACCGTGAACCTTAAGGAATTTTATTACGCTTCTGGAATAAAATTCCTGAAGATATATTAAGCTTGCCTGAAACTCGGTTCAAAAAATGTGTTAAGTACACTTTGTGCCAAATGGTCTACTATAACTGAAATGATTATTTAGATGATAATGGTGTCTGGAATTAAATGCAATGCATTACAATGCATGAGTTCTATGTTTTATAATATTTACGTAAACTCTGTTAATTAAGGACTTTGAAAAGACGAAGTTGGAGTTTACTTTGTCCTTTTTTTCTCCAAAATGATCTAGATTAGGTCATGCAATGGCAGTCGTTAAGCCATGTCAGCGGCATCAAGGGCGGCTTGATAACTTCTGACAGTAAGACCCGCCACTGTCTTACAATCCTCCACCAACCCGGACTTGGCCCCTGTGGTGGAGTATGGCCTAACCTTCCTGCGATGCAGGAAGAGACCCGTGCCCCAACAGTGGGGACATACAAGGGTTGATATCGATCTAGATTTTGAAATGGACACCTAGTTTGAATTGTAACATTCATTAAGCCGCAGTTTCTGCGCTACTTTGAATAAAACCTTTTCATTTTATTTTATTTCATATCTACTTCCCCTAATAAGTTGCACGTGATTTCTGCACGACCCCTAATAACAACGGTTCTAGATTTCAAAACTCTCGGACTTTTTGCTAAGCCTGATCTATTTAATTTTTGACGTTGGAAGGACTACTAACAAAAAAAAACTTCTAAACATAGTTATACTATTTTTATTTTTAATGCACTAACCCCTGCTAAGGGCAATTTTAAATACCTATTTAGAGGCTAAAAATTCCACCCATGCCGGGATTCGAACCCGCGACCTCTGGCTATCCGTGCCAGCGCTCTTTCCAACTGACCTAATGGGCGCCTCGAAATTTCACTGATGCCGGTGAGTCGCCCATTAGCTCAGTTGGAAAGGGCGCTGGCACGGATAGCCAGAGATCGCGGGTTCGAATCCCGGCATGGGTGGAATTTTTAGCCTCTAAATAGGTTTCTAAACATAGTGTGAATGGATTAAGACTCTCTGTGAACTCCTAAACTTGGCCTTTGGTGCAAATACACATCAAAGATAAAGAAAGTAAGTGCGTTTTTATTTCACAGGCGACTGAAGACTTGGGTCCGCGGGTATGCTATTGGGACTACGACACGATAAAGTGTAAACCAGCTAATACTACGGAGGATATAAGGTGAGCCGCTCACTTTTCTTCCTTTATATCAGTGGTAGCCTTTTCATAGACGACCTCTGTGGCGTAGCGGTAGCGCGCCTACCATGCAAGAGGTCCCGGGTTCGAATCCCGGCTGGGAACAAAAAAAAAAGGCCAGGTCTTGGATGTTTACATGTTTGTAATGTCGTTGTTTCTGGTTCCCACGACACAGGGTATCCTAGTGTGGGGCCAGAAGCAATGTATGTGCCAGTATGTAAATGTTATGTTATTTGTTATGTTATCTAGGTAACTCTATGGCCTTGGACGTTTATTTGACGAAAATAGCCTCGTAGCTTAATATACCATTACACAGCGTGATTGTATAAGGGTTTTGACTATTACTTATACAAATCAGGCGCAGTATATTGTTAAAATTCTTCCACAAATCAAACAAGAGCCGTTCGTAGTCACTATTTATTGTTTTTAGGGCTGATTTTTCAATCATCGGATAAAACTTATCCGTCTAATAAAGTATTACACAATAATATAAAGATGTCACCGTGAAACGACAAAAGAAAGGCGATTAGAACACATTTTTGAATTGGTTGTTTCGAAGGATAAGTTTTATCCGAAGATTGAAAAATCAGCCCTTAATATACTCCAATGATGCCTCTTTCCTTAAAACGCCAAAATCACACATGACATTACTTCACAGAGTAACTTACATATTCTTATTATTTTATTTTTGAACACAGAGTTTTATGCTGTCATTTATATGTTCCAATTTTAATTTTTAACACAAAAAAGTATTGATGCAATTTGTGGAAAGACTGGAGCCTATGTATACGCCTTCAAAATACTATATTTATTTTTAAAACTAATTAACTGACTGATAAAGAAATAAACGGAAAAGAGATGATTTTCAAGTAGATAAAAGTGGTCTGTAGTGTTACTTCGTTAAACGGTGAAGTAGTAAGTCGCGAATGCATTTGGAATAAGTAAAATAGAATTTAAATTTTGATGAAAGAACGAAATTAAAAAAAAATGTGGAAAAATGTTTGCGCCATTAGACAATGTGCCGTCTTGATTTTACGTTTCAATTTTTTTGTATTCACATTTCTGTATGTTTCATGGTTGTAGAATGTAAAGAGGATGTCGGTGTCAATCACGAGTCTCTTTACAAATTTAAGGCTTTTTTATTTTACACCAGCACACAATAGCAATCTTACAATAACGATGATAAACAGTTTAAGTTCACCTGAGGTTATAGCGTCTCTTTAAACCACAAATCCCACATGCACGTCCTGCTGTCACAGCCGTAGCGGAGAGAAGAACGATTGACCGAGTTACAGAGTGAATGATGATTGAATTTAATGAGTGAGCGGTCAATCGATGGAAATCATCGTGCCCGTGAGTGAACGATAATTACAATGTTGCCACAAATGTTTATGCCATGTTTGAGTGTTGTGCCGCTAAATAAATGTTTTTTATCTATCTATCTACAGTCTGTTAGCTTTTAGAATATACCTCGGGCTCTAGAGTACCTGATTAAATGTCCTATTTGATCATTGTTTGTGACGGTTTGTTTCTAATAATAGAAAAAAATATATTTCAGGAGCGTAGCGGCGGCCGGCCCGTGTCCCGCGCCGTGTGCCACGCTGCAGTCGTGTGCCAACTGCACGGCCGAAGAATGCATCTGGTGCGCCTCGGCTGCTAGATGCGTCGACAAGGTTAGCGTTCACACTACAACACACAGCACTGTCATGGGTCCTATTTTTAATTTGTATTATTTCATTTATTAACCGTGTCTTCCGTGCTTCACGAGGCACGGTAAGCCGTTGATTCCGGCTGTCATGTCATGGCAGTCGCTAAGCCATGTCAGAGGCCTTAAGGGTGGCTTGCTAACTTCTTCTTTTTTATTTTATTTAATCACAAGAAGCTCACAGCGCAAATACAATTTATGTAGACAATTAATTAGACTACGATAGGCTAATTACGAGATTTTTTTATACGGTTAGAATCATAATAGTAAATTAGAATCATGAGGATTTTACAAAAAAAAAAATAATCACATACATGGAATTTGGAAGGAAAACTAAGCTAAAAAAAGTGGTGCAGACAATAATAGTTGTGCATTTAATAAATATTACTGGTACATACTAAGAGGGTATAAAATTTTGGTGTGGTTGTGTGTGTGTGTATGTGTGAGTGAGTGAGTGAGTGTGTGTTTAATTTATGCGTGTAGTAGTGATGAAGTATAGTAATGAAGGTGCTCAGCTTTGTTCGTTAGGGATACTTTGCAGCGTGTCTTTTAGCCGTTTTGTTGAATACGGACTTGTTTGCGTGAAAAATGTCTTCTGACAGTAAGACCTGCCACGGTCTTTCAATCCTCCACCAACACAGACTTGGCCTCCGTGGTGGAGTAAGGCTTAACCTTCTTGCGATGCAGGAAGAGACCCGTGCCCCAGCAGAGGGGAGATACAAAGGGTTGATATCAAAGGGCACATCAACAGCACAGACACATTACAAGTTTAATCTTAAATTAATAACAGAGGGCTGGCAGTGAACTAATTTAATTAACTGAAAGTATAGTATTTTCTATGGTTAACACGAGCACCAGACATAATTAAAACTGTTTTAATACGGATTTCACTGGTTTATTATATTTTTTAAATATAATTAATTATTAAAACAGTTTTAATTACAAGTGAAAGTAACCAATAGAAAATGGCGCCAACCGTAAAAGAATATAAGCAGAGATTGTATTCTTCACTCTGTGTAGTTAAAGGGAACTGCCCATACAGCCAAGTTTTCAGTCGGTTTTTGTTATTGATATGAAATGAAAATGAAATTTAATGAAATCAAACCTAACCTAACGGATGGAATCAAATAATTAAATCTGATATTGAAACAAATTAGTAGCTTCTTTTGAGAAATATTTGTGTGAATCATAAAAACTTCTATGAACTTTTGTAGCAAAAATTTAGTGGTATTTTTTGTTTTTAATAGACATTATTTTGACAGTTGGGAAATAGAAGGCACGAGTTCGGAATAGGTAAAGAAAAAGCTCGGGTGTGTGACGACCTCTGTGGCGTAGCGGTAGCGCGTCTGCCTACCATGCAAGAGGTCCCGGGTTCGAATCCCGGCTGGGAACTAAAAAAAACCCAGGTCTTGGATGTTTACATGTTTATCATGTCGCTGTTTCTGGTTCCCACAACACAGGGTATCCTTGTGTGAGGCCAGAAGCAATGTATGTATGTATGTATGTATGTATGTATGTATGTATGTATGTATGTATGTATGTATGTATGTATGTATGTATGTATGTATGTATGTATGTATGTATGTATGTATGTATGTATGTATGTATGTATGTATGTATGTATGTATGTAAAAAGCCCACATCCCGAACGCTATACGTCCCTGCTTTACGCCACTTTTTGAGCAACTGTATTAAAAAATAGTATATTTCATTACAAGTGTGGAAAGGCTGCCCGAGCCGAAGCGCAGCCGAAGGCGAGGGTTGACAGTCGGAACAAGTTGCAATGACGGTTCCGCACGTGTACTGAACGACTTTTTTAATACAGTTGCGAAAAAATAAGCAATTTCATAAAGAAATTTTGGAAAATGGCGCCAACCGTAAAAAATATAAGCAGAGATTTTTTTCTTCACCTATTCTAGTAGGCAAAGTGAACTATGCCCAATTGCCCATACAGCCAAGTCTTCAGTAGAATTTTTTTATTAATATGAAATGAAAATGAATTTAATGAGATGAAAAGAAATGTAACCTAACTTAACTCATTCAATCAAATCATTAAATCTGATATTGAAACAAATTAGTAGCTCATAAAAACTTCTATGATTTTTTTAGTAAAAACTTCATGGTTGGTTTTTCTTTTTAATAGACATTATTTTGACAGTTGGAAAAGAAAACGCACGAGTGCGGGAAAGGTAAAAAAAAGCACGAGTGTGTAATAGCCCACATCCCGAACGCTATACGTAGGGACGTATAGCGTTCGGGATGTGGGCTATTCGGGCCCACGCGGTTCGGGAAGTGGCGTAAAGCTCCTGCTTTTTTGAGCAGCTGTATTAATAGTACATTACACAACTAGGGTGGTAATACAAAGAAAGGCCGAGATCGCAGAAGTTTGCGGCCCGAGCTGCAAGCGAGGGACGTAAATATGGCGATCGAGAGCTTTCTTCATTACCTCCCGTGTTGTGTACATCTTTTTATGTCTACACTTGGCCAGAAAGCGGCTTTTGCCGTACACTTTATTGCCAGGTGTGGCATAAAACATGTTTCGGTGTGCGGTCGCGCAGAACGCGTACGGTGCGTCGTTCCCGCTGGGCGGGTGCCGCGCGTGGTCGACGGCGGGCGGCGCGGCCGGCTGCGGCTCGGGCGCCGGCTGCGGCGCGCACGCGTCATGCGCCGCGTGCCGCGCCGAGCCCGCCTGCGGCTGGTGCGACGACGGCGCCGGCGGCGGCCGCGGCGCCTGCGTGCCCGGCGGCGCCGCGCGCCCGCACCCGCCCGCCTCCTGCCCGCGCCACCGGTCGGTATTTATTCTATTAACATAACATAACATTTAGATACGAGCACATACATTGCTTCTGGCCCCACACTAGGATACCCTGTGTCGTGGGAGCCAGAAACAACGACATCACAAACATGTAAACATCCAAGACCTGGACTTTTTTTTTTGTTACCAGCCGGGATTCTAACCCGGGACCTCTTGCATGGTAGGCAGACGCACGGAGGTCGTCAGAGATTGTACAGGCAGAGCGGTGTAGAACGCCGGCTGCTCAATGGGGAGGTCGCGGGCTCGAACCCCGGCATGTACCGATGACTTTGTTTTCTAACTTATGTACATTTGTGAAATTATAGTAGCAATACTACTCGCTGACGGTGAAGGAAAACATCGTAAGGAAATACTAGTGTCTGAGTTGTTGGCGTACCTCAGCGCTTGCTTCGTACAATGGCCCAACTATGAGGCTAAGTGCGGAAATCTCTGGTCTAACTATTGTATTGTATTTAGGGCCTGTTTCACAATCTGCAGGTAAAGTTCCGGATAAGCTATCCGCAACCAGGGCTGCCGTTTGTTCTAAATTTAAATAAATATTCCTATATTGCGTGTGTTTGTTTATGGCTTCAAATTTAGAACAAACGGCAGACCTGGTTGCGGATAGCTTATCCGGAACTTTATTTGCAGATTGTGAAACAGGACCTTATAGTATTTTCTAAGGTTAACACGAGCACTAGTCAAAATATTTACATAGGCTAGTATTGTTAATTGTGTGGAATTTATAGTTAATTACAGTCTAAATGTATAGTTATAGTTAAAATGTGAAGAAATTAATTATACTATTTTTTCAAACGAACGGTTGCCGACGCTTACCAGCTCACTATTAACCAAAACTGCGAAAGTAAGGAATAGGAGGACTTACAGGATGGTTCAGGAAGCCGGCAGCAGCGTCTCCAACGATTACACAATCAGTCCACACCAAAACACATGGGATATTTAACACAACAAATAAATTATCGAGCAGCGCACGCGCGTAAGAATTGTTCATACGGCCATCTTGCCAGGAAGGGAAGTAGGAGCGGGGGAGGGGTATTTTGATGTGACGTTTTGTAGGATGCGGATAAGGATTTTTTTTTCACAGATTAAATTAATAGTGAAGAGACTGGCCTACAGCGTCAACATCCCGCCGCCCTTGAAAGGTCCCCTTTCAACAATTAAATAAAAGAAGGGGTGGAACAAAATATATAGTATAAAATAATAAGTAAGTATTTAACGAAAGATATCGCTATAAAAATAAACTAATGCATACATTATAAGGGGCTAGTAATATAGAATAAATATTTGTATGGTCGCTATTACTGTGTAGGAAGTGGACACAGCCTAACAATTGGACGCTTCAACACGCCGTCCTTAGTCTGAACAGAGGCAACACGTATATGCCCATCCTTCCCTGGATACGTCTCTGTAATAACGCCTAAACGCCAATGTAGTGGAGGCGCATTGTCGCTCATAATAAGCACCACGGTTCCCACGCGAACAGGGGTGGTCTCCGAATTCCATTTTTGCCTTGCCTGGAGCGTGTGCAAGTACTCTAAGCTCCACCGCTTCCAATAAGATTGAATCAATTTATCTAACAATAGATAACGCGACAAGAGATGCAGTCTTTCCTCTTTTACTTGCGCTGCCGGTAAGGTCCGCAAAGGCAAGGTATTTAAAAAGTGAGCCGGAGTGAGCGGCAATGGCTCTGCCGCGTCTACACTCAGTAAACCTAATGGCCGGGAATTTAATATTGCCTCGATCTGACACAAAATCGTCAGGAGCTCTTCGTAAGTCAGAATCTGAGTTCCAATTACCCGAAACAGATGTGTTTTAAAAGATTTAACGCAAGCCTCCCAGCTACCTCCAAAATGAGGGGCATTGGGGGGAATGAAATGCCAGCCAATGCGATGGGTCAAAAGCTCGTTACGAAATTCGTCAATATGACGTTGAGATGAGAGCAGTTTGTAAAGTTCATCTAGGTACGCACGCGCACCTATAAAATTTGTGCCGTTGTCGGAGTACAACGACTGGACTGGACCGCGGCGAGCCAGGAAGCGCTTTAAAGCGTTTAAAAACGAATCCGTGGTCAAATCCGGGGCGACCTCCACGTGAACGGCACGGGTGGTCAAACAAATAAATACACACACGTATGCCTTTTGGCTTTTAACACCGCGTCTTCGTACTAGCGTTATGTTTAACGGACCACAGTAATCAATGCCAGTGTGAGCGAAGGGTTTTGATACTTGCAAGCGACACTTAGGCAGATCTGCCATGACCGGCGGTGAAAATGGCTTTGGTTTCGTCCGAAAACAACGATTACACGCGTTAAATCGAGTACGTACAATGCGGCGGCCAGATATAATCCAGTATCTTTTACGCAATATGGACAGTAAAAGTTGTGGTCCTGCATGACAATATAAAACGTGGTTATAATCGATGATCAAGTCTATAATGTGGTCAGATCTCGGAAGAAGTACAGGATGTTTATGATCAAATGACAAGACGGACTGACTTAATCGACCACCAACGCGCAAAATGCCATCGACCAACATAGGCTGCAACCTTTGAATAGCGCTAGACCTACAGGGAACGTTAGCCTTGCAGCTTTCAATCTCATTCGTAAAATGGACCAATTGAATCGCCTTAACTACCGTATCCTCTGCGATATTCAGATCCTCTACCAACACTGGACCACGTGATTTAATTTTACCAGCAAAACGTAGTACATAAACCAGAGACATTATCAAAGAACGCCAAGAGGAAAATCTTTTCGCAAACTCGTAAACAAACGGCATCTCGGCATTGTCGTTAGATGCTGTCGCAACCAACACCACTGGCTTCATTTCTGGTAACGAAGCCACATCGTCGGATATAAATGGCTTTATTGGCCAGTCCGAATGCAACAAGCGCAGCCATGATGGACCTGTAAACCAAAGAGGATGCTCCACAAGCTGAGAGGGAGTGAGGCCCCGAGAAAGGCAGTCACTGGGGTTATCCTTACCAGGAATATGGTAAAATTTATTCGACGCTAACATCCTCTGTATCTTGGCTACCCTGTTGGCCACAAATGTTTTAAGTTTGTGAGGACTGGAATTAATCCAGTGCAGCGTGACAGTGGAATCCGAGAAGGCATAAACATCAGCGATATCTATACGATATGAATAGTTATCGAGAACCCTTCGAACTAACTTAGACAGCAAGTGGGCTGAACAAAGCTCCAAACGAGCCAAACTCACAGTCTTGACCGGTGCCACTTTAGACTTGGCGCAAAGAAAGTTCAACTCGACAATGTCACCCTTTGTGACATGAAGGTAAAGCACCGCACCATATGCACGCTCACTGGCGTCACAGAACGCAACTAATCTAACTAGACAGTCGACCGACACGCCCACGTGCCGAGGAATATGTATATTCGTGAGAAGGGGCAACTCCTCTAAGAATGTTCGCCAAGTAGAACACATGCTGCTTGGCGGAACCTCGTCCCAATCTATATGAAGCAGCCAAAGTTGCTTAATCAATAACTTAGCAAAAAGAATGACAGGCGCTGCTATCCCCAAGACATCCCAGAAACGAGCAATGAGAGAAAGCATATTTCTCTTGGTACATTCACAAGAACTAGGTCTGACCTCGAATGAGAATACGTCAGACATGGGTTCCCATTTGACACCAAGTACTTTCTGACTACAATCATCGTCAAAATACAGGGAACGGGGGTGCAGTAGGCCCACCGGAAGTGAAGCAAGTACTTCATTGGAGTTACTTGACCATTTAGTCAATTCGAAAGCTCCTGAACCGAACAACTTGACCAACTGATCAGACAACTGATGCGCATCTTCTACAGACAGCACACTACAACAAATGTCATCCATGTAATAATCCCCTCGTCTGATTAATTCGGCAGCCGCGGGAAAGTTTACTCCTTCGTCCTCTGCTAACTGCTTTATCGTCCGAAGACTAAGGAAAGGACTAACCGACAGACCAAAACATACACACCCGAACTGATATAATTGCAAGGGCTCATCCTTTGAGAACCGATATAAGATTCGCAAATACTTGCGGAATTCGGGGTGGACTTCGATCCTGAGGTACATCTGCTTCACATCCGCACACAGAGCGACGGGGAATAAACGAAAGTTTAATAAAACAATAAATAAATCTGATTGCAAGTTAGGGCCGGGGTGTAACACATCATTCAATGAGACCCCACTGTCGGTTTTCGCACTCGCATCTAAGACCACACGCAACTTTGTTGACACTTTATCCTGTCTCAAGACACCGTGATGAGGGATGACATAACCAGTGTCGATTTGCTCGCCACAGACTGGAGATAGATATTCCTTCTCTAAGTAATCTCGCACGACTTCGTTGTACGCGGTTTGCAACGCGGGATTGACGGCAAACTTCCTTTCTAACGCGTAAAACCTCTTCTGAGCGACGCGTAAGGAATTACCCAAAACGGCAGGATCATCCTTAAAGGGAAGAGCGACGGAATAACGACCCTCATCGTTTCTGGTAAAAGTACTCTTATAGTACTCTTCGCACTCTTGCTCGTCTGTACTATGATGAACTGACAGAGAATCAGAAACATGTTCAATGTCAAAAAAAGATTTAATTACGTCTTCTAGTGAACTTTCATTAAAAGCACAGAGCGAAACCGACGGAGTAGGCTTAATTGACCTAAGTCGTGGGGCCTCCCCCATAAGCAAGAACCCCAAGGATGTCTGTACAGCGTCAGGTGACCCCGGTGGACCAAAAACGTGACCTGAGCGCAACAACTTAGGAAACAGCTGTGCCCCTAACACAATGTCAATATCACCGGGCTCGTTAAATGTGTCATCTGCAAGTGGTACAGAAGTCAAATAAGCGAGGCTAGAAACATCAACCGGAGCTGACGGCAAATAAGACGTTACTTGATCCACAACTAAAGGTTCGATCTCATAAGAAGTAGAATCATCGAAACGCGAGTGTAACGTTACGCGAGTCAACCCATGAGTTTCTTTCGACGCCCCACCAAAACCGCTGACTAGCACGGGAGGAAAATTATTATTAATAATTAAAGATAACCGGTTACAACAGGCAACAGTTACAAACTGATTTTGCGAACCACTATCTATCAAGCATCGCACTAGATGAGAGGTCCCACGTGAATCGTAAACACGCACGCGAGCCGTACCGAGAAGTACGGTAGTCGCCGACGCATCCGTACGTGCCTGGAGCGCCGCCGTGGCGGCAAGCGAATGAGGCTCTTTTTCAGCAGGCATCACGTCGTGCGGCCGCGGGGTCGCTGGCGCAGACGGGCCACTGGGACGCCGGATAGCCTCACCTTGACCGGACGGCTTAGTAGGGAAATGCAACATCGAGTGATGATTCTTCGAGCCACAAACCGAACAAGATTTAGTTTCAACGCAAGCGAATGACTTGTGACTTAAACTTAAACACTTAACGCAATTGTTTTCCCTTTTAATAAATTTGTATCGTTCAAGCGGTGACAACGCTTTAAACTCCGTACATAAATAATAAAACGCATGGCAGTGTTTACATAACGCACACCTATTCTCATCCGAAACCTCCGCCGCGATAAATGACTGAGTTTTCTTACAACTACTCGACTTAGGCATCTTACTCGTAACACGCGATGACGCACTTGTACTAGGGCTGGCAGAAACAGCGCGTTCTAATATTTTAGCCTCACCCTTGATAAAATTAACAAACTCGTTATAACTCGGTAATGATTCCGAACGATGTAACTGTTCAAAGGTACGGGCCGTATCTGAATCCACCTTTTTCAACGCCAGGTACAACAAAATAAAATCCGTTGTATCCGGAATATCAAGTTTCTTTAATGCTGCCACTGAAGACACGAAATTATCTAAAAAGGCGTGCAAACCCTTTGCTGAAGAGGAATGTAATTGTTTAAAATTGAAAATTTCATCCAAATAGGTCGAGCCCAGATAACGTACGTCTTGATACTTTTCTTTTAAGGTATTATAAATCAAGCTATAATTGTCCCCGCAGGGAATTATTCCCGCAATAGACGATAGGGCAGCTCCCGTCAGCTGACCGCAAAGATAAAAAACCTTATCGGAATTAGTGAGCGACTTGTTATTATGAACTAAATTATTATAGCACTCGAAAAACGCTGGCCATTGTTTTGTTGATTGACCATCGTATTTTTGTAACATAATCGGAGGTAAGTGAATGTTATTCCCTCTTGGAGTCTCACTTGTCGATGGCTTTGTTGAGATACTTTCGCGATCGACAGTAATGACTTCGCGGGCGCTAACTACGTAAGAAAATAATTCTTCAAACGACTCCCACACTTTGAACGACGGTACGTAATCCGGAATCTCCTGCATTTTTGCTTTGTTCAAATCTTCGACATACTGTGTAAATTCCCTACGAAGATTGTGAATATTGGACGATAACGCTAAGAACTTATTCTGACTATCGGCCGTAATAATGTTACGTGATGCGTCATATATCACTTGCATTCGCGTAAAATATGAATTAATCCTTGCTTCGAGTAAAGGTATTTGGAACGTAATTTTATCATCATTCCCCATTTTGATTGAGTAAAATGACAACGACTAAATAAAAACAATAAAGTAATCGACAAGTATATACTAACTGCAACAATAATGATTTGCAATATACGTTTATACAGATTTATACCTACTGCCAACGACTTACAGACTTTGTAGGTAGTAAGCACCTATTATTCGCGCGCCTCTGCTGAGTTAAGAAAATATAGGTACCTACAATTGTGGGTACAGTACAACTATTTCCGTGCGAAGTACGGACGGGTAAATAAATTTCGTATTTTGGTAATTGGTAAGAGGTAATTGCTCGTATGAATGTACCTATGGAGCAGGTACCAATCTAAATATTCGACCTGATTTAATCTGGCAAGAATACTAGGTAGGTAACTATTACTTGTTAGTAGAATAAATTACGTAAACTATCTAAGCCGGACCGTTTCTGGTAGCTATGGGACAATAGCGTTCCGCGGCAAGGACAAAAATAAATTCACCACTTTTACTACTAAAAGATTGGATACGAGAACGATTTATCGAACTAAGTATCCAGAAAAGAATTAACATACGATATTTTAAATTGTACGATGTTAAATTCTTACGCAAACCAACGACCATACGAATATTATTCTACCAAATAACGTAGGTAGATTTAACAACAAGAGGAGGAATGAAATTGTGATAAATATGGAAAATACATAGAAATATCAGTAACTAAGGTTGTAATACTGTAAATGTTTATGTTCGGGCGCCAAAAATGTATAGTTATAGTTAAAATGTGAAGAAATTAATTATACTATTTTTTCAAACGAACGGTTGCCGACGCTTACCAGCTCACTATTAACCAAAACTGCGAAAGTAAGGAATAGGAGGACTTACAGGATGGTTCAGGAAGCCGGCAGCAGCGTCTCCAACGATTACACAATCAGTCCACACCAAAACACATGGGATATTTAACACAACAAATAAATTATCGAGCAGCGCACGCGCGTAAGAATTGTTCATACGGCCATCTTGCCAGGAAGGGAAGTAGGAGCGGGGGAGGGGTATTTTGATGTGACGTTTTGTAGGATGCGGATAAGGATTTTTTTTTCACAGATTAAATTAATAGTGAAGAGACTGGCCTACAGCGTCAACACTAAACATTTAATTGTTCTACGATTTAGTTAACATTGTAAGGTTAAGCAATAATAAATAAAACAAAAACAATAAATAAATAAAATAAATACAACTGTTTTTGCACGGATTTAACGATTTTTGTTTTTTCTAAAAGACGCCTGTCACCTCAGTCATCCGAGACCGCGGCACCTGAAAAAGAGCCGAAACGTCGGAAAATTATAGAAATGTAATAAACGAGCATAAATCCGTGTAAAAACAGTTTTAATTGTATTGTATTTGTACACGACTTCAAAAACGGAGGAGGTATTGAATTCGACGCGTGTGTATAGAGATAGAGAACATTTTATTGTGCATAAATATGAAAATTACACAAATCTCAATCTTTATTTTACTTCTAACCGACTTCAATAAAGGAGGTTCTCAATTCGACGCGTCGTCATCATCATCAGCAAATGGCAATGCTACATTTTTTAATGTGAACGGAAATCTCAAAACCATTTCGAGAATTCAATAAAAAGCTTTGACCTTAAATGACTTTTTATTGATATTCAATAAAAAGCTTTGACCTTAAATGACTTTTTATGACGTCAGCGAAGGCAGTTTAGGTATTAATCCTTTACAAAAAAGAAAAACGAAATGTCAACGTGTCATAGAACAATTAACGTATGATTGTTTATGTAGTTTAGGGGGTGGCTATCTCGGTGAATGAAAGTCCGAATTCAGCTACACAAGTATAATAGGAAAACACGGAAAGTTCAATCGAGGTATATGCACATACAGTAGCGTTACTGGGTGAGACCCACACGAGCGACTGGCGGGCAATCGCTAGCCCGCTCAACTATGTTTACATTACGTCAGCAGTCTCAGCCCCTACAGTAGTCTGAATTATTTTCACTGTAGTCACAGAGAAAATAATCACTACGTTTGTCTGTGGCGCCTTAATATTTTTACTCGCTAATGTCAGCTAATATTACTGCATTCAAACAGACCACTCTTTTCCACTATGGCTTTGTCTTATATTCGTCCACCATAACCTTGGGATATGAAACAGTACTGCAAATAATTTTTCATATATTTCGCGTTCACTTCACGACACCATTCTTCTCGCAGCCGTTCTAGGATTGGTACGAATAACCTCTGGGTTATTGCTGTATTATTCGAACATAAAGGGACGAAACACTGCTTTCCATTTTATGAAGAAATTCACGAGTTTAGGCTAAGAGTGTTAAATAATGTGAGGTTAGACCACAGAAAATACGTTTAGCCGACCATTTTTCTGTGAGCCGACGAAATCTACGTTTAATTGTTCTGCGAAATCAACTGACGTTAATGACATTTGTTTTTTTTTGTAGGTAAAGAATATCTCTTTAAACATGCTATGATGACGTCACACACCACAAAATTTTAGAAAAACATTAAATATATAAATAATATAAAAAAAAAATCTAAACTAACGAAATTAGTTTCTTGAAATGGTCCATATTTTCAAAATGAATTATAAAAAACCTACATCAAAAATAAGTAGCATGGCCAATTGGGAGGCATAAGTCCCGTAGTCACTCTTGATTATTCAAAGCTGGCCGACACACAAAATTCATATGTCCACAGACAGGTTCGGTGATAAGACGCGTGATTTGTATTTACTTTGCACTGGATTCCAAGTACTTGAAAGCTTGAAACCATCATATCTGTTGATTCTTGTGTTTTTGTAATTTTAATTGCTTCCCGAACAATTCCTCGATAATACTGTCGATCGGTTGAGAGAACTTTCGGTCGAAGTAGCTCGATCCGGTGGTCCGTTCCGGCCTCCAGGAAATGCACAGCTATCGCGGACTTGTTTACCCATGTATTTTTGACTGCGGCAATCTGCTCTTTGACCCTTTCCGCGATAGACCGCTTCGTTTGGCCAACTAGGTGTAAGATAAGATAAGAATAATCTTTATTGTACACACCAGAAAATAATTACAGAGACAACAGTTACAAAAGAAGAGGTACAATTGGCGGCCTTATTGCTGATAGGTGTATCTAAGGCCAATATTACACTATCCACTATCTATTAATATGAAAAATCTATGACAGTGTAATGTAAACGTATGTATCGTATGATTCATATTGTCTATGATCATAGAAGTATGATCCTATTTGACAGCATGCGTACAATTATGATCATATTTCTAACTTCAGAGTTACTAGTAGATGATCTTTTGCACTGATTGGACATTTTAAATGAGTTTTTGTTTTGAAATGAATGACAATTATAATAGTTATCTACGTCTCCGTCCATACGGAGGTACATTTTGCAGGACATTGTCTTCCAGTCGAAGTTCTTCTAGTACTATGTTAATGACTCTTATCTCTGATTGCCTCGCAATCCACGGTCTAACCCAAACACGTCGACTGTTCCTTTTTTATTCTATATTTTTTTTCAACCCCAGGGCAATTACTACAATTGCGCTCATAGCAATAAAAAACGGGGCTAAATTGGTATGCATTTTCATTACCTATGACGTGGATATGGCCTTGTATGTAAGGGCCTTCAATGCCCTTCGGGTACAATACAATAATGTATTTAGGATGATGTTGGGACTGTCGCGACTCTGTAGTGCTTCGGGAATGTTAGCCGAAGCCCGTGTTGACGGCTTTGTCGCCATCATACGGAAACGGGTGGCTTCCATGCTGAGCAGAGCTTGCGGCAGTCCAAATAGCATCCTTAAAGCACTTAGCAATAAGGCTGATAGCCCCTTTTGGAAGCATCATATAAAGGTGCATGTAAAATAGTTTCGGAATTGTTCCTCTTATTTCACTAACATACTTAGTCTAAAACAAATACTAACTATTTATGGATGTTTCATCTGAAGTAAATAAATAATAATAATAATATGCAATTGAAGAGCAGCATCATAGAAAAAAATGATCATAGAATTTGACAGATATGACATCATATTCCCATGATAGTCTAATATCGGCCTAATGCTCGATCGGCCCCCTCAGGTGGCACTTCACTGCGTGCCCGGCGTGCCAGTGCAACGGGCACTCGTTCTGCGACGCGCGCGCGCGCTGCGTGCAGCCGTGCGGCGGCCGCGCCGTGGGCGCGCACTGCGACCTGTGCGCGCCCGGACACTGGGGCAGCCCGCTCAACGGCGCGCACTGCACCAGTCAGTAACGCATTACTAGTAACACATTTCAGTAGTACATAGGTACATTTCAATTATACAGAACCGCCCGTGGCCTAGGCGAACCGAGTGATTGGAATCGATCACTTGTGTTAAACAACGACAGGCGTGGTCAGGAGCAGGATGAGTGACCGCCCGGTGACTACCTTACTTCTTAATTACTTCCTATGGCGCTCACCCATCTTTCTGAGTTCCCGTGACTACCGCTATTGGCATTTTCCGAGTGCTTCCGTGCTTCGTAAGGCACGCTAAGCCGTCGGTGCCGGCTGTCATGTGATGGCAGTCGTTAAGCCATGTCAGAGACCAGAGGCTTGGTAACTTATAGAAAGAAAAGAGAGAAAAAGAGAGAGAGAGAAAGAGAAGGAAAAAAAGAAAGACAGACATTTAATATACCGACAAGACACATCACGGAAACAAAAAACCAGACAATTAACAGAACATGAGCACAACAGAAATAAACCAAATGTACAATAAACGAAACAAAAAAACAGACATAGGTTTCGCCTGTGGTGTGTCTAAATTGCCACAAAAGGCAGCTGAATCAGCGTTGTGCTGAGGGAGTGAGCCTTCAGCGCTGATTTCTACTTCTTCTGACAGTAAGGCGCGCCACTGTCTTACAATCCTACACCAACCCGGACTTGGCCCCCGTGGTGGAGATTGGCCTAACCTTCCTGCGATGCAGGAGGAGACCCGTGCTTCTGCAGTGGAGACATACAGGGGTTGACAACAATACATTTATTTATGAAACGAAAGAAGGAAGAAAGAAATGGACAGAGGAAGAATGGAAACTATACATTTATTTTGAGTGCCACAAAAGCACTCACATAAATTAAACATGCCATGATGAATACAAATATATATTTATTTTTTGCGAACAGTGTTATTACACGAGCGGCGCGCACTGCACCAGCAAGTAAAAGAAGGAAACATGTTTGAATACGTAGTTACGGTCAAACCAGATGGGGTTGTATCGTAACTACGAGATTGATTGCAGGAGAGAGTTTTCGTCACAATAAGAATGCACCGATATGTAAGACGAACGGAAAATGGACTAAAAACTGTCTACTATTTAATATTGTTCACACAGAACGAAATAAACGGACAAGTTGAACTGAGAAAACGTTTGTGTCTCACGCTAAAGCGTCAGAGGTCAGACAGAACTTTCACTATGTTCATTTGCTTCAACTTGTTCAAGATCAAGTTTCTGAAGAAATCGCTCTTTACACCATCTTTAGGGGTGGACGTGGTATACTATACAAAACTACACTATGTTAAACTACACTTCTTCTTCTTCTGCAGGCTATATTGTTTCTAAACTACACTACACTTGATTATATTATTGTTAATGCACTAACCCGTGCTAAGGACAATTTTAAAAAACCTAGGCACCTTAAACCCTGGCACGGATAGCCACAGGTCGCGGGTTCGAATCCCAGCAAGGGTGGAATTTTTAGCCTCTAAATAGGTTTTTTACACTACACTTCACTGTGCTTTACGTTTGAAACCTCTGATTCTCTCCCCACAGCGTGTGAGTGTAACGCTCAAGCGGTCTCGTGCGCGCCCGACACGGGCCGCTGCTACTGCAGCACTAAAGGCTTGGCGGGAGAGCGCTGCGACAAGTGTGACAACACCAACCACTACCACGCGGACCCGTTCAACAAGGGCGCTTGTTACTGTGAGTAGCTCAGCTTACACTGGTCCTTGTAATGCATGTTTAATGTGTCCAAAAAATAGGGGATGGTTTGGGATCAAGACAAAGTGGCCGTGGACTACCGTTAACTTTCAGACTGTCCAAACTGAACCATTAGATAGGTGTCCTAGCTTGGGACGCAAGACAAGTGGTTTCTGAATAGTTAATCACATTCACCCCCAACCTTGTCCCGCAGACGACCTGGCCGTGGAATATCAGTTCATGCTTAACTTGTCCAAAAAAATTCCCTGTTGCCCTGATACTATTATCCTAATAGTATCTTTTCAATCCGTCCAAGAAGGAGGACCAGATAGTGTATTCTAGTTTGGGACCGTGACAAGTGGTTCATTTGTTTAGTTTAGTGGTTCCTGAATAGTTAATCTCCGTTCAGCCACACCCTCGTCCCGCAGACGACCTGGCGCTGGACTACCTACTAGTTTACGTTCCTCCTCCAGGACCAGATTTAGTGTCCTAGCTTGGGACCGAGACACGAGATTCTGAATCGTTTACCAACGTTCACTAACAACCTCCTTCAACCTGTCTTAAAAGGCCGCCCTTTTAGACAGGTTCACGTTCAACCTGTCTAAAAAGGACACGTTGTGGCCCTGATTCCTGAATCGTTTATCAAAGGGTCTGAACCGAGTGTGGAATGCCTTTCACACAGCAGAATCGTTTACCGATGTTCAATCACACCTTTGTTCCGCTCATTTTAGACAGTTTATCGTTCAACCTGTCTAAATAGGACCTTCGGTGGCCTTGATTCCTCAATCGTTTGCCTCCGTTGACCCACCCCCTCGCCCCGCAGACGACCTGGCCGTGGACTACAAATTCACGTTTAAACTGTTCAAAAGATAGATAGGAGGACCAGATAGTGTATCCTACTTTGGGACCGTGACAAGTGGTTTAGTGGTCCCTGAATCGTTTACCTCCGTTGACGCAGACGACCTGGCGGTGAACTACCAGTTCACGTTCAACCTGTCTAAAAAGGACCATGATTCCTGAATAGTGAAGCTCCGTTGACCCACCCCTCCGCCCCGCAGACGACCTGGCGGTGGACTACCAGTTCACGTTCAACCTGTCTAAGGAGGGCTAGATAGTGTATCCTAGTTTGGTACCGTGACAAGTGGTTTAGTGGTCTCTGAATCGTTTACTTCCGTTGACGCAGACGACCTGGCGGTGGACTACCAGTTCACGCTCAACCTGTCTAAAAAGGACCATGATTCCTGAATAGTTAACCCTTTACCCTGCAATGGTAGAATAGTTTCCCCCGTAAATTGAACTTTATCACTTTGAAATAAAGTCTAAAACCAATGGAAAATGGAAACTGGCTCTGCCCGTTAAAGGGTTAAGCTCCGTTGACCCACCCCCCCCGGCCCGCAGACGACCTGGCGGTGGACTACCAGTTCACATTCAACCTGTCTAAAAAGGACCATGATTCCTGAATAGTTAAGCTCCCTTGACCCACCCCCCCGGCCCGCAGACGACCTGGCGGTGGACTACCAGTTCACATTCAACCTGTCTAAAAAGGACCATGATTCCTGAATAGTTAAGCTCCCTTGACCCACCCCCCCGGCCCGCAGACGACCTGGCGGTGGACTACCAGTTCACATTCAACCTGTCTAAAAAGGACCATGATTCCTGAATAGTTAAGCTCCCTTGACCCACCCCCCCGGCCCGCAGACGACCTGGCGGTGGACTACCAGTTCACATTCAACCTGTCTAAAAAGGACCATGATTCCTGAATAGTTAAGCTCCCTTGACCCACCCCCCCGGCCCGCAGACGACCTGGCGGTGGACTACCAGTTCACGTTCAACCTGTCCAAGAAGGAGGACCGGCACCTGTCGGCCATCAACTTCCGCAACTCGCCGGTGAAGGCGGACGTGGACGCCGACTTCAGCATCACGTGCTCGGCGCACGCGCGCATGAACCTCACCGTGCGCATGCGCGGCGAGCCCGCCGAGCGGACGCTCTTCGCGCACCTCAACTGCACCAACTTCCGATACAAGTCAGTGCACCTTTACTTATATATCTTTTGTGTCTTACCTTCCAGCGTCTCCACTGCACCAACTTCCGATACAAGTCAGTGCACCTTTACTTATATATCTTTTGTGTCTTACCTTCCAGCGTCTCCACTGCACCAACTTCCGATACAAGTCAGTGCACCTTTACTTATATATCTTTTGTGTCTTACCTTCCAGCGTCTCCACTGCACCAACTTCCGATACAAGTCAGTGCACCTTTACTTATATATCTTTTGTGTCTTACCTTCCAGCGTCTCCACTGCACCAACTTCCGATACAAGTCAGTGCACCTTTACTTATATATCTTTTGTGTCTTACCTTCCAGCGTCTCCACTGCACCAACTTCCGATACAAGTCAGTGCACCTTTACTTATATATCTTTTGTGTCTTACCTTCCAGCGTCTCCACTGCACCAACTTCCGATACAAGTCAGTGCACCTTTACTTATACAGGGCGTCCCAAAGTTATGGGCCATGAAGGGAAAGTACCTTAAATATCGTAGATAGGGTATTTCGCTGAAAGAAGACTTTATGTTATTTTTGAAAGTTAGTAATTCTGCATTCAAAGATTTTCTAAAAATTACTTGCCTAGTCTGGGAATCGAACCGACTTAAATTAAAAAAAAAAAACCACCCCTACTTTTATGATGCCAATCGAAATAATGGCCAAAAATAATAACCCTTCTTAAGTAATATAGTATTTTTAAAGAAAGGAATAGCGTGAAATTAATCATTTTAATCAAATTAAAAACATACATGAAACTGCCGTAGTCAATTAAGTTGAAAATGAAAAATGAAAATTATTAAAATTAAATTACACGCTGTTCCTTTCTTTTAAAATACTAAGTTACTTAAGAAGAGTTATTATTTTTTGGCCATTATTTCGATTGGCATCATAAAAGTAGGGGTGGTTTTTTTTTTAATTTTCAGAGTCAATTAATAAATAAAAAATAGATATTCATAGACATATTACACAGATCTCGTTAGCCCTATACTAAGTACAACAAAATGACTTGTGTTATTAGGTGCTAACTCGAGGATAGATTTAATACAACAAATACATAGATAACATCCAAGACCCGAGACAAACTAGAAAAGTTCGTTTCCTAGTTTGACCCGGCCGGGGATCGAACCCGAGACCTTCGCGTGTTACAGTCAGCGTGCCAAACCACTGCGCCACAGAGGCCGTCAAACACACAAGTTTGTTACATCAAACTGTCACACTATTTGTCTGTTCCAGGTTTGCCAAATCGGAGCACGCCTTCGGCGTCGAAGACAACGTCACTCTGACCACATTCTTCGTGTACGTGTACGACTTCAAGCCGCCGCTGTGGATCCAGATCTCGTTCTCGCAGTACCCGAAGCTGAACCTGCAGCAGTTCTTCATCACCTTCTCCTCGTGCTTCCTACTTCTGCTGCTGGTCGCGGCGGCGCTGTGGAAGATCAAGCAGGTGGGTGTCCGGATCACTACATTATTATTTTGATCAAGCAGGTGGGTGTCCGGATCACTACATTATTATTTTGATCAAGCAGGTGGGTGTCCGGATCACTACATTATTATTTTGATCAAGCAGGTGGGTGTCTGGATCTCTACATTATTCTTTTGATCAAGCAGGTGGGTGTCCGGATCACTACATTATTCTTTTGATCAAGCGGGTGGGTGTCCGGATCACTACATTATTCTTTTGATCAAGCAGGTGGGTGTCTGGAGCACTACATTATTCTTTTGACCAAGCGGGTGGGTGTCCGGATCACTAGATTATTCTTTTGATCAAACAGGTGGGTGTCTAGATCACTACATTATTTTTTTGGGACTCTGAAATGAAATCCCACTTCTGATGTGTCTTTGAAGGAAACCAACTCGTGTTCCCTGCCGCTGGTGGTGGCGGGGTCTTTGTGGATGATCAAGCAGCTGCTCAAGTGTTCAGATCAGGCTTCCGCATTCAGTTCAGGCTTCCGGCACCAACGGCTTGGCGTGCCTTGCGGAGCTCGGTAACGCTCGGAAAAAATACCACATACCGCTTCTGAACATGACCTAGATATACTATTTTTATTTTTAATGCACTAACCCGTGCTAAGGAACACATTTGCCAAAATGAACAAAAAATGCCGTGAGTCGCCCATTGGCTCAATTGGTAGAGCGCTGGCACGGATAGCCAGAGGTTGCGGGTTCGAATCCCGGCATGGGTGAAATTTTTTGCCTCTAAATAGGTTTTTAAAAATGACCTAGATATCTAAAAGAAATGCCTCTCGTCTCTTCCAGAAATACGACATGTACAGAAGAAGGCAGCGGCTGTTCGTAGAGATGGAACAGATGGCGTCGCGGCCGTTTAGCCAGGTCTGCGTCGAATTGGAGCGGGGCGTTGGCGGTGAGTTATTAGGGTGCTGGAAAGGCCCACTGTCTTACAATCCTCCGCCAACTCGGACTTGGCCCCCGTGGCGGAGTATGGCCTAACCTTCCTGCGATGCAAGAAGAGAGCCGTGCCCCAGCGTGGGAATATACAAAGGGTTGACATCAACAAGCTAGGCTCTAAAAACCTTTGGTAAGCTGTCCTCAGCTTACCAAATTCAAGTAATTATACTATTTTTAATGCACTAACCCGTGCTAAGGAACAAATTTAAAAACCTATTTAGAGTTAAATAGGTTTTTAAATTTGTTCCTTAGCACGGGTTAGTGCATTAAAAATAAAAATAGTATAATCATGTGGGTAAAGTGACATCGTTCCGATGTTAAAACCTAACTGCAAAGTAGGTAGTCGGGGCTGTAAGTAATGCAATTTGCTTAAGTCAGATGTCGCTGCCTGTACGTAATACAGAGAATAGTGTAAAGAGGTTCGAAATTTCACTGATGCCGTGAGTCGCCCATTGGCTCAATTGGTAGTGCGCTGGCACGGATAGCCAGAGGTTGCGGGTTCGAATCCCGGCATGGGTGAAATTTTTAGCCTCTAAATATGTTTTTAAATTCAAGTAAATTAAAATCAAATGAATTTTATTTCAGCGTAACGAATTCACATTCTGTTTGCTGAATGTCAAAGTATAATTGGAAAAAAAAATATGTAAGCTGCTGCCTTCGGGTCGTAGTATAGTAAAAAAAGGCAGCGGAAAAAAAACTCAACTCTTACCATTATTTCTCAAGTCTTAATTAATCCTAATATATCAGTTGCCTATACGTATGATAAGATTATATGATTGTCAGCATCTTATAAATATCCCCACTGCTGTGGCACGGGTCTCTTCCTGCATCGCAGGAGAGTTAGGCCGTGAATATTAAATAAATTAATTTTATAACATATTTGCTCGTGAAGTGGTTGTAATTACACCAATTTCAATATCGTAATGTATCTCATTACGTACTTGTGCGATAATGTAATGTAAAAGGCACGTGTTTTTTTTTAAATTAAGTTTTAAGATACTCCGTCTAAAAATGAACAATACTTTTAAAAATCTTAGCAAAGAGGTTTTATGTCAAGAAAGTGGTCAATATTTTATGAATAAAATTAACTTTGGGAAATAAAATATAACAAATAAACATTTAATTCTTTAATTTAATTAATTTTGATAATAAATTACAACCATTTATCTGTAACAAAAACACAAAAATATTAATTTACTTTATTAGTAATACTGGCTGTTTTTGTACCTTTGCCTAAAAAAAAAAGTTGATGCGCGCGCATCGCTTATTTGTGGACGAGTAAAAATAAATCCGCGCGCTGATGTATTGATTTTATTTAAAAATGTCGTCAAGTAGTGATGATAACAAAGTCAGAGTGTTATTAATTTCCTCGTAAATATGTTATAAAACGTCGTATGACATACGTGCGCTTTGAAAATTACAGCCTCTGCTTCCTTATAGCCCTCGCCGATGGCTCGGGCTAGTAATATCGCCTCGGCTGTAATTTTCAACTTACCGCACTTATACCATAATGTACTATAATAGGCGTGACGACAGTATCAAATAATCAAACATTTAATGATATTATGGGAAAGTACGTACTAAAAGGATTTACAACACTGATTTATACTATTTTTATTTTTAATGCACTAACCCGTGCTAAGGAACAAATTTAAAAACATATTTAGAGGCTAAAAATTCCACCCATGCCGGGATTCGAACCCGCAACCTCTGGCTATCCGTACCAGCGCTCTACCAATTGAGACAATGGGCGACTCACGGCATCAGTGAAATTTCGAACCTCTTTACACTATTCTCTGTATTACGTACAGGCAGCGACATCTGACTTAAGCAAATTGCATTACTTACAGCCCCGACTACCTACTTTGCAGTTAGGTTTTAACATCGGAACGATATCACTGTACCCACATGATTATACTATTTTTATTTTTAATGCACTAACCCGTGCTAAGGAACAACTTTAAAAACCTATTTAGAGGCTAAAAATTTCACCCATGCCGGGATTCGAACCCGCAACCTCTGGCTATCCGTACCAGCGCTCTACCAATTGTACGTAATACAGAGAATAGTGTAAAGAGGTTCGAAATTTCACTGATGCAGTGAGTCGCCCATTGGCTCAATTGGTAGAGCGCTGGTACGGATAGCCAGAGGTTGCGGGTTCGAATCCCGGCATGGGTGAAATTTTTAGCCTCTAAATAGGTTTTTAAACACTGATTTAGTTTTATTAAAAAAAGAGATAACTAGTATTATTAATAAAATAAAAGATTATAATAGGTACTGTTTTCGGCCATTTTGTCTGAAACAGCAATCACCCCGCGTGTCATCACACTTGAGTAACATTGGTAAACTTCACCCGTGCTTGACGTTTGATGTTACTTGGGCGTGACGTCCGATTCGACGCCACGACACTGTGAGCTGTTTTCCCGCGGATTTAAATTAATGTTAGAAAAAGAAAGATAGACAGATAGAATATTCTTTATTGCATGTATACCAGGTATTACATAAGATTGATAGAAAGAAGTGTTTTTTTAATTACTTACCGCCCTAGGGCTTTTCTAGCTACATTATTACCGTAGAGTGCTAATTAGTCACCTACAAGCCCCATTTGGAGGTAATAAGAATCTACTTACCGAACATGAGAGATGTTCGTTATCGTTATCAACCCTTGTACACTCGCGGTCTGAAAATGTTTACCACCTTAAGGTTGGTAATTGCATGCACAAATCTATGCCACATGGTCGATGATATTATGTGATTTGATTAGGCATAGAGCATAGATTAGGCATAGAGCATAGAAGAAGCAATAGAGATTCACCCAAGCGAGGTTGCCATGGTTTTACAATCAATTTCTATTATTTCAATCCTAGTATTTTTGATAAATGTCATTGTAAAAAATTCAATTATGCCAAATTTTATATAAAGAAAAGAATTTTATTCATAAACTTTTTTGTTAGAATCGATGCTACAACTATTAAAAAGTAATACGTACCTAGATATAGCATTTTAGACTTTACTGCACACAGTGTACTAAAGAATCTAATTTGATAACTGATAAACATTTTTAGACCGCGACCGTATGTCTCCACTGCTGGGGCACGGGTCTTTTCCTGCATCGCAGGAAGGTTAGGCCATACTCCACCACGGGAGCCAAGTCCGGGTTGGTGGAGGATTGTAAGACAGTGGCGGGCCTTACTGTCAGAACTTATCAAGCCGCCTATAAGGCCTCTGACATGGCTTAACGACTGCCATTATATGACAGCCGGCACCAACGGCTTAACGTGCCTTGCGAAGCACGGAAGCGCTCGGAAAAATGCCACTAGGTAGTCACGGGACGCTCATCCATTCTGTGCCTGACAGCGTCTGTTGTTGCTTAACCAAGTGATTGATTCCAATCACTCGGTTCGCCTAGGCCACGAGCGGTTCTGAGAGATGTAAAGTATTATTATTATTAATAATAAATGTGCACATTACGGAAGAGGATTAAAGCCAAGTTTTCACGGTCGTAGTGCGCTCGGTCCGAGTGCGCCATCCGAGTAAGTAAACTAATGCTTCTGATTGGCTATTTTGGTGTTGTCGCGAAAACTCGTCCAATCAGAAGCATTAGTTTACTCGGATGGCGCACTCGGTCCGAGCGCACTAAGACCGTGAAAACTTGACTTTAAAAGTGTTTCGACAATTTTTTTTATTTTTAATTTTTTGAATGAAGCACTTGAGAGCATTCAAGTGATTTATTCAAGAACTTATTGGTTCTAATTTTCAATTTAAGTATAAATTTATTTATTATTATTATTATTATCTATCACTATTGTAATTTATTTTGTTGTTTTATTGTTAATTAATTAATTTTAAACAATATGGATGTGTTCGACACTTTAGTAGAGGGGTGAGACAAAATACAAAATATTTATTGATACAACCAAAATTATTCTTACATACACTTTTGCTGGGATTCCCTTGTAAGTATAAAATACCTGTGACAGGGAAACCCGCTCTTCCACAACTTATAAAGGTTGAACAACTAAAATTAACTATTGAATCCAATTTTTATAAAGCTGGTTAAGTTATAGAAATGTGGTGTGCGTGTGTGTGTCTGTGTGTGAGAGTGTACGTGTGTTTGTTTGTTTGTGTGTGTGTATTTTATATTTATTCATGTTATACTAATTACATTTAACTAACATGTTGTAACAAGAGTTCCGTTTCCTCATAGCTCTGGCTTAGCAGCCATTTGGACAGTACCTTCTTACACTCAAATTTTATTTTTGCTTAGATGTGTAACCTGCGATTTATCTGGTTATATGGTTTAGAGGGGTGGAACTGTTTATTTAAAGAAGGTGCATAGCTTTGTTAATATTTATTGGACCTTTTCGGTCTACCTCTATGCTCAAAAACAATACTTTTGATTGGGTTTGATTCGGATAAAACCATACTGCGATATAGGAAACAAATAACGCCATCTATTAGCCAAAAACGACACTAAACTGTACCGTAGAAACGGGACGTTACGTCTGAAACGAATACGATTTAGATCAAATTTGATCCAATTAGGGTCAACATCATCCATACCTGAAAATGTAACCTAATGCCTTTATTGTTTTTAGTTCCAATAGGTAATCGCGCCAACTTGTAGTCCGTAAGTCTTACATGTTATGTGATGTGAATGTTGTGTTTTTCAGTTATTGGATTCACACTGTGGCTTGATTTATTGTAAATTGTGTCTATATTTGTAAAGTGTGCGTCTGTTGAAAAACCTAATAAATAAATAAAATAAAATGAATGTGTCGAATTGAATTTGAACCCGTGGCCCCCGCAGCGGGCGGCGTGCCGGCGCCGGTGGCGCTGGAGCCGTGCGCGGGCGCGCGCGCCGCCGTGCTGTCGCTGCTGGTGCGGCTGCCCACGGGCGGCACGGGCCGCGCGCCGCCGCTGGGCGGGCTGGCCGTCGCCTCCGCGCTCGTCACGCTGGGGCAGCACGCGCCCGCGCACGCGCACCACGCCAAGCGCGCGCGCCCGCACTGAGACAGGTCAGGAGCTTTATACGCTGGGGCAGCACCAGCCCGCGCCCGCACTGAGACAGGTCAGCCCGTGATTTAATCACGATAGAATAATGTTAAGTGTCTAGGGTAGAGCAAGCGACCCCGCCCGCACTGAGACAGGTAAGGCTGAGTTTTAATCATGATAGAATAGTGTTAAGCGGCCGAGGTTAGAGTAAGCGGCCCTGCCCGCACTGAGACAGGTCAGCACGAGGTGTAATCGCGATAGAATAGTGTTAAACGGCCGAAGGTAGAACAGGCGACCCCGCCCGCACTGAGACAGGTGAGGCTAAGCTTTAATCATTATAGAATAGTTTTAAGCGGCCAAAGCAGGGTTAGTGGGCTCGCCCGCACTGAGCTTTAATCAAGATATAATAGTATTAAACGTCACATCGTCATGTGATATGACTCGCTGTAGTGTATAGGCTCGCTAGAACACAATCACAACCCACCCTGTAGAAATTCTAAATTATATTCAACCCAGACTTTATCAGGGAACCATTCAACTGACAACTTTCTTAGATAATAAAATATTTCAGAAGTCACACTCATCAAATTTCGTAAAGCGTTTAAACCTGTGAATGAATCTAATCATTTATGGACCTCGAGAATGCGACGGTCCGCAGCCACTAAAATTTCCGACGATTTATCTTTGAAACTTCAGTTTATTTATTTCTGTCTTTTTGTTGCAGGTGTCACCAATGTAAATATGACTGTACGTACGTATTGTAAGTTGTAATGTAAATAGATACCATACCTCTACGTATTGCTCAAACACTAACGGTGGTATTTATAAAAACATGCTTCTTCAAAACACTCCTCAGAGGTAGTTTAGGTAGTCTGTGGTAAAGAGAACCGCCGATAGTTCAAACTGATTCTGCACCTTGATTATTTAACTTTTCACATATATACATCTGTGTGCGATAGCGGAATAATTAGTTAGCTCTGCCGTATGGACATGAGGCGCAATGTGTAAACGCATTTCTGCGGATATATGATACGTGACAATGCTATTAAGCCACGGAATTGTACGACAAAGTCAAATAGATATTTTGTTTTTGCACACAGATGTATGTATAGGTGAAAAGTTACATAATCAAGGCGCTCTGGTGAGAGTTTTAATGGAAACGTATATTTATAAGTAACACCGTAACGGTCTATCCACGTTACAAAGGGCGGCGAATTGTAGGCAGCACGATTTAGATCTAAATTAGTCCATTAAAAATGCAATAAAAAACCTTAGGTCCCTCGTGGCCGTGCTCGTTTTGAGTTGGTATTGTGGTCTTTAACCATAAAAGTATTTAAAGGGCTCCAAAACAATAAACTACCGCCACCGATGAAAGAAGATCATACCTTTTTTGCAAGAAGTGTCTGTACAATCTTTCCATCGCCTTAATAGTGTTTTTAGGACGCACGACTAGGCACCTAGGATCATCGAACTGGGACTAAACTAAGTCTAGTTAAACATTAAACGGGTATAATGGCAATTAATTATAAGGTAAAATTTATTTACCTTAATTCCGGATGTGGAGACCCGTTTAATATTTAACTACGAGTATGTATGAGTATGCTGATAATACTAGTCCTAGTCTAGTCTAGGACTAGACCAGTCTTAAACTAAATTCCGTAATTCGACGGAGCGGTTTGACAGATACAGTGTTACCATGTGTGAGGAAAATAAAATAGTGATGAGGTTGATCGATATTTAATTATCGATAGAATATCCGGCCTAAGTATAAAATCGTCGGTTATCTAACAACACCGCTCAAATCATTTGAATAAACCTTACGGGAGAGGAAGATTTATTTTTTAGAAGATTTTGGCCTGGATACTAGTCCTTTGGGCCATCAACCATTATTTCGTTAGCCAACAGTGCTGCCAGTATTAAGTAATGAGAAATCGTGCCGTTTTTACGGTATAACAACAATCGATATTTTCTTGCTTAAAATGTACATCGAGTCAATTTAATAGCATAAAAATATAACATGGAGGTTGCACATCAACGTCTTTATTATTAAATGAATTATTACATTCCCGTTTTAAATATAAAACTCGAAAAACTTAAACAGGTTTTTTTGTTCGGATCGAACCGGATCGTACATTATCGACGAAAACAACACTAGGCTGAACCTGGCAACATTATGCGATTTTGAGTTGTCAAACCGCTCCGTCGAATTACGGATTTGACTTTAGGTGTTTTGCCTAATTATATAATTAACAAAATCTGTTCAGCTGCTCTCGAGATTTGCGCTTACAAACACATTCGGCGGTTCATTTTTATATTATAGATTTAGAAAAACTAGTGACTCGACCTCAACCCTTGTATGTCCCCACTGCTGGGGCGCGGGGATCTAGTGGAAAACTAGTGACTAAACAAACATAATATTTCAAAGCACATATAAAAACAGACAGTTATTAAAAGCTTCAGATAGCTGTAAAGAGTAATGTTACATAAATAATGTATAACGAAATAGATCTGTTCAAAAACATATGATTTTTTTTTCATAGGTGGCTCTAATTTACTGCGTGGATCTAGGATCTAACTAATGTAAACCTTAATGGCCTCCCTTAAAGTTTCTTTTAGTTTGTACAAGCTGCGTTCGCACGTCGTCGCCCCGGTGTCATGAGGATGGTCCTTAACGGCGCCAGTATTGGCTGCATTCAATACTCAATTGTATTATTTAATTCTTATTTGTTTACGTGTTAATAAAAGTGTTTGGATTATGTTGTACAAAAAAAAACAACAAAAAAAAAACACTGACGCTATCTAGGCCCTCGGACTAGGGCCTAGGCTCGCCACGTTTGAACCATTTTCTTACATTGGACGCTACGAACTTTCCCAATAAAAAAACTATAAGTATGCTTCTTACAAATACACGCTCAAAAACTGCTCCAGCGCATTGACTATGTACTCGTACCTTTCCATGTATACATCTGTGTGCAAAAGCAAAATGTCTACTAGACTGTGGTACAAAAACCGTGGCCCAATATCACTGTCGCGTATCTGATATCCACTGAAATGCGGTATCCACTATGTATGATACATATTAAGCCACATATCTGTACGGCAGAGCTAAGTAAACATTCCGCTTTCGCACACACACACACATATATATGTAAAAAGTTACATAATCAAGACGCTGACCTGGCCATTAGTCTTTACCAATGAAATGTGTGAAAGATGTGCAGCATACTATATCCCTCTGTGATTGGTTCATTCTGTGCGCCACGCGTGACGTGACGGGAACATTGATTGATACGAGTATTATCGGTACAGAAAAATATGTTACGATAAATTGTTTGGCCTTTGCATCTACGTAATGAGATCTACGTAATGAGATACAGTGTCCAGTGGCACCGTCACGCATACTAGATGGAAGAAGGACCACGCGGACACTGTAAAGGCTAGAATATTGTTTTATGAAGTAGGCTTGCCTAGCACCTGTACCCTTCTGACAGCTTAGTCGGCCTAGCGCACTGGAAAGTCAATAGATTTGATGATCATACTTATAAATGAAAATTGATCCCAACGGCGTTTGCGAGAACCGTGCTGTTGTTTTATGCACAATGAACTGACATGTTGCACCATTGTTTTGTTAACGTCAAACCATCGACTCTAGTGATGTCCCGTTGCAAGTATTTACCGCGCAAGATGGCGGTTTGAAGGTCTGACCCGCTCCCTGAGCATTGGGTTAGTTTTTTTCGCTGTTTTGACATGTATAGTTTTTAGTAACATTGGGCGCATCGAATAAAAATTATTCTTTCGTAGCATCCAATGGATGATTAATTACGTGGGAAACTGGATTCAAAGGTCCTCGCTCGCACATTTTATATATTTTATCGTTGTAGAATATTTGTGTACTTTGTATAAATGTAGCTTGAGGCGTCACAAGATCATAAAATTATATAATTATGTTAGACTTGTAAAATTATAAGTATAACTTAATTTTTTACAGAGGAACTTGGCGTTAGAAGTACATAATTTTAGTAGCCACGTTTCTGTAACATAACTTATAGGAAAACAAAAATATATCTTATAATCGCGCCAAACGTTTATTTAACTTTTGACAGACAGCACACCCATGAAGTTTCTTATTTACTTGTCAGGAAACCGTAGGCGACAAATGATTCGCTTTATGGACACTTTTTTCACAATAGTGATGCGACGTGTTTTGCTACAATATTATAACGAGTACATAGGTTACGTAGCAACTACTCAAGTTGATTTTCTATAAAAATCTAAACCTATCATATTACAAAAAGTTAACTGTAATAAAATAGGTTTGAATATTGTTAAGTAAATAGTTTTACGGTATGGCGCTCATTAGGGGAGGGCTATGTCCAGCAGTGGACTACATAATATAGCGTGAAGAATAAGAAGAAGAAATAGTTTTTAGTTTTTCGTGCTCAGACAACCAAACTAATAAAATAAGCTCTTGCCTGTATCCCAGAGGGGTAAGCAGAGACCATGGCCTGCCACTTGCCATGATCCTGACAGATCACCTTCGATTTACCAACGTGCATTTGCCGTTGTATGCACGCATGTTGTTTTCTGGTACTTTTTATCTTGCTCTTTCCTCATTCCCTATTTGGTTGAAGTATATAAAAATGTAGCAGGCTGAAGTGGCAGTGGGCTGGTCACATCTGTCGCCTAACCGATGATCGTTGGAGCAGACGGGTACTCGAATGGAGATCGCGACTTGGCAAGCGTAGTGTAGGATGCCCTCCGGCCAGATGGACCCACGACCTGAAAAAGGTGGCTGGTGGTGACTGGATGGCCAAAACGGGAGATCGGGTTTTGTGGCGCACCCTGGGGGAGGCTTATGTCCAGCAGTGGACTGCAATAGGCTGAAATGATGATGATGATCATATAAAAATAATGGAGTCAATCGATTAAACCTTGAACATATTTAAGATATCATGAACATCGAATCGATAACTACATAGAACGTCACTAAATCGAGCTGTCAAAAGTTGAAAACAATTGGACCGACTATAGATGACGCTGACTTTATTTACTTGTGCCGTCTTAGGCCACATCTGTCAAAAATATACCTTATTCTTTTAGTCATTTAAAACATTGGAATGTGCGAGGGAGACGGCTGCCAGAACAAGAAGCAACCTTAGCGCTTCAATTAGGTATGAAGTCTATCGCATGTGTTCTTTATCTATGGTCTATAATGAAAAGAGTACTTCCCTTTTGTAAACTCGGTTGCCAAATCTCGTTTTCTCGTGTATATGAACAAATTGTAATTAAAAGTATAAATATGGATATACACCAAGTATAGTTAGCTTTTTGTGGGTAGCACGAACGTGATGATGAAACCAAATTAAGAAGTATCGGGGGTCGAAACCTTACGAACTGGCGACGACAAAACGGACGACTCAGCGTTGACCACCCACCAGATGGTCGGACTACCTGGCCCTAGAGTCTAATATTTAGGTACATCGTTTTTCAATAGAATGAAGTAAGCACGGCAATGGTTGATGTTTGCCTCAATTTGGTATTCTACAAAGCAACAGCAGTACAATGTCATTCCAGGAGTACAACCCGCACAAATTAAATAGGCATCTCTCGCGAAGAAGACCGCAGCGCGCGAGGCGCCGAGTTAAGTAGCGCGGGTTATACCATTGCAATGCGATTGGCAGCTACTGTACCGCTGTACTTATTAAAACTCTAGATTTAGCAGTAATATTTTCTTTTTATTATCTTTTTTTATCACAAAACCTAGCCTAGCTGCTAGTCTCAACACGACTGACACCTACATAAACAAAACGTAACGATATTCTTCAAATAATTCAAACGCTGCCTAGACGGCTATGCCGGCCAGCTGCTATCAAGAAGTATCGTTACACGGTATGGTAGTCTAGTTACACTATTGATAGTGTGAATCAAACAACCATTACCAGAATAATAATACTTTATTGCATTTTAGAGATTCGCCCCCTCAGACCGGGGCTAAGAGCGGAAATGTCGGGCCTAACTATATAGCTGGTCAATATAAAATTGATTGCACTGACCCTCCATATTTTCAATTTGGTTTTTCGCATCACTTCGTGTCACCCAAACGTATTCTGCCGGCAATTAGTGAAGGTCAGGCGCACTGTGAATTTTCTAGATGTAGATTTCGTACTTTATCTGTAACATAGTCAAATAATGACATCTGTAATGGCACGGTGACTTTTCTCAATTGCGTTGCTGACTTTCCAGTAGAACAACTAAATGAAAGTATTAATTGTAGGTAGGCCTTGATTTTTTTCTGACTACAGAGTGATCTTGAATTCGTTGGACGTTCTAATCGCGCAATGAAAATAAATAAATAAATAGGCACTTTTTATTTAAAAAAGCAACTAAATTACTTCTCTTTAGCAATATCGGGACAAACGGTAATAAAACTAAGAAATTTGTATTATGGTAGGCGCCGGTCAACACAGATTATTGTTCTTTTAGAAACTTACACATTTACCAGATCCTTTAACGAGCAGATCTTTTTGGACTGTTTTCAAAGTGATAAGCATTAGTTTGTAGTGGGATCTATTATACCATTGCCTGGTGAAGTGTTAACATAATATAAAACATATTATATTATGTTAACACTTTATACAAACGTTACCGTAGTTCCTATCACATTAAAATTGTGCTCACAGTGTCCGACCAAGATTTGGATTAATATTTAGAAATATATTATAAAAATACTGTTAACTTATTAACAGCTAGCTGACCCAGCGAACGTCGTACCGCCTAATAGTCGATTCTTTAATTTTTTTTTATTTTTCTCCGTGATAACCATCACGAAGTACTTCAAGGAATATTCTAAAAAAAGAACTAGCGAAATCGGTTCATCTGCTCTCGAGATTTGCGCTTGCCAACACATTCGGCGATTCATTTTTATATTATAGATCCACTTCGTAAAGTGATCGACATAGCTCAACGGATTGGCAAACTAAAGTGGCAGTGGACTTGTCATGTCTGCCGCAGGACCAATAACCGTAGGGGTAGACTGGTGCATGAGTGGAGACCGCGAATCGGCAAACGTAGCGTAGGACGTCCTGTGACCAGGTGGAGCGACGACATTCGCAAAGCGGTGGGCAGTGACTGGAAGAGGAGAGCTGAAGATCGGGCTCAGTGGCGTGTCTTGGGAGAGGTCTGTGTCCAGCAGTGGACTGACACTGGCTGATTATGATGATAGCGACACTGTAGTGACGAAAAGAATATTCCTTGCTAACGACTTCAAAATCACGCTGTAGTATTCTCTATACGTATCATGTAATATATTTAAAGTTTTCTTTTTTCATACTACATTTTATAGCAGGTGTATAAAATCCTCACTTTAACGTAACTGTATTTTAGACACCTGTGACAGTCCCACTCAGAGACGTCCATTAAATTAAATGTTTATTTAAATAGCATTATCGTTCAATTACTATCAATTAATGAAACAGAAAAGGATAACAGCATAATTAATGAGAGATTAACTTTGACGTTTCTGAGTGCGGCGGTTAGACGTATTTTAATTTTAAGAAACGGGGTAGACTTCTTTTTGAAGAGTTTGCCTTAGAATTTAGGTGGCTAGCGTTAGTTTTTATCAAACGCTTATAAAGATAAAATGACGATTGGAAGTATATCGAGGTTAGCATTTTTACAACACTACAGGGCACAGAGTTTGCTAATGTTTGTATTGGACAAGGTAGCTATATTAGTTTATTTTAAAGATTTATAAAAAAAAGCTTTATCTTTGTAAAAGGTCAGAGAGGTTGCAAGCAAATTTACTTGGGAGTTACTTTGCTATAGCAAAAAATTGTTCAACCACTCTATTCATTTTAGTCTATTGAATTTAGTAAGGCAAGGGTTCCCAAACTGTGCGCCGTAGATAAAAACACTGTAGGGCTTTCTATTCTCCGGAGAATTCTTAGCGTATCGAATGGCAAGAAATCGTGATGAAAGGATTCGCCAATCAGCATGAGATTCTATTCTCCGGAGAATTCTTAGCGTATCGAATGGCAAGAAATCGTGATGAAAGGATTCGCCAATCAGCATGAGATTCTATTGTGCCTAATTTAGTTCGTTAAGATAAGATAAAACGTATTTATTCAAATAACCACAATTTGAAAGGCACAGATAAGAAAGTTACAATATAATAGTAGTTTTAGAATAAAGTACAGTAATTGTCCGACATATTTCATCTGCGCACTTAAAGGTATATATTTTATCACGATGCTCGTGATAAAATATATACCTTTAAGTGCGCAGCGAACTCGTGATTTTGGGAACTCCTGCATTGTGTACGTACAGATGAGCACAACTCTCTTTTATTGATTTGATTAAGGCGGATTTTAATACGCCTTACGTAGTATTGCTGATTATTTAATTTTATTGCAAGACCTTTAAAAATTGGACTGATTGTAAATTTCCAAATTTATTTGCCACCTTCAAACGTGATTATTTTATTTATTAATAAGGACACGCTTCACTTAAAGTTATGTCGCTTCCAAAAGCTTTTTGTTTATATATTTGCATGTAGTAATCTGATATCCAACCTTCCCTGATACTTTCGGCCCATTTTTAGATCCTGATAAAATCTTTCCGCTTGATCCTCATAATGAGATCTGAAAAAAATAAAATATAATATATGAATAAAAAAACTACGAAAATAAAGGTTTTTGTAACAATTTTTTCTTAATTGATTTTGTCGAATATATTAAATAATAAAAAATCTCGAAATTCTCGAAAACTCGTTATAACTGTAATATGTATTGGTGGTTTTAAATATATATCACGGTTACTTGTCCTGGTCCCAAACTAGGATACACTATGATATGGTAACCAGGCAAAAAAATCACACACAGAAACATACCCAGACTGAGGCCATTTGTACAAGAGTACATCTTCCCTCAATGGGAATCGAACTCACGACGTCTGGCATGACAATCGGACGTGACATCAGACCAACAACGCATTTTTTTACTGTTTCTCGTAATCAGCGCCCTGAGATCTACCAATATGAGATCTGAAACCTAATCCATTGTATGCATGTACTCAATTAGAAATGAAATATAATCCATAAGATAAAATCTTGCAATTCTGTGCGAACTTTTCGAAAAGAGCAAAAAATGTTATGATTAGTTTCACAAATGCCAGGTGTCTACGTCTTCTGAATAAGTAAAAATAATAAATATTTTGTTATAAAAGAGTGAGCCTCTATGTTAATATTATAAGGATAATAATAAACACCGTTATTTAGTTTAAAAGTAAGACTTTATACTTAAGTGTCACTGTAATATTGAACTTTTATGACTGAGGGCCAGTTTATGAATTGACAATTTCACTAAGTAAAGTTCTGTCACATTCTTTTTTGAGAAATTGGAATTGACAGCACTACAGTTAACTATTTACTTAGCGAAATTCTCAATTCAGAATCTGGCCCATAGTGGCATTCTTATATCTTAGTCTATGATTTTATATTGACTGTACCGGATGTGAGAATGTGATACATGATAGGGTTAGTTCCCTTTTCAACAATTTTTTTATTTCATGTCGCAACTTTACGTAATGATGATGATGTATAAATTTGAATTGTATAAACTTCTCATAAACGCAGATTTCCTCACATTTTAGACATCCGGGTACTTAGACAGCATCTACTGCCAATTTGTTACTGCGCTTTTGTAGTCATTTAATAGTCGCAATCGTAATCATAAAAAAACCGTTAGCTAGTTTAAAAAAAGACTAGTAAGAAATACTAGTTTTGAGTATAGGTACCTATATTGTATGTTTTCGGGCCAGTTTTTGAAACTATAAATGCTTTTCGTGACCAGTTTGATAAATTCTATCACCGTAATTCTATATTATATTTCAGAAACTGCCTGTAAATTCTTTCGTAGATCACGGTTGAGGTTTGGAATACTGTAATATTATTTAATGATGAATCTCGATGCTCTGACGAATACATCGGGTCTAACGCGAATTAGCTCAGAAATTAAGGTAATAAAGGCTGTTCTTACGTAGAGCATGCTATCTCGCTCGTACAATGTTACATTTTTAATAGTTTTTATAAAATAAGTAAACTTTTGGTGTGTTCTGAGGGTTTGATACATTGTTAAATTACGGACGTTTTAAAAATATTTAATTTTCCTATTATATTTTATTTTGTTTATTATAAGTACGTAGTTTTTAATATAGAAAGGGTATAGTCTATATTATTAATTTTTAATAAATTTTTGCAATAACAAAGTTAGTAATTAGTAAACGATAAGAAAAATATACCTCGAATATTCATAATTTAATCATAATTCATCAAACCCTCATACGGCATTCATCAAGTAATTTTGTTACAATCACTTAATATGTTAAATTATGCGAGCGAATCAACATAATCCGCGTAAGAACAGCCTTAAATTTACTGAGTAATCAATCACAATTAGACCCGTTAAATGTATAATTGTTGTATAACTTAAGTGCGATATACAACCTCAGTTTTTAAAATTGTCTTTGATGACATCAACCCTTTGTATGGCCCTACTACTAGGGCACGGGTCTCTTCCTGCATCGCAGGAAGGCTAGGCCATACTCCACCACGGGGGCTAAGTTTTATTTACATTTTGCTTTTTGAAATGAAAGTGTATCATCACAAGCTCATATTTTTTTTTATAAATACAACACAATTATTTTAGTTTTCGTTTTGTGTATAATGATCTCAGTTATCTCAATTTGAAAAGTAATATTTTCTTTTCTTATTTTAGCACCTACTTATCTAATATATACTATTCCTTAAATAACGTAAAGTGGCATAAGTCATCTCACTTTCATATCAAGCCGAACATATTTCCTTAGTTGGCTTTTTTCATCAAACGCTATGTCGTGTGTTGCCATAACAACTGAAAACAATAATAAGTATTAATTCACCGGTGTATCCTTGGAATTTAGTTTTAAGACAATGATTAATCGCGTTGCAGATTATTGTAGCCTTAGTCACACATAGATTATTTGAATAGGTGACATTTTGCAAGAAAAGACAAGTATAGGATGTAATTTAAATTATATTTTTTTATTTTATATTCTAGAACCTCATCGTGCAAGTCATTTGCGATGAAGCAAGTAGTTTGGGCGATTCTGCTAACAAAATAGATAGACTTTTATAAGTGGCGCTAGAATAGTAACATCATTATTATGTTTTCGTCGTATTTTTAAGTAACTTTTGTACCATTACTTGGCAGTATCATATTTTATATACAATATTTGTATTGGCAGAATCGCCCCCGATTTGATATAGTATCCAATGTAATATTGTTGATATTATAGCTAAAGTATGTAAAAAAAATATGTTGTAAGCCTTAACTTATAGTAAAAGGAGTAAGCGATGTAAATATCCAGACAAATAAATTATTGTATTTCATAATAAAATAATCGATCTGCTAATTTGTTGTTTTATCTTCATCGTTTTCGTAGGAAATGCCTTATCCCTATAAAACAACTTTCTATATTCATTGTGCTTTTGTTTATTAAATTTAGGTTTATGCTTCTTTCGTTTGTTCTTTAAACTTGAGAGAAAATATGAGTATGCCTGAACGCGGGGACCGCCCTGCAATTGCTAGTTGACCATCAAGTGAATGAAGGTTGGAAATCGCTGCTTTTTTGTTTTACACTATTTCGCACGGCTCTGAACACCTAGTTGATCCGTGGGTCAGAAAAGCACAAGAATTCTGCCGATGGTGTGGATTGACATGGAGCCATTTTGAGCAGTCAAATTGTCTCAGTGAAAAACATTTCCCCAAACTATTTTCCCCGGGAAGGAAATAAAATTTTTTTTTTTAGAATTGCGGCCACAGATTAAAAAAATGTGCCAATGTCAGGTTTTTTATTTAATTGATATCTTTTTATGTATCGGGACTTTTGTCCTACATAGTAGAGATCTCAGAACAGTGGATTTAGATTAAAGAAACAGTCACCACTGTTTCTTTGGTAGCACTTCTTTGCAGTGTGGCAGCTAAAAATAAACATATTTCCATTTAGTCTGTAAACATTATTAAAAGATTCTGAAATAACCACAGGAAACACGGATGTAAAAGAAAGACGGATGCCTTCTTGATTGAAAGGGTGTTCTGTGGGTGTGAAGCACTGCTAGTCCTTCACTCGTGTGTACACGAGCCAACTCTTAGAAATACACCAAGTCGGACAATCTGCCGCCATTACTCTTTCTTTAACATCTCCGTGACAGGAAATAACTCAATTTATCATCACAAATGTTGATTTTAATCTGTGGTAAAAGTCGTCAGACTCCCGGTCGAGTCTTTTTAGTCTGTGCTCCCGGTGTTAGTACCGCGTTTTTTGATAAATATTTTAGTATTTTTTGTGTATTTACTCTAAGTGCCCATATTTTGTCGTGATACCGCCAAGACTCCAGTACATGTGCTCTAGTGGACTTATGTTTGTGAGAAATCGTATATGTTTTGGTGAGTATTGTGAATATTGTGTTCCAGGCACAACAGTGTCTGATAGAGCAGATACTTATGTATGTTTTAGTCGTTGAATGAAATGAATAGTAATCCTGCAAACAAACCGTTAAAACTTGGGAGAGTTACGTAACGTTTGCCATGCCGTAAACTGGTCGTACTCACAGAACATAAAAAAAGAGTAGAAGTAGCGACATGACACATTAGTACGAAACCCAGTGTAACCAAACTGATACACATAAACCAAACGCACACTACGAATGCCAAGCTGCCATTGGTAAATAAAGTCAATGCCGAAAAGGTGTACATCATATAAGTTTCAAGTAAAATATGCACCTTTTCGTAATGTTAACAATGATCAAAGTCAAATGCCAACGATGAAATTAAGGTTGACATTTTGTAGTAACGCTACTCTACACTAGATGGAACTATCACCGCGTTGGACCGAAAAGAACTTTTACCTAGTAAGACATAAAGTTCAAAATTGAAAAACCAGTACATTCTCAGTTTGGGATGGGACAATGCGAGTTCTAGTTTGTCGATAGGGAGAACGTATCGACAAATTATACAAACAGTTTTAACACATTAACGGCCGAATACGAATACTGGTACTCAGTATTTTTAGCTATTTCTTTTTTGCCTGCGGGTTGACTGGTTGAAAATGCATCTTTTTTACATTATCTTTTGTGCAATAAAGAATTAATACTAATAGGGTGGATAGATGCACAAATAAAACAATGTGGTAGATAGTATTTTCTAATGTGGTAGAATTCATATTTTAAAATGTTCCCTTATTAAAACTAGCTTTAACCCGCTGCTTCGCCGGCGTTAGAAATTATAACACGGGAAATATTATTCAACGACCCAATTCAGATCTTTGTCTATCTGTGCGCCATGTTTCATACGTAATACTAATTACTATTGTACTAATATAATTTCATTTATACGTAAGAGTCTAACATGGAAGTGAAGCACATTTTTTCTGGTATTGCTGCATCACATAAGTGCCACCTTCCACCTTTTTTTAGTTATTATGAAGTGTTCATAAAAATGCTCTGAATATATTGTGCTCATCTTCATTGCGAACCAATTTAGCCTTCTTATCGCTGCCTTCCATTTTAATTTCGTATCTGGTTTCCTTAGGAAAACTAAACGAAAACTCACTTCCCAATTTTTTTGATTCCGAGAGTGTTGTTTTATCATTGCCTCGGTTTGCTGTTGTTAAAGGGGTTGAAGTATTAAGGGTAGAGAGCAGAATAATAAAAAACCATAAAACAAATAACATAACAAAACAAAAATCTGATGCTCGCCAAGAGAACAACCACTTGAACAGGTAAACAATACAATAAGTAATTTACTTAATGTTTTGAACTGAAGTAACAAAAACCATACGAGTCGTTTTGGATAACCTCACTTTACATCTCGGTTGGAATATTAAAAAATGTAAGATTAAAATTACTTTGATAGTTTCTTAAATATTTCATTCCCTGATAAACTGGTGAAGAAAAACTATATCGCGATCTAGCTGTGCTAATGTCTTGTATGTGCTCATGTCATGTCTTGTATCAAAAGTAATGTATGAGCTCCAATGACAGTTTTCACTCACACAACGACCAGCCGGCGACCGGAGCTAATACATTACTACTTTACCCGGCCCGGCGACCGGACGGAGACCGGGTGCATATGAAAAGGCACTTAGGAAGTAGGTATAAAATAACAATAATTATTTTACCTACTTAGACGAATTGGAATTTACAATACCTAAGTACCATTAAGTATGTATGTTGTATGACTACTAAGTCATAGACAATTAATTATCGATAGATTTTTACCATGTGTGCCCCCATCCGTAATTGAGTAGAATTCAAATTTTGACAGAAATTTCTAGAGAATGTACACTTTCTTCGATGAAAATTTAACTTTACTAACCAGTAAATAAAGGTGGTTTCACTTTGTCATTTTCGGATTGGTTTCCGTGTTCATGTCATTACAAATTTAATTAAAAATACAATGAAATACGTCTTAAAGATGAAATGTTACGGCATGATCGGTATATTTTGGTCCCCAACTTTTATTTTTGCTCTCTAACACAGCGTAACAAGGCATTTTAATAAAGTTTTCACCATTTTTTCTTTACTAGAAGCGCCCAGCAACTGAAGTCAAAAGAACTGTCACCGACTACGCATAGGCAATACATTGCTAATGTGAGGCACGCGGGCACCGCCCACTTACGACTTCTACTCTTTTTTTATGTTCTGTGGGTCGTACTATTAATAGACGATCGAACTTGGTACGGTCCGGACAACGGATTCGGTACGCACCACACCATATCCGTTGGCCTGGAAAGTTGTCTGCCGAACACAATAATTGGTTGGTGGGTAAAGTTGATTGTGTTATGGTAGTAATTATTACTACCTACTACCTATTTCGTGTTGGCTCGGTCTGATGGTACGCCCAATCCGCTGTCCTGCCCGCCTGTACCAAGTTCGATCATCTGTTAATTAATAGGAAGGACTTGAAAGGCTTGGCCTTGGACTTGAAAGGCTGGAAAATAGGCTGTCTAGGCAATACTTGTGAAGTTGGATGCTGTTGGTATCCCTTCCCTCGAGCTTTAGAACTAGAACTGCGCTGTGTTCACCTCTGTCTCTGATTTCGATTACCGCATGACTCAAATAACTGTATCACTGTGAGATTAAAATAATTTACTGCAAAACGCTGGCTTCTTCATTTATTTAAGTTCTACTTAATATAGGCTGTCTTACATGTACGTTTTTGCTCGATATAATAACGGCAACATGTGGACGCTTGGAATATTCACAGAATATTAAGTTGTTTTAAAATAAACATTTAAGCCGGACTTCCATACAACATACCTGATTTTTTTGCCGTTTCCGCCGACGGTTGAAATATTCAAATGTCGTATAGTGAATGGTACGGAGGGAGGCCTATGCCCAGCAGTGTGTTGATGTGGGCTGATTATAAGTAGATAGATAATGGTAAGGAACACTTCGTGCGCGTGTTAAACTCGTACTTGGTTTTTGAGTGTTTCAAAATACATATAGGTAGGTTATAAGATATAGGTATATAAGAATATTTTTCATTGTAATGAGATGAATATACAATTTCCAGTGGCATCTTCACTCATACTAGTTGGGTGAAGGTATCGCTCGCACGCTGCAGTGCCAGGGGCATTGTTTTAGATGGTGTAGGCTTGCCCAGCACCTATACCATCCTGACAGCTTAGTCGGCCTAGCCCACGGGAAAGACTACTTAGTCAATGCGTGCGGAAGCCACCACGCCGCGGGCGTAGGTACCTACCCACGATGTTTTCCTCGTACACTGGAAGAAAGAAACAATCATAATTATCTACCCAACGAGGGGGATAGGTCCACGAGGCCAAGACCGGATTGGAAAAAAACAATACATAGAAAATATTAACAAAGGTACATAGCACAATAAAATTGCTAACCTCTTTACGTCTGGCGGGATGGCGGCCATGCAAAATTACCCATTGTTCTTTCGGCAGCATCCACAGATGGCCACACACCCACTGGTAGTAATGGCCGCTACATTGTCGCTAGCAAGTGTCCTATCCGTACAAGACGACGACATGTACTGCGCGCAGAGGTACGCGCGTCTGTGCCGAGATAAAGGCTTGCACGTGGGTTGCCGGTATCCTTTCGTAAGTTTATCATCATCATCATGACCCCTTATGTCCCCACCTTCAAGTTAAGTTGATTCTGTTCAAATACCAACTGTCGTTTACAAGCAAAAGTTAATTTACCCCCCTGGCAACACAGGCCGACATACATCGACCAAATAGGGGATGTATTAGCAAAAGGGAAGATAAAAAGTTGCCGGAACCGGCGTGCGTGCATGCAACGACTTATGACCGTTGATGAAGCGAAGGTGATCGGTCAGGATCTCAGAACACAAATTCTATGATCTGAGGTCAGGATCGTGGCAAGTGACAGTCCCGGGTCTCTGCCTACCCCTCTGGGATAAAGGCGTGAGGTTATGTTAAATTACTACGCCTTTCCTCTTTCTGACTTCAGCCAGGCCCGGGAGACGCGTGCGAAAACTACGCTCAAGTGGACATGGATTCTGAAATGAGGATGTACATAACCAAATACATCAATAAGTAAGGAAACCGTTGAAATAACAATAGTAGGTACCTAGAACTCTACAAAAAATGGTAACCAGGCAATGAAATCACTCGCATGGAAATACATTCAGACTGAGGTAAATTGTACAAATGTACCTACAGCGCCCTCCGGTGGCAATCGAACCCACGACCTCCGGCATAGTAATCAGACGTAATACCGCTAGACCCACGTGGCAATCAAAGGTCAGTCCAATCTAATGGATAGGACGTTAGTGACGTTAGGATCAAATTTTAAAATTTTGCAGTGCGGTTTGTGATGAATTGATGATACAGAACTCAGTGGTATTTTAGCTACGGATGAAATTTTCCAGAAGCATTACTGTACTGAATACTAAAACGGAATCAGTATGTTGAGAGATTCAAAGATAAAAAAAGTAAAAGTCTACACACTTTGATCTTAGCCAAAAGGCCGAGAAACGATTAGTAAAAGTCTTACCATTACTTTTCTAAGAATACTCTGTTTATTCTTGTATTATTTCTGAATCACTTACCTATATAGACCTTGTTCAAATTTGAGACTGTTTCCTTACGATCGCCTAATGTTAAAATCATCCAAATACTCGACCAGTCTCACCATACATACTGGTGTGGCCTTTTTTTTTTGCATCTACTTAATGAGATGATTTATACAGCGTCCAGTGGTATCTACACTCACAATAGATGGATGAAGGGACCACTCCGACGCTGTAGTGCCTGGGACATGGTTTTATAGATGGTGTAGGCTTGCCCAGCACCTATACCATCCTGACAGCTTAGTCGGCCTAGCCCACAGGAAAGACTAGTCAATACGTGCGGAGCCAACCAAGCCGCGGGTTTCCTCACGATATTTTCCTTCACCGTTAGCATGTGGTATTGCGACTACAAATTCGCAAATGTACGTAACTTTTAATTAAACAAAGTCATTGGTACATGCCCGCACTCGGGATCGAACCTGGGGCTCTCGCTTGCCAGTCCATGTTTCTAGCCACTGAGCTACCACCGCTTTTACTGGTGTGGGGGTCGCCGGTAAACATTACCGTTTTATTCTTAACATAAACCAATTCATTTTCATCTTTTATATAGCTACTCTTTGTAACTTTGTGTAATGTGGTTTAAATAAATATTTTTTTTGTTTGTATTGCCATGTCCGCCGCATGAGCACAGATGCGTGTGCTCTTGCTCAGGTGTGCCAAAATTGCGATCGACTGGGTTCCGCAAAATGGACACCGACGCGACCTAAACGCATTCTTGCCAGTATGGTAGGAGGTGGCTGTAAACAGGTAGAGATGGAAAAAAGTAGAGGGATGCCCAGCAGTGGGACACAAAAGAAACTACGAAAAAATAAAAAAATAAAAAAAAAGTTTATTAAAAATATATGTTTAACCAGAATGAACCAATCACTGTGATTGGTTCATTCTAGTCGTTACCGATGACGTTGGCCACAACTAGATTACAGTAGTAGCGTGATAGGTGGATGGCGGATGTTCAGCCCTCCTATCGTTCTCTAAGCATTCCACTCTATCGAGTGAAGCATTTAGACAACTCCTTAGTGTCGAAAAATGTATGCATTTGACAGCCGGAGTAGCTTAAAAAAAGTAAAAATCAACGTCACTCAACTCAGTGGACACTGACATATTAATGCCCCAGAACGCCTTTCTAACTAAAGGTACAATGTCTTTAAATGTTGAATGAAACCTATTTAGAGGCAAAAAATTCCACCCATGCCGGGATTCGAATCCACGACCTCTGGCTATCTGTGCCAGCGCTCTTTCCAACTGAGCTAATGGGCGACTCACCGGCATCAGTGAAATTTCGAACCTCTTTACAATATTCTCTGTAATACGTACAATGTCTGAATGTAGAACGTCTTTTTCAGAAGAAGACAAAAAGTAGCCACCGGGCGAGAAAGAGTTCGCGGCGGTGCACGCATACCAAAGCCAGAGCTGATGATGCTTGTTGTAAGATCCTCTTTACAAAAAAACTTGAGATTATATTCTTTCTAATGCACTAACCCGTGCTAAGGACAATTTAAAAAAATCTATTTAGAGGCTAAAAATTCCACCCATGCCGGGACTCGAATGTGCCAGCGCTCTCCCAACTGAGCTAATGGGCGAATTCCCGACATCAAGTAAAGTTTCGAACCTCATTACAATCTTCTCTGTATTACAACGTAGGAACACTTTTGTATTATGTACCTACACAAAACTTTTTTGTAGCTAATTCTATCTGTATATTTTTTCCGGATGGGGGCGCTGTTTGCTGAAGTACAGGTTCACGCCTAGATTGCTACTATTTGCTTTTGAAAAATGTACCTAAAATTAATTCCACCAACTTATTCAGTAAATTGACATTTGCGATGTGACCATTTTACAAGAGAAAAATAATAGGGATGGAGGTACACAATCGATTTATTGATCGTATGGCATTTTACAATGGCCTCACAACCAGACACAATGATATAAAATATAGACTTAGTTTAATCTTTTTTCTTTGATAGAATTATCCCACAACTAACGAAAGCTACGTAAGACATGATGAATACAAGCTTTATTAGTGATATCAACTCATTTAGCATAGATAATTCTAATTTAAGAAACAACTAGTATGTTTTTTTTTGGAACAAATAAAATTCTATTGTATTCTATTCTATTTTGACAGCCGTATTCCGATTTTTATATGGCCACGCCTGTCAGCGCCATCTATGGATGGTTTTATGAAGTTGTGCTGAGAACGGCTCATGATCATGGTTACTTAAAAAAGAGTTTTGATTCACAGGAATGGGACAGAGAACTTGCTCTGTTGGCGCAACGCCTGGCAGATCAGTGCCTGTTTGCACACGACGAGTGTAGAGCTACTGGTAATTTATATTTGTCTTCCAGGCCGTGCCCTTTTAACAGAAATGGGTCGTAACAAACCCCCTTCAAGACGCTAAGCGGTGCAGACTAGCGCCACCAATAAAAAGATATATTGTTAAAATTCTTTATTGCATAGAAATTTTGCACATAAGTAAGCTTAATGCTACTTAGCATTATCTACTAGCTAACCTAAGTTTTGGAGGTAGTGCAATTTACAATATTAAAACTTGTTACTCATTTACAACTAGATTATATTATATATATATATATATATATATATATATATATATATATATATATATATATATATATATATATATATATATATATATATATATATATATATATATATATATATATATATATATATATATATCAAATTTAGCTTATTGCTAAATGTTATGTATATTTCTATATGATAAGTACCTACCCTGATGTATCCTTAATGAACCGGCCTAAGCATAAACCCTATTACAGGTACCAGCGTAGATTTCATAATGGCGTAGAGCCGACTGCCCATTAACCTTGAGGTACATATGTGCACTATTATCTGACAAGGGCGATTCTACAACAAAACTGAAAAGGCTGACCTGCTGGCGACTGTACATCTCAGAATGCTCAGATGTTCAAGCGCCTTCAAAATATTATCATAAAATATTATCTTCAGAGCTAGAGATTTTACACATCTAAAGTACGTATGTTATCATGTAGTTATGTAAAGGGTAATATGAATGTATGTATGATAGTTTCATGTTTGCTTTCTTTTCAAGCGTTTAACCGAATACCCTTTCGCTGAAATCCACCCCAAACGTTTCCAGTGCGCTACCCCCACGCGGGCCAATCTGTCGGCGAGGTGCGCGTGCGCAGGTCTCCGGAAAACCGCGGCTTGGACGCCATGACGCTCAAGGCGATCCGCCGCGTCTTGGACGCGTGGTGGGGGGAGAGAAGGCGCGTGGAAATCAGACAGCTGTTCCAGCCGTTCAGATTGAACCCCAAGTAAGACGACTACGTTAACCCTGATCTATAAACAATAGAAACATATCATCAGTGCCTTGATTATGTAACTCTTCACGTATACATCTGTGTGCGAAAGCGGAATGTTTACTTAGCTCTGTCGTAAAGATACTACGGTCTTGGCCAACCGCATCCACGGACCTTTAGCCGACTCAATATCGTTCGAATATCGGATTGCTGGCTGTTCTCGACCGCCACTTTATGATTAGCTTAGTCCACCTGCCGTCTTTCAACCGCGCAAGGTTTCTTGCCCATTACAACTTTAATCCGCAGACTTTTATTTTATTCATAGGTAAGAATAAGGCAACTAGCAATCGATATCAACCCTTGTATGTTCCCACTGCTGGGGTACGGGTCATTTCCTGCATCGAAAGAAGGCCGTACTCCACGACAGGACAGGGGCCAAGTCCGTGTTGGTGGGGGATTGTATGACAGTGGCGGGTCTTACTGTCAGAAGTTGTCGAGCCACCCGGCCGCCGGCCTTTGACATGGGTTAACGACTGCCATTACATGACAGCCGGCACCAGCGGCTTAACGTGTCTTGCGAAGCACGGAAGCGCTCGGTAAAAATACCACAAACAGTCACGGGACGGTCACTCATCCTGTCAGGCACCTGACCGCGCCTGTTGTCGCTTCAAGACAACTAACAAACTCTCTGAAGAACTGAACTGTGTAACGGAAATCTCAAAACTACCCTGCACAGGTTAGAAATGTTAACCTTAGACATACGTACTTTTTTCCAACATCTCTGATTCTCACAGATAATATCTATCTAGGTACCTGACATTGTCAGCCACAGAAGAAAGATGAGAGACGTCAAACTTTATATTTTGCCTCTGACTTCTTCATTGTTTTCTATTGACTTTATCTCGAAAATAAAAGCATGCATAAACCGTCCCACCTACCGCTTCGTCCGCTATACCGAACAGTCAGTCCATTCACCTGCTCCCCGTTAAAGTTACTACTAGACGCGTAAACTAAACACCAGTCCTCACAAGAACGCTTTAAAATTTACTTAATTACCGAAGCATTGAGTTTGTGCTTACTTAGTCTTTGCCTAGCGGTAATACGTTCTAGCTGTATCACGAATTACTAGATGAAATAAGAAAATCTAAGGATAACCGAAGTGTTACAAGTGTGTCAAAAATCAACGCACACTGCCATAGAAAAGTGATTTGTTCTATACCTACACCTTTTCTGAACTAGGGAAAGTGCTATGCCGTACAATATGCATAAGTGCGCACAGGATTGCCTCCGCTGCCTAAGGGTCTGTGGTTGCGTGTGGTTATGTTCCAAGTGTTATGTTTGTTGCGGATGGCACATTTTCGCGGACTGCTGCGGTGACCATGAGGAGGCCACGTGAATGCATTTTAGACTTGATTTACGTGAGTGTTAGCTATGCCTCTTACGAGTATATCGAATATAACAATCATTTGGCTACAACTCGAGTGTTCTCTTTTAAAATCCGCAAGCTGTTTTATATTTTATTCATTAATAATGCATCCCATCTAATGGCAATCGTAAAACCATGTCAGGGGCCTTCTGGGCAGCTTGATAACTTCTGATAGTAAGGCCCGCTACTCTCTTACATTCCTCCACCAACCCGGACTTGGCCCCCGTGGTGGAGTATGGCCTAACCGACATGCTATGCAAGAAGAGACCCGTGCCCCAGCAGTGGGGACGTACAAGGGTTGATATCGAATCCTCTTTCGCCTTAGAAGTGACTTCCGTTCTAGAGGTGCTGTGTGGGGCCACTTCAGCCAGCTGGCCGTCTGGTCCCTTCGAGCGGTTGGCTGCGGCGCCGTGCGGCACGGCTCCGACCAGCCGCGGCTGCTACTTGTTTGCGACTTCTCCCACACCAATATGTTAGGGGAACGGACCTTGAAAGCAGGCCCGCTCGCCGCCTGCCCGCAGAACACGGAGCGGCGCGCGCGCACGCCTTACTTCCAGCTCTGTGCCACCGTAAGTGGTACCTGAATCGTTTTTACGATCTCGCACAGAGATACCTATTTTAGCCACTCGGAAGCTTCTCGTATCGTGTGCAAAATAAACTCGGCAAAAGTAGTGTAAGACGCCCTCCGACCAGGTGGGATGATGATCTGCGAAAAATTGCAAGCAGATGCTGGATGCGGCAAGCTCAAGACGGCGCTACAACGCTCATTAGGGGAGGGCTATGTCCAGCAGTGGACTAGTATAGCCTGATGATGTATAAGTATATAATTAATGTGTAAGTTTATTTAACTGCACCATTGTACTATATTGTTTTTCTTTTTCCTATTTTTTTGCACGCCTGCCAACTTTTTCGTTACCTCCTGCGGTTGACGGGTAGAAAATGCTTATGGCATTAAGTTCGCCGCATTGTACGATTTTATGGTTTAAAAACCTATTTAGAGGCTAAAAATTTCACCCATGCCGGGATTCGAACCCGCAACCCCTGGCTATCCGTGCCAGCGCTCTACCAATTGAGCCAATGGGCGACTCACGGCATCAGTGAAATTTCGAACCTCTTTACACTATTCTCTGTATTACGTACAGGCAGCGTCATCTGACTTAAGCAAATTGCATTACTTACAGCCCCGACTACCTACTTTGCAGTTAGGTTTAACATCGGAACGATATCACTGTACCCACATGATTATACTATTTTTATTTTAATGCACTAACCCGTGCTAAGGAACAAATTTAAAAACCTATTTAGAGGCTAAAAATTTCACCCATGCCGGGATTCGAACCCGCAACCCTGGCTAAGCACGGGTTAGTGCGTTAAAATAAAAATAGTATAATCGATTTTATGGTGTTATAAAGTATTAATAATAATAATAATTATGATATACAAAAAATGGCTGTTTTCATGACAGTGTAATAGGGTTCTAGCTGTATACCTACGATCCGAGCCAAATTTGAGTAGCCAATTTATATAGATAGATCTTAGTGCAATCGTCTCAAGTGCACTGGGATCGTGAAACCCTGAATTAAGGGATGAATTGTTTCCCTTTGTAAACGTCATGGAACCACGCTTGGTTTGACGATTTCAAGAGTTATAGTGAGTAAATTGGACTAGATAGAACATTCTGTGACAGTACCTCGACGTACACAGCTAGCCTCTAATGTATACATTCATATAGGGCGCTTATACACGGGCGGTGCGCTTGCGAACTGCAGCCGTCGACACGTACCGCCCATAGTTAGACCTGAAATTTCCGCACTTAGCCTCATGATTACCTGTACTCTTTTTTTATGCACTAACCCGAGCTAAGGTAAGTAATTTTAAAAACCTACTTAGAGGCTAAAAATTCCACTCATGCCGGGATTCGAACCCGCGACCTCTGGCTATCCATGCCAGCCTCATGGTTGAGCAAAGCTGCTAGGTTACTCCAGCCAGCCTTGGTCGCGACGTAGATTAGTTTTTATTGTGGCAACATTGAGTTGCATTGTTATGTTGTCACTATTGTACATATAGAGTTCGTGCTTTGCCGCGTCCGCACGCGGTTTATCTGAAAAATTGTCAATCTCGGTGTTCATTAATCACCAGCCTACTAAATACAGTCCACTAAACTACAAGTGTCTGCTACATCACATTACGTGCTAGATTACTCCAGCCACCCTATCTCTTTCTAGAAATCCAGTAATGCACGGATGTCACTGCGGGCCTCCTGAAGGGATCCCAGCCTCCCAACGATGGCGAACCGTTGCTTTTCCACGCCTTCACAGTGAATGGTCACGTGGGCGGGTGTTTCCTCTTCTTTGAGGCATCCCCGGCAAAGCGGGCTGTCGGTCAGTCCCATGTTGTAGAAATGCCTGTTCAATGAGCAGTGACCTGCCCTCCTATTACGTAGCACGTCACTCTATCGAGTGAAGCATTTAGACCACTCCTAAGTGTCAAAAATGTATGTACATTTGACAGGCGGGTAGCTTAAAAAAAGTAAAAATCAACGTCACTCGTCTCAGTGGACACCTACGTAATAATGCCCCTGTTAGGATTGCCACAGCTTTGCGCAGATGCCCGTGTACCTATAAGCGCCCTAACTGATCAATAGAGTAGGCGAAGTGAATCTAACTTTCATAGAAAGACAGAAGTTTCCTTCCAGAGAATCGCGGACAGCGAGCACAAACAGCGATATCAGATCGAGGACTACGATGACGGCGAGACGACGCTTGTCACCACCCCGATATTCACCACCAAAACTAGGAGAAGTACTAGGATAACTAAAGGAAAAAGTACCACGAGCCCCTATTTTGATTCCACGGAGACTGAGGAGCTAGGGCATCTGATTGAGAGAGAAAGGTATGGTAACACAGAAGTAAAAACAATGGCCTCTGCATCTGCGTAATGTGATGACTTATACAGCGTCCAGTGACATTTTCAATCACACTAGATGGGTTAGGGGACCACTCGAATACTGCAGTGCCTAGGGTATTCTTTTAGATGGTGTAGGCTTGCCCAACACGTATTTTCTATGTTGTTTTTTGCAAATAATTTCATTTGTAAGTTTATTTGGTGCCGCAAATTATTTATATTATTTTGAGAAGTTATATGAGTAACCAGCACGCCTACACCATCTATAACGATGTCCCAGGCACTACAGCGTCGGAGTGGTCCCTTCACCCATCTAGTGTGAGTGAAGATACCACTGGACGCTGTATAAATCATCTCATTAAGTAGATGCAAAAGGCCAATTTTTTTTAATGAGTAATATACAAGAGATCTTATTTATAAAATCACAGTTCCTTAAAACATTCCTCAGAGGCATCTTACATAGTCTGCGGTAACCACAGATTATTAAAACTGCGAGGAATTGTATGGAATAATCCAAATAGCATTAAAATGTGGGTGCACTAACCGCATGGTGCTTGTGGGATTTTTGGCGGAAATTAGCAAAGTAATTTTGTATACTTAGTTTTATATAATTACCCATATTTAACAAATAAATTATTTTGAATTTTTGAATTTTGAATTTTCTCATATTAATACTGCGAGGAGTGTTCCAGAAAAACTCTTTTTTTGTTCGTTGGTTCGTTTTTTGCTCGAGAACTTATACTGACCATGATAGAAGATTGAAGGAAGATCTTTTTTTGTAGATACAATGAGGTGAACCGACGAAAGGAAGACAGAAAAGATTCCTACATGGAACTGGACTTGAAGAAAAAAATTAAAATCGACGAGAAAGAGGACAATTACATCGAAGATTATGACACGATGGTCGAAGGTGAAAAAGTATACACCCGAAGACATTCTTACGATCAATATGATACGAGACGTGTGACGTTGGATATGAAATCGGTAGTCGGCGATAAGATCAGGTAATTTAACGATTAGATAAATAAATAAATACATATATAATTATGGACACGTTACACAGATCTCGTTAGCCCTATACTAAGTACGACTTGTGTTATGTGCTAACTCGACGATGGACTTAATACAATAAATACATAGATAACATCGAAGACCCGAGACAAACTAGAAAAGTTCGTGTCCTAGTTTGACCCAGCCGGGGATCGAACCGGGACATACGGTTTTACAATCAACGTGCCGAACCGCTGCGCCACCGAGGCCGTCCGGTATATAGATAGATAGGGAACACTTTATTGCACAACCAAAAAAAAAGAATACAATAGTGATTTCTTAAATCTAAGTAATGTTATACAATTGGCGGTCTTATCGCTAAGAGCGATCTCTTCCAGACAACCTTTGTTCGTGTTAACCGCGGTTTGTCGATTTTCCCATCTTCTTCTTCAGGCTATATTATGTAGTCCACTGCTGGACATAGCCCTCCCCTAATGAGCGCCAAAGCACCCTGTCCTCAGCTTGCCGCATCCAGCATCTGCCGGCAGTTTTTCGCAGATCGTCATCCCACCTGGTTGGAGGGCGTCTTACACTACGTTTGCCAAGTCGCGGTCTCCACTCAAGAACACGTTTACTCCAACGGTTGTCGGTTCTTCCGGTTCTTCGCGAGATATGGCCAGCCTACTGCGACTTCAGCCTGCTGATTCTCCCATTCGATTTGATTTTCCCATGAGCTGTTTAGAAGTGACGTTGCTAAGTAACATTCACATTCACAAACTTTCGCCTTTATAATATTAGTGTAATCAGATTTCTAAATCCACTGCAAAGCAATTGATGAGATTGTCATAGGATCGAGGACTCCCTTCTTCCAAGCACCTCTCTCCCAGCCATGAAAAAAGACATGCCTTATTCTACTCGTCTCCTGCTGGACATAGGGTACCCCCAAGACACGCCACTTCCTTCCATCCTCTGCCATGCTCATCCAGCCGCTTCTTCTACTTCTTTTCGTGTCAGCGATTCGACCAGTCCATATTCTTCCTGCCCAATAGTTGGCCACTGCAATTGCAGCAGCGTTGGCCTCTGTTAGGTCCTCCATAGCGCAGGTGTGAGGGCACAATGGGCATTGGAGCAGGTGCACCATGGATTGCGATGAGACTCCACAATTACATTGCTCCTCCGTTGGTGCAATATAACCCCATCTGCTTAAGTTTTGTCTGCAGCGACCCACTGGACAACTACAGTCTATTTATTCACACTTGTCCAATTTAGTAAACAAGATTCTAGCCTTAAATTTGAGATTAGATGCCTAAACTAGACATTTTCTCGCAAATTCATGAACTATCATGAACTATGTTTATAAAATTGGTAGCGTGTTCAAAGTTACTTCATTTATGGAAATATGGCAGTTTTGGACTAAAAAGTAACAGTTTACGGGTAGAATCTTGTTTACTAAATTGGACAAGTAAGAATAAATAGACTGTACTACTGCTAAGGAGATTTCTCTAATCGGAATATGTTTTGTTATACCAACAGGTCTGATGAAAACGACTTAGAGGTCTTTAGAAAGGGACGGAAGATGATGGAGGAGTTCGGACAAATGCCTAGATTGCGACCAAATGCCAGGTATGCATGTACCGGGTAGTACGGGGTAGCCTAATATGGTAATATGACACGTGTTTGGGCTCGTGGCCTAGTCGAATCGAGTGATTGGGATTGATCACTTGAGTTAGGCAACAACTGGCGCGGTCAGGTACGTTTCCGCGTGCTAGTGGCATTTTTCCGAGTGCTTCCGTGCTTCGCAAGCCACGTTAGGCCTATGGTGCCGGCTGTCATGTAATAGCAGTCGTTAAGCTATGTCAGAGGCCAGCTGGCTTGATAACTTCTTACAGTTAGGCCCGCCACTGTCTTACAGTCCTCCACCAACCCAACTTGGCCCCCATAGTGGAGTATGACCTAACCTTCCTGCTATGCAGGAAGAGACCCGTGCCCCAGCAGTGGCGACTCAGAGTATCGAATGTTAATTTATACACTTTCACTCATTCTGCTTGGGGAAGGGACCACTCGGGGACTGTAGTGTTGGGACATTGTTTTTATTTGGTGTAGGCCTTCCAAGCGCTTATACCACCCTGACAGCTGATAGACTAATCTTTCCTGTGGGACAGGCCGACCAAGCTGTCAGATAATAGGCATCAAAGAAGTTGTAGACGATACGTTTTTATTTCTGTTATTAATTACCTAAGTATTTCCAATTTTTATTTTCATAAGAACACTTTGTATGCGTAACGCCATCTATTGGCGAAATGTGACAAAAAACAAATAAAGCGTGACATCACACGCGTCGGTGCAGCAAAAAAAAATTGTAGACGATACGTTTTTATTTCTGTAATTAATTACCTAAGTATTTTAGTTGGCGTTACGCATAAAAAGTGTGCTTATGAAAATAAAAATTGGAAATACTTAGGTAATTAATTACAGAAATAAAAACGTATCGTCTACAGAAGTAACTATAAATATATGTGGCTAGGAACAGGTGCTTGGTTAGATGTGAAAGGCTATTATTTTATAAGTAATATAAAAATGATAGCATATTACAAAAATAGTCTCTACTGTCATGATCAATTCGTCAGGATCTCATACAAAAGTACGTAGGTACCTATACTATTAAATATGGAACGATCCCGTAGACTGGGAATGACATTATTATGAACGCACTACAGCTTTAACAGTTTTACGGTTCTATTAAAGTCAATCAATGTAATTGTAAATGATATTTGTTCAACATTCGAGATGTTTTCAGATATAAACCTCCGGAGGATTTTGCAACGAAACGGTATTCAAAGGTACGTGATCCATCAACAGAGGTAAGGAAAAGAGTGCGCAAGAGAGTGTGCAATATTGTGTACCGGTTCTCTGTGTCAAAATCGTCATTATAATATATTTTACAGGAAAAGCGAATTCGGAAGAAATGGCAGCAACAAAGTTATCGGCCGAAAAGGTGAGCTTTATTGATTAAAGTTAATTGTTAATGTTCTGCTCATAAATTACATTCATAAAAAAAACAATATAGAGTAAGTGATACTCTACAACAGACTGTACTGTTTGTGGAAAGTCTCGAGCATAAACTAGATTAAAAGATCTGAATGAACCAAGGATACGGGTACAGAAACGACCAACCAGGGAGCCAATTCTTACTTCATTAGCAATTCTAAAGCCCGCAGTACACAAAGGCCCATGCTGGCCCACTGCTCGCCATTGCCAACTGTAGGCTACGATCAATTGCTGTTTACACAATGGTGCGTGGCTCATTGCTGTCTGGCAAACCACTTGCGATGGACGTGGAGGTATTTGTGGCCGCAGCTATTTATTTATTTTATTTATTTACAAGTATTACAGAAGTATGTACAACAACAAAGTTATTAAAAAAAAGGCGCAAAATTACGGGCTCAGATTGATATAAATAAAAAAACTTGAAGGTCAATTGACTAAACGATGGGCCACTGTGTAAACAGGGATGGGCCATGCTACGCCACGATTCCTTTGAAGTGTGCCTAAAAAACCGACAACTGTCCGATTGCGCGCCACGATAGGCAAATGTCCGCCACTGCACACCATTGCCCCGTGTACACAATGGCAATGGCGAACAGTGGGCCATCATGGGCCATTGTGTACTGCGGGCTTAAGGCTTGGCATTCTACATAAAAAGTCGAGCGACAGTCAAAATCTCCATTCTGAACGCCATGCTAGATTGATTCCGAACGAGATAAATGTCTAATGACTGTCGAGTTATATTATTTAAATGCGACAAATGTGTGATCCTTTGAATATTTTGAGTCTACGCTTTCAATTCGCATATGCGAGAATCGGCTCCCAGCTCGTTCTTCCAGCAAAATACGAGTAGCCAGTACCGGTTGGACGACGATGGCCGAGTGTAGAAAATATAGCTTAGCAGGAAGATGTGGGTTGATTGATTGTTAAAATGAGTGTTCTTGACTTTAGAGGAAAGTAAATACTTTGAAATACTGTCATACAGTACTTCAGAGGAACAGGTGTAATGTATGTCAAAATAAATTTGTTTAGCAGTGGCCAAAATGTGGGTTGATCATTGCTGTGTCTAGCGTTGTTTCAAAGGGTGTGTCTGCCTCTGGTCTATCGCATCGAATTCCAAAGCATGTAGGCAGTATCCCAGCGCCCTTTGATAGGCACTATACATTCTGTATCTGCTCTAATGGGGCTGTCGGAATGTTGAAATAATTGTCTCCCTGACTTCAGTAATCATTAAATAACTTCAAAATACAGATAAATATTACTTCGGAGGAACAAGTGTAACTTGTGTCGAAATAAATTTGCTTTACTTAGCTATAGATAAAAATAAATGTGGTCTGCTTGGTCGTTATAAGTCTCCCTGACATTAGAAATCTCCTCCTTTTTTGAAGTCAATCTTATACATTAATTCGAAGGAACAAGCATAATGTATGCCACAGAACATAAAAAAAGAGGTGCCCGCGTGCCTCACATAGGCAATGTATTGCCTATGCGTAGTTGGTGACAGTTTTGTTGACTTCAGTTGCCGTGCGCTTCTAGTAAAGAAAAAATGGTGAAAACTGTATTAAAATGCCTTGTTATGCTGTGTTAAAGAGCAAAAATAAAAGTTGGGGACCAAAATATACCGATCATGCCGTAACATTTCATCTGTAAGACGTATTTCATTGTATTTTTAATTAAATTTGTAATGACATGAACAAGGAAACCAATCCGAAAATGAGAAAGTGAAACCACCTTTATTTACTGGTTAGTAAAGTTAAATTTTCATCGAAGAAAGTGTACATTCTCTAGAAATTTCTGTCAAAATTTGACTTCTACTCAATTACGGATGGGGGCACACATGATAAAAATCTATCGATAATTAATTGTCTATGACTTAGTAGTCATACATACTTAACGCTACTTAGGTATTGTAAATTCCAATTCGTCTAAGTGGGTAAAATAATTATTGTTAGTTTATACTTACTTCCTAAGTGCCTTTTCATATGCAACCGGTCGCCGTCCGGTCGCCGGGCCGGGTAAAGTAGTAATGTATGAGCTCCGGTCGCCGGCTGGTCGTTGTGCATGTGAAAACTGTCATTGGAGCTCATACATTACTTTTCATACAAGACAGACATGAGCACAGCTAGATCGCGATTTAGTTTTTCTTCACTAGTTTATCAGGGACTGAAATATTTAAGAAACTATCAAAGTAATTTTAGTCTTACATTTTTAAATATTCCAACCGAGATGTAAAGTAAGGTTATCGAAAACGACTTATATGGTTTTTTTACTTCAGTTTAAAACATTAAGTAAATTTCTTATTGTATTGTTTACCTGTTCGAGTGGTTATTCTCTTGGCGAGCACCTGATTTTTGTTTTGTTATGTTATTTGTTTTATGCTTTTTTATTATTCTGCTATTTACCCTTAATACTTCAACCCCTTTGACAACAGCAAACCGAGGCAATGATAAAAGAACCCTCTCGGAATCAAAACAATTTGGAAGTAAGTTTTCGTTTAGTTTTCCTAAGGAAACCGGCTAAGAAATTAAAATGGAAGGCAGCGATAAGAAGGCAAAATTGGTTCCCAACAAAGATGAGCACAATATATTCAGAGCATTTTCCTGAACACTTTATAATAACTAAAAAAGGCGGAAGGTGGCACTTATGTGATGCAGCAATACCAGAAAAAATATGCTTCACTTCCAGGTTAGACTCTTGCGTATAAATGAAATTATATTAGTACAATCATTAATTAATATTACGTATGAAACATGGCGTACAGATAGACAAGGATCTGAATTGAGTTGTAGAATAACATGTCCCGTGTTATAATTTCTAACGCCGGCGAAGCAGCGGGTTAAAGCTAGTTTTAATAAGAGATAACATTTTAAAATATTATGAAATCTACCACATTGTTTGTTTTATTTGTGCATCTATCCACGCTATTAGTATTAATTCTTTATTGCACAAAAGATTATGTAAAAAAGATGCATTTTCTACCAGTCAAAAAAAGAAATAGCTAAAAATACTTCTGAGTACCAGTAGTATGCGTATTCGGCCGTTAATGTGTTAAACTGTTTGTATAATTTGTCGATAGGTTCTCCCTATCGACAAACTAGAACTCTCATTGTCCCATCCCAAACTGAGAATGTACTTGTTTTTCAATTTTGAACTTTATGTCTTACTAGGTAAAAGTTCTTTTCGGTCCAACGCGGTGGTAGTTCCATCTAGTGTAGAGTAGCGTTACTACAAAATGTCGACCTTAATTTCATCATTGTCATTTGACTTTGATCATTGTTTCCATTATGAAAAGGTGCATATTTTACTTAAAACTTTTATGATGTACACCTTTTCCGCATTGACTTTATTTACCAATGGCAGCTTGGCATTCGTAGTGTGCGTTTGGTTTATGAGTATCAGTTTGGTTACACTGGTTTTCGTACTAATGTGTCATGTCACTACTTCTACTCTTTTTTATATTCTGTGATGTATGCTAATATAAACACATAGTCAAGTCATACATTAGTGGACAAATAAATGTGCGCTTCCTACATCGGGAACAAATGTAATGTTTGCAAAAATAAATTTGAGATTCTCTTTGTAGGCCTGGAGCAGCTGCTCTCTTCACGAGACCACAAGGGAGGTCCTATTCAAGAACTGCAAGGGTAAAGAGACTTCTTAATTTGTGTCACATCACTTTATACAGGGTACGCAACCAATTCAAAAAATGGGTACCATATGATTCTATGATTCATCATTGTATGATCTATGTATGTCTATTATTAGGTACGTATACGTACTTTTGTCTATTAATATTCGTATTTGCACCGGCTACCCGTATCTATTTCTCCTCGGCAAATTCTCCAATTTCAAGTCACCTGGAAGAAATTGCTATTAGCAATAAGGCCGCCAATTGTATTTGATCTTTTGTATCTGCCGTTTCTGTAACTATTTTTCCGGTATACCTACAATAAAGATAATTCTCATCTCATCTTATCATTGAACATACCAGTTCTGTTCTTTCCTTACAGTTCAATCTGTATTTTAATAATAATTTCAAACAACATTTATAGGTGTATGCATATTAGGTGTTAGATACATTAGTGCTCATTTTAACATCTAGTGTAAATATATTTAGAATATTTTCGAGGCTTAATCGCGTAGTAATTTATTGCTATTTTACCTCGACGTTTCGACGACGTTACAGTCATAGTGGTCACAAGAAGACTGATGGCTGGCACCCGTTCGCATCTTCGGCTGATGAGGTTTCAGACTACTCTCAATCAGCTGTCACAAAGCACGATTAGGGTTGCGACACACTACACTGACAATGTCGGACGATAAGCCATGCAACTTTTTTCCACTCGAAAAGCCCCGAAAATATTCTAACTATGTGTACAAGTCGCGAAAGTTTAAAATATGTTATCTAGTGTAAAGTTAGATGGTGAAGTGAATTTGGTGGCAAATTCTTGGTATGCTTAGACATTTACGTTCTTATAAAAAAACGATTTCGTTAAAGCACACCTTAGAGACAGTTTATTTAATCCGTGGTTTCGTTGTGTTAAATCTTCACCTCAGAGTATTGTAATTGCTAGATATGAACAAACTTTCGTTAAGATTTAGTGGCGTTGTATATTCAATCGGGGGGCACGGCAGTGACCCCGCCAAGTCGAGTGCGAAGCAAACTTTGCCGTACTATCTTTACTGGAACCATTTCGCCGCATTTTCGGGCCTCTATTTGAGAACCTCTGGATTATGCCAGAACGCAGAAATTTTCGTCATCCAGTAAGCTATAATCACATACTTAAAATCCAAAGTTTCAAGTCTGTAGGTCATTTAGTTCCGAAGTTAAGCGACAGCAAACTTTCGCATATATGACACTCACTCACTGATGATCATCAAAATAGAACTAGTATTTCCCATAAACTCAGATAGCTGAAATTTGGCACAGAGTTAGGGTTTAATGGCCACATAAAGGGAAAACTATAAAAACTAGGAAAATCGAAGATTTGGAGTACCTGGTGACCCTGATTAGAAAACACAAGAGCCCAACCAAACTATAAGAAGATTATTATTTCGCTCAAAATTAGGTCAAAATATAATGCATTGGTCTAAAAGTGGCGGTGATCACACGTCGCTAGATGGCGCTGACTGTATTTTAAAATGCGCTTAAATTTTGTTTTTCTCATAACCTTATACGGTGAAGTGGCAACCGGCCGCGTTACAGTCGTTTACGACATTCTTCTACTGCCCATGATTTGTGGATGGGCGGGGGGCGGATTTATAAGAAAATGTAATAAAATAAATCAATATGCTTCTACAGTTTCTACAAAAAGAAGTGAAATCCCACCAAAAACATTCTGTAAAAAACTAGACAAGTCTCGATGGAGCTGCTCGTTTATCTCTAAAAAGTAATGAAATCTAGACAAAGTTGTGCCAAGTCTAAGGTTCCTTACTGCGATTTCTTTATTATTTTAGTTAATGTGGTGTGCCTTGGCCGTTGAAGGGTACACAAGGGTACAAAACCAGGTGCTCCATGACAAATGACACATGACTCATGTATAGGCAAGCCTGAAACAAACCGTAGGTATAAAAAAATATTTCCAGTACAGACGCCCTTCAATTCCTGGTCCGGACGGACTGTTTTGCTATCTTATGTTATGTAATGTTTTTGTAAATTAGACCGTTTTTTTGTTTAGGTCTCGCTGATGCTGGATAAGGACGACCACGACCAATTCTTTAAGGACACTGGTTTCAGCATCACTTTGCCCAAACACCAAGCGAACCAAAATATATGGCTGAAATTGTTGAATTTGTTTATTTTATAAAGATTAAAAGGTTGACCTCTGTTGCGCAGCGGGAGCGCATCTGCAAGAGGTCCCGGGTTCGAACCCCGGCTGGGGACAAAAAAAAACCCAGGTCTTGGCAGTCGTTAAGCCATGTCAGAGGCGTTATGGGCGCCACTGCCCGCCACTCTTACAATTCTCCACAAACCCGGACTTGGCCCCTTGGTGGAGTATGGCCTAACCCTCCTGCGATGCAGGATAGACCCGCGCCTCCAGCAGTGGGTGCACATAAAGGGTTGATATCAAAGAGTGGACACGCGTGGTAATTAAGCCCTCTCTCTCTTTTATAGGCTACATAAAAATAAAAGTAAGTAATCTCTAGTTTCTCGCACACTAACATAACATTTAGGCACATACATTGCTTCTGGCCCCACACTAGGATACCCTGTGTCGTGGGAACCAGAAACAACGACATCACAAACATGTAAACATCCCAGTGCGTCACAGCCGGCACCAACGGCTTCAACGTGTCTTGCAAAGCACGGAAGGTTAATTTTACATGCTGTTGAACGTTATTGTGAAGTTTAATTGTGCCTAGTGTATGTTCAACTTTATAATCTGGGTGATAACGTTTTTATCTGTTTATGTTAGAGAAAACCTTCCGAATGTAATTAGGCAGATAATTTCGCGGTTTATTTTAACTAGTTAAGCGATCAAATAAAAAGCGGCATATTTTTACAGTCTGATAAAAAATACACTGATGCGCTAATTACGACTTTAATAAATGAGTAGAAAACAGATCGTAACCGCTTTATTGCACGGCTAGAAAATATAATAATCAGTGGCAAAGCGAATCTTCTACTCGGAACTTGAGGAGGGCAGGCGTATGCGAGGCGGTCAGCTCCTTAGGAATAAAGATGTGCTAAAACGCCACATGAGGAGATGCAGCATAGAGCCCTTGCAATGGAAACAACAAGCGGCTTATCGACCGGAATGGAGGGCTCTTATCAACACCAAAGTCACTGACTTTGAAACTCTTCGGCGATCTGAGCTGGACGCAAAGAGAATCGACATAAAAGCCCATCCACCTGCTGCGATCGACTATACTTACATTGACGGAGTACTCGCATGTCTAAAATGTGGCAGAACCTTTACCTACAAAAAAGGTAGGTTATGCGAGTCATATGCGAGCGCACCAACGCTACCAAAATGGGAGTTAAAGTAGTCGCCGCGACCGGAATCGGTCAGGACTATCATCATCATAGTCATATATAAAACGTCCACACTACGTTCGAACAACGGCCTTAGAAATATACATACCTTCAGTTCTATGATTTTTATTCAAGGGTGCTTGTTTTTATTCCACTGGTGGCGCGAGTTAGCACCTCAAAGCGCATTAATACAGATTGCTGAGACGTAAAAATAGAAACGAAAAAAATAAATAAACGTAAGCACTCAAGCGCGGATCGACCGTTGTAGTCACGACGCGCGGCACTCGCGTCAATTTATCAATTTCAATTTCGCACAACGCGACAAGCGCAACAACACTCTTGTGACGTCACATTTTCCCGGTCTATTGGGTATTTTGACGAAATTAATATCTAATGCCTTCAGGGATATTAATATACTAGTTTGCCCTCCGGCCTTACCCACGTAGAAATGTACACTGAAAATCTTGGTCAGAGCGTCATATGTTTTGTAAACATCTTTGTAGGAATGCACGATATCGATCATAACAAATTTAACAATAACATTTACATATAGGCACATACATTCTTTCTGGCCCCACAAGGGTACCTTGTGTCGTGGGAACCAGAAACAGTGATATCACAAACATGTAAACATCCAAGACGTGTGGTTTTTTTTGTCTCCAGCCAGGTTTTGAACCCGGGACCTCTTGCATGGTAGGCAGATGCGCCACCACTGCGCCACAGAGGCCATCATGAGCGAGTTCATACTCCCACACGACTTGGCTGACCACAGATATAGATCTAGCGTTTGGTCTGTGGTACAGGCTTATGAGCTTAGTTACCAAGCAAGCTGACTTATCGCGGGCGCGGATAAGGAGTAAGTACGTGTGTCAATCGTTATCTGTACCTATGGTTTGGTCCAACCGTGTATTTAATTTTTGGCAGCCCGACTTACCCTCGATATCTGCTACACTAACAAAGCGTTGAAATACTATTAACAGAAAAAAACAGGCTACGTACTTGTACGAGAAACTGTGGGTTGATATATGGAATATGGGTGTTCTAAGAGAAGGCCAATGCAGTTGCGTATTCAGATATCAACTCTTGCACTGCACGCGTCTTTTCCTGCATCGCAGGAGGGTTAGGCCATACTCTACCACGGGGGTCAAAAATAGTGGAGGATTTTACAATCCTCCGCAGCGGGCGACAGTGGCGGGGCTTACTGTCAGAAGTTATCGAGCCACCCATGAGGCCTCTGACTTGGCTTAACGATCGCCGTATATATTACAGTCTACATAACAAAAATGGTCATCTGTGAAAAGTTAAATAAACGGTTGAACCAATTACAGTCGCGTTATGTTTATTCTGAGAAATAACGACCTTATCTACTAGATAAGACAAAACATTTTCCAACTCGATTGTACCTACCTGCTTAGCCATGAAAAGATAAATTGTAACGCCATGACATAATTTCAGTTTACTGTGAGTCAGGTATCTAGATTCACGTCATTGACTGAGTGTTTAGTTGTACTCTTTGTAAGCCAAGAAAATCATGGACAGCTGATGTTTACTAATCAGTTTCTATTCATTAAAGTGAAACCAACAGAAAGTGTAACTTCTCCTTATCGTGTCGGTGACAATAGCCTTTGATTTCACCCGGAAATTGTATACGCGCACTGCATCGTCTGCGGCCTCCAGAAAACCTCGAGTGCATGTGGACGGCCACAAGGGACACACAGATAGCTCCATCGTCTGACGGGATACTCCGCAACACCAGTCGCTTCAGGTCGGGAGCGAAATCACTAACCAAAGAAGACATTTCACCAAATAACTTTAACCAAAGAAAAGTAAACGCCAGCAACTGAATACCTACGAAGCGTTACCTGCTCAGGACTACTTCGGAAGCTAACACTCACGTACAAATTCTCAAGAACCTCAATACAGGATCGACAGAATTTTTACCATAAATCACTGGACTCCCGGTCCTAGAGAGTCGAGTAGAAGCCTACTGTCTGTACTCAAGAAAACGCCTGGAAAATGTGTTGCTCATGCAGCTGTAACTGTGGCGCGTGTGGACGCTGCCTCAGGTGTCTGCTGTGCGTGACGGCCTGCGTGTTTCTGCTCAAGATGTGTGGCGTCGAGGTCGATGACAACTGCTGCGGTGGAGACGACGAAATGTAGAGCAAACACTTCTCAGCAACGCATTGTAGCTACAAATGCTGAATTTTCAACTATCCTCAACAGTTTTAGAGTAATAATTTTTTTTCATTTTACAACAATAAATCATGTTTTAATAAACATCAAAACACGATTCCTCTAAAGCGGTGATTCTTAACCAGTAGTCCGCAGACCACTGGTGGTCCTTGGAGACATTTCAAGTGGTCTCCTTCATCATCATAGTCATCAACCCATAATGTCCCCACCAAGGGGCACGGGTCTCTTCCCTGAGGAAGGTAAAGCCATTATTGCGAAATAATAATTAAATGAGTGTTCGCCGTAAAATTATGTGTGTTTTATATATAGATAGATCAAACAATACCTTATTTATTTATATTTAAGTGGTCACGGACATGAGAGATATTTGGTAAAATGGTCCCTCATGGCTAAAAGGTTAAGAACCACAGCTGTAAAGCATTCCTTAGAGTCAGTTTATTTATTTGCGGGTACGTTTTTTTCTTGAAAAATCTCCACCATAGACTATTTTAGACAGCGTTTTGGCAGTATCTTAAGGAATTGTGTTTTTATAAATAAGGCCGTAAGTCTTAAGTGTTAGTATAGTAGTACTTTAATACAATGATAACAACATAACATTTACATACATTGCTTCTGGCCCCACACTAGGATACCCTAAGTTGTGGGAACCAGAAACAACGACATCACAAACATGTAAACATCCAAGACCTGTGGTTTTTTTTGTCTCCAGCCGGGATTCGAACCCGGGACCTCTTGCGTGGTAGGCAGATGCGCTACCGTTAATAATACCCCTACAACCGAATGACTTGTCCCAACTACCCAGGGCTAAACCAACCGTAACCGGGCAAGGACATCATTAACATGAAAATGCACCCTGACCGAAGCCATGATATTATTTGCTGACGATTAAGAAAACAATGTTCAAATAGTTCGTATAGACGTGCCTATATCGAGACGCTGGGCGTTTTTTATTCGAATCTAGACGTAAGGCCTGTGCCTTACGGTACACGGGTAAGGTACACGCTCGTCATAATTAAGTACCTAATAACTGATTATTTTTTATTCTTTTACCTACATTATTTATTTACGTTATAGGTAGATAAGATTGCGAAAATTGAGCAGAAATTCTCTATGAAGCAACCGTATTAATTAATAGTGACTAGGCCTTCTTCCCTTTCGGCCGTCATGGCAACTAAATTTCGCAACCGCTTGTGAAAAAGGAATTTATATTCTTTGTCGGCAACTACTTAGTTGCGAATAAATATTTTTTTTTCTTTATTCGCAACTAGTTGCGAATAAAGAATACTTTATCCGCCATGGCAACTGAGTTTCTCAACCAGTTGTGTAAAAGGATTTTTAATTCTTGCTTGGTAACTGGTTGCGACGGAAGTAATAGGAAGTTTTATTCATTTGTTGACAATCTTAGCGGTCAATCCGTATATAAATCCCATTTCTAGAATCACTGGCCAGGGTTATTTTGAAATAAATTTATTCAGTGTTTGTTATATTATTGTATTAGATGAGGACTACATGACTACATGGTTGCGTAAGAAGAAAATAGATTTTTCTACTGCAACTAGTGTTTTTTTTAAATTCCTTGTTGGTAACTAGTTGTGTATAAAGAAAAAAAAAACTTTATTCGCAACTAGTTGCCGACAAACTTAATCTGTGTTTCCTTTACCATCAGAATAAGTCTGAAGTCCAGAACAAAGGTTTTTTATTGTTCTTTTCAAGGTGGAGTGAAGAATACCTTTTCCGCATTTGTTTTCCGAATATATTTAAAATGCATTAGCCGCCGCATACATAAGCTTTTTCTGAACGGAATTTTTTGCGCACTTACGGTCCGAATGTATGCGTTCGGAAGAACCATTCGGAATAACACCTAATGACTGTTTATGCGGAACGCAACGCTTGCATATATTTTGAATGTGCCGCCGCACAAGTTCGGAAAATTCTATTCAGAATCGCACCATGATGCTATAATCCGCACTGGCAGCTATTCAGTATGAAGAAAAAACTAACGTGAAGAAAAAACTGCGCTAGGTTACGTCACGAAATTACGAATCGGTATTCCGCATTAAGAAAACAAAAACGGAAAATTAAACTATGCAGCCATCGTAGAGTCTATCTACGGCAGCCATCCTTATCTGACGGACGAATTCAATGCCTAGCTACCACGGAGGTCACTGTTGCTAAAATAGGTATCATGAAGTTTCAAAAACAAATCTTTGCATCATAATTATTGTCCATTCAACCACAGATTAAAAAAACTATGTTTCACTTGTGTGAAGAAAAGGAACTATCAAATTTTCAGAATAAAATCGGCAATGTTCTGTTTACAGTGGCGCCCTCATTAAATTTAAATTTAAGGTAATTTTTTAATAACAGAAAATTGACAGGATTGATTTTTATCTAAGGCAAATTATTTATTTAAATATTTATTCAAATTACAAGTGTATTTTACAATCAACTCAAGTGTTCCAAGAAATTTTCCAGTTCGAGTAATGCAGAAGAACAATAACTTAACAACATAAACCGGAATTTTGAATTAAAAAAAGATACGAACCTTTTAGAAAACTGTCGCTACGAAAACTGCCACTGTTTGTTCTAAATATTCGAAGCTACAAGGTATCTCGCAAGGTAGCAGCAATAACTGAACAATATAAACAGGAACAGAGTTAAGAAATAGGTGAACCTATCTTTTAGAAACTCTTCGCAACGAAAACTGCCACTAAATAATCTAAATATTGCAAGCTACAAGGTGTCTAAAAAGATTGCCCAATTCCGACAATGCAGTAAATAAACAATAAAAACAGAACCAGAGCTAAAAAGGACACGAACCTTTTCAAATACCTTTACTACGAAAACTGTCATTAATCGTTCTAAATATTTGATACTAAAAGGTGTCCTAAACCGGTCATGTGTTGCTGCCGATCGTGCGATGAGTGTCTTCGCTGTTTGCTCTGCATAACACTCTGCACGTGGTTGTGTCAGATGTGTGGCTGCCTCGACTCAGACTGCGCTGGGGGCGCCGACGATTGGTGAGACTAAGCTGTGCGTTGGGGCATTGAGGACAGCGGTTTCTAAACTTTTAAGGTAAGGGAACAACAATTTATTTTACGGACACCTCACTTAAGTAAGCGATAATTTTTACCACAAACTGCGCGACTTAGGGCCATCTAGCGACACGAATCGAGAGGATCTGAGTAATTAAAATTGAAATTGAAAAATGGTTCAATTATCGCTAAGGCTAAGCGCGCACGGGTTACTTTTGTCACCGTGACTGTTTCGTCACTCTTATCAAGACCGTGAATATGTATGGAGATGCGCGTATGTTACGACGCGACAACTGGGTGACATTTCGCGCATCTCCATACATATCTGCGGGGTGACGAAACAGTCACGGTGACAAAAGTAAACCGTGCCCGCTTAGCCTAATGGCTACTTTTCTCTACCCACTGAAGCATATGGTTTGCAAATGGATTGTTACAGAGTTGTAGAACGGGGCGAGATGTTTTCGTTGCATGCGTGTTTTAGCAAGTGATGCCTTATCTACTATTCTGTTAGCTTTTAGAATACCTCGGCTACTATCGGATAGGATCGGCCTAACTACATCTACTGTAGAACACAGTAGTAACAGGGCTCTAGTGTGGGTGTTTCCCAATACGTTTAAAGGATAAGTGCACATCTAGGTTTGATCGAGGTTATCTTAAAAGTAGCCGACTGCAACCCGGCGACACTTCGACCCAGCGGGACCTGGGAGCCGATTCTCGCCCATGCAAATTGAAAGCGTAGACGTAAAATATTCGAAGGATTAGACGTTTGTCGCAAAAAAAAAAAAAAACAGTTTTTCGTATTCTCACAAAGTCGTATGCGCAAATTTGCTATAAATTTCGCTCGGTTTGACGTGTCATAATGTCGTAATCATAATTGGCTGTCGTTAGAGTTTTTATATAGAATTCAAGTCTTAGTCTTAGCCTTAGAGTCGTATACGAATTATTTGCTAATAAAGTGAGAATTGGCTCACTGTTGTGTCTGCCTCTTGACCTTGCACCAAAGCCTAAACGAAGATGTACTCAACGAGGTCGGTCACGTCTTTTAGGGAAAGGTGCATAAAGTCTTCAGGTTTGGGATAAGCCACTCCCAGAACGTAAGTTAAGCAGAGAATATTCTTTATTGTACACCAGAGCACATATTTATAAAACATGTAAAGACAAAAAGTACAATTGGCGGCCTTATTGCTAATAGCAATTTCATCCAGACAAACTTATGACGGAAAGTTGCGATGAATGAATCTTTCATTTTGACACGGTTAGCCAGAGTTCGCGGGTTCGAGTCCGGGCATGGGTGGAATTTTTATGCCAGGTTTTCACGGTCTTAGTGCGCTCGGTCCGATTGCGCCATCCGAGTAAACTAATAATGCTTCTGAGTGCTTAGTGCGAGTTTTTTAACTACTCGATCGCGTTAACGTAAACTCATATTTCTATGGCATCAAGGAAGCGCCACCTGGCTACCAGTATGGAAATTAAATTGCTGAGTGCGAGTTGCAATGGTTTACGTTGAGAAGTGAACACGTTTACCAGCCAAAACACGAATAAACGCGAGTGCGAGTTGTACTGTGACAGCGTTTTGCCAGTTCGAACGGTTAACTTACTCATACTCACTACTCAATGCTCGATTAACGCGGTAGTAAAGTTATTCGATTGGATCTGTCAAACTCGCACTCAGCACTCTGATTGGCTATTTTGGTGTTTTCCGGAAAAACCATCCAATCAGAAGCATTAGTTTACTCGGATGGCGCACTCGGTCCGAGCGTACTAAGACCGTGAAAACCTGGCCTTAGCCTCTAAATAGGTTTTTAAAATTGTCCTTAGCACGGGTTAGTGCATTAAAAAGAATATAATCATGTGGGTACAGGAAAAGTTTGGAAAGCGAAATACTTTACGGAACCCAATTGATAAAACAATTGTTTTAAAAAAAATATTCTTTATCAATAAGCATAATAAAAGTACAATGTAACATACATACATAACCTCACGGCTGTATCCCAGAGCGGTAAGCAGTGACCAGGGCTTGCCACTTGCCAAGATCCAGACAGATCACCTTCGCTTCACCAACGTTCATAAGTCGTTGCATGCACGTTAGCCGGGTTACAATGTAACAGTTACTATTTATTACTGTAAATTCTTTAGAGTTGTTTGAATTTTTTTTTCGAAATTCTTGCGGAACCCCTGCACGGGGTATCGTGGAACCCTAGGGTTCCGCGGAACACACTTTGAGTATGGCTGGAATAGACAATAAGTCTGCCGTCAGTCTAACCTGACTGATGGAATTGACTGAACGTGTAAACTCTGTCTAACTTATCACAAATCAATTATACCCTGGAGAAGAGCGGAGTCTCTTTCTTAGGTGAAATTGTACCTCTATTTGTGTCCTCTAAATGTACTGATAAAGTTTCATTGCGATGTCGTTTGTAAATAAAATTCAAGCTATAGTACTACACATCATAAAAGTCCCTTCGGGAATCTACGTTCGCGCAGACTAGGAAGAAGTGTAACGAAAGTACCCGAAGCTATAAGTACATTCAACATGATCTTTAACCGATACGGTTAAGGTGCAGAATTGATTGCCGCAGTAGCGCTACCTATTTTGCTCACGCTAATATTGCCAAACTAATAGTCACCTGCATCGATGACGTTGAATCAACCAATAGCAACTAAGGCGCGATAAAATGAAACTATCTGATTGGTCGATCAATTTGCCGCACATCCAAAATTTGGTCATCTGCGCAGGTACATCCGCGAGACTTATTTCTTGTGTAGCACTGTACGTTAGTATGGGAATTCCTCTCTAAGGTGACTAGTAACCTATAGCATCATATTTTTTTGTTTCAGGGATTAAAAACGAGGAATTCATTGATCTGCTTCAATTCGAAAGAACGCCTCCAGTATTTTATACAATGAAGATTACTCAGTAAGCAAGTAAAAAAATAAAATTGCATTCAATCGCTGAATATAAAAACAATATTAATTTATTAAATAAATTATTTTTCTTATTTAGGTATTTATACTTAGAACTATTAATAAAATCTTCTTATAAATGTCACTCACGCTTTAGTTTTTCCATTTGATGGACTGAAAAGAAAGAAAAATTGGTTCAGTTATTAAATAGTTTACACGTGTCGATAAAATATCTAAATATCCTTTGATAAGACAAGTTTCTTAGAAAATATACTATCTTCAGAATCCTCTTGACTATGTGTAAACGGTCCCGTTTTACAGGACCTTGCAGAAACTCTGAATATCCGATGAAATAGATGCAAATACTTACTGCATCGCGAAGCGTATTTTCAGCTAAAATATATTCCTCGGATTGCGGATTCAAAGTCATCTTGTAGTTGTTCAACGCAGTCCTATCCTTTTGTTTCGCGTGCGTCTCAATCACCACCGTATGCACCTGCAATTGAGGTCTAGATTAGCTTGTGTTGAATGTTTAATCAAATCAATAAAATCAATTTGTTTCAACGTAAATAATTTACATTCTGTTTGCTGAATATCAATGTACAATGTAAGCCCCAAAGTAGCGCTCGTGGCCTAGCCGAACAGAGTGATTGGAATCAATCACTTGAGTTAAGCAACAACAGGCGCGGTCAGGGGCAGGATGGGTGACCGTCCCGTGACTACCGCTAGTGGCATTTTACCGAGCGCTTCTGTGCTTCGCAAGGCACGTTAAGCCGTTGGTGCCGGCTGTCATGCAATGGCAGTCGTTAAGCCATGTCAGAGGCCTTATGGGCGGCTTTATGACTTCTGACAGTAAGGCCCGTCACAGTCTTACAACCCTCCACCAACCCGGACTTGGCCCCCGTGGTGGAGTATGCCCTAACCTTCTTGCGATGCCGGAAGAGACCCGTGCCCCAGCAGCGGGGACATACAAGGGTTGATAACGAATGTAAGCCCCTGCCTTCGGGCCGTATTGTGGTGGAGAAAACGGCAGCGGAAAAAAACCTCCACTCTGACCATCTTTTCTCAAGTCATCTTAAACCAAATACATCAGTTGCCACCTATAAGTATACCTAATAAGATGACATGATTACCATTAACAACCGTAAATGCCGAACATTACATTCTAAAAGCTAACAGACAGTACTGTGTACCTTATATTGTGTTGCCAGCTGCAGCCGCTCCTCAGCATTGGAGATCTTGTTGATAAAGGTTGCCAAGAGCTGCTTGCTGCAGTGTCGCTCACTGAGTCGAGCTATCACGAACTGAAGCGGGATGTGGCTGGATACTGTTGAACGGCCTAGCCAGTCCTGGTGAAGGCAAAAGTTGAATGAGGGTCACTGGACGATATATTGAACTTCCAAGTAGGTAAATACGCGGACCCATACTACACCGCAAAAATTACACCAAGCACCAAGATGAGTGATCTAAAACGATCACGAAGGTTAAGCAACGGTACACAGGGCGCGTTCAGCGCATGGATGGATAAACCGTCTAAGACTAACGCTAGTGGCATTTTTCCGTGCTTCGCAAGGTACGTTAAGCAGTTGGTGCCAGCTGCCGTCGATAGATGGCAGTCGTTAAGCCAAGTCAGAGGCCTTAGGGCGGTAGTCACGGGACGCTCACCCATCCCGTACCTAACCGCGCCTGTTGTTGCTTAACCAAGTGATTGATTCCAATCACTCGGTTCGCCTAGGCCACGAGCGCTCCAAATATGTCAGCGTAGACGAGACCTATGATCCGTTTGACTTACTTTACGTGTAAATATTGATTCTATGACGTCCCAGTTCTTGAGATTAGCGTGGACATTCAGGGCCACCCAGTCGTATTGAAGTGGTGTGATCTGAAAATAAAATAAGACAACATTATTATTAAGAGCGGCGGTAGCCCAGTGGGTAGAGCAATGGACTCGGAAGCGTGAGACCCAGGTTCGATTCCTTGCGCGGGCATGGGCAAAACCAATGACTTCGTTTTCTTACGTACATCAGTGGAGTTATAGTATCCACACCACTCGCTAACGCCGAAGGAAAACATCATGAGGAAACCTGTGTCAGAGTGTTCAAATACTATAGCGCTTGAAATTGCCAATCCGTAGTGGTCACGTGGTAATTAAGCCCTTACTCTCTGATACAATAAAGAATATTCTTATTTTATGGCTAAGCAACGACAGGCGGGGCAGGTGCAGGATGGGTGACCGTCCCGTGACTACCGCTAGTGGCATTTTTCCGAGCGCTTCAGTGCTTCGCAAGGCATGTAAAGCCGTTGTTACCGACTGTCATGCAATAACAGTCGTTAAGCCATGTCAGAGGCCTTATGGGCGGCTTGATAACTTCTGACAGTAAAGCCCGCCACTGTCTTACAATCCTCCACCAACCCGGACTTGGCCCCCGTGGTGAAGTATGGCCTGACCTTCCTGCGAGGCAGAAAGAGACCCGTGCCCCAACAGTGGGGACATACAAGGGTTGATATCGAATGATAACCAGACAATTACATCACAAACATGGAAATACCGCCCGGAATGAAGACTATTTCGACATTAGTTACAAGCCGAGGCACAGCCCTTTTTGTCTTCATTTGTAATTTATATACTGTTAAATAAATGCCTCTTTAATTTGTCATTAATGATAAGATAAGAATATTTTTTATTGTACACCAGAGCACATATTATAAAACATGTAATGCCTCTTAATATAAGTGATTGTTGTGACTTATTTCGCTTGAAGACAAATATATTCTATTCTGTTCTGTTCTGTTGTTCTGTTCTGTTCTATTCCACTCTATTCTGTTCTGTTCTATTCCACTCTATTCTATTCCATTCTATTAGTGCTTACTTGTATAACGTTTTAGAACAAGAGTGTGAACATAGAGTTTAACTAATAACGTTCACTTAAGTCGCAGTTTCTGTGCTACTTTGAATAAAACTTTTTTCGATTTGATTGTATTTATTGTATTAAAGTGCCGATTCGGATATTATCTATGTACTGTGCTAAATTTATCGTCGAGTTAGCACCTAGCACCTTAGTATAGGGCTAACGAGATCTGTCTAATATGTCCACGAATATTTATATTTATTCATTCATTCGTTCCTTCGTTCGTTCGTTCGTTCGTTCGTGCATTCATTCATTCATTCATTCATTCATTCATTCATTCATTCATTCATTCATTCATTCATTCATTCATTCATTCATTCATTCATTCACTCACTCACTCACTCACTCACTCACTCACTCACTCACTCACTCACTCACTCACTCACTCACTCACTCACTCACTCACTCACTCACTCACTCACTCACTCACTCACTCACTCACTCACTCACTCACTCACTCACTCACTCACTCACTCACTCACTCACTCACTCACTCACTCACTCACTCACTCACTCACTCACTCACTCACTCACTCACTCACTCACTCACTCACTCACTCACTCACTCACTCACTCACTCACTCACTCACTCACTCACTCACTCACTCACTCACTCACTCACTCACTCACTCACTCACTCACTCACTCACTCACTCACTCACTCACTCACTCACTCACTCACTCACTCACTCACTCACTCACTCACTCACTCACTCACTCACTCACTCACTCACTCACTCACTCACTCACTCACTCAGACCCACTCACCCAAACCCACTCTCTCTCTTTCTCACTCACTCACTCCCTCCCTCCCTCCCTCCCTCCCTCCCTCCCTCCCTCCCTCCCTCACTCACTCACTCACTCACTCACACTCACTCGCTCACTCGCTCACTCGCTCACTCGCTCACTCGTTCACTCGTTCACTCGTTCACTCGTTCACTCGTTCACTCGTTCACTCGTTCACTCGTTCACTCGTTCACTCGTTCACTCGTTCACTCGTTCATTCGTTCATTCGTTCATTCGTTCATTCGTTCATTCGTTCATTCGTTCATTCGTTCATTCGTTCATTCGTTCATTCGTTCATTCGTTCATTCGTTCATTCGTTCATTCGTTCATTCGTTCATTCGTTCATTCGTTCATTCTTTATTTATTTATTTATTTATTTATTTATTTATTTATTTATTTATTTATTTATTTATTTATTTATTTATTTATTTATTTATTTATTTATTTATTTATTTATTTATTTATTTATTTATTTATTTATTTATTTATTTATTTATTTATTTATTTATTTATTTATTTATTTATTTATTTATTTATTTATTTATTTATTTATTTATTTATTTATTTATTTATTTATTTATTTATTTATTTATTTATTTATTTATTTATTTATTTATTTATTTATTTATTTATTTATTTATTTATTTATTTATTTATTTATTTATTTATTTATTTATTTATTTATTTATTTATTTATTTATTTATTTATTTATTTATTTATTTATTTATTTATTTATTTATTTATTTATTTATTTATTTATTTATTTATTTATTTATTTATTTATTTATTTATTTATTTATTTATTTATTTATTTATTTATTTATTTATTTATTTATTTATTTATTTATTTATTTATTTATTTATTTATTTATTTATTTATTTATTTATTTATTTATTTATTTATTTATTTATTTATTTATTTATTTATTTATTTATTTATTTATTTATTTATTTATTTATTTATTTATTTATTTATTTATTTATTTATTTATTTATTTATTTATTTATTTATTTATTTATTTATTTATTTATTTATTTATTTATTTATTTATTTATTTATTTATTTATTTATTTATTTATTTATTTATTTATTTATTTATTTATTTATTTATTTATTTATTTATTTATTTATTTATTTATTTATTTATTTATTTATTTATTTATTTATTTATTTATTTATTTATTTATTTATTTATTTATTTATTTATTTATTTATTTATTTATTTATTTATTTATTTATTTATTTATTTATTTATTTATTTATTTATTTATTTATTTATTTATTTATTTATTTATTTATTTATTTATTTATTTATTTATTTATTTATTTATTTATTTATTTATTTATTTATTTATTTATTTATTTATTTATTTATTTATTTATTTATTTATTTATTTATTTATTTATTTATTTATTTATTTATTTATTTATTTATTTATTTATTTATTTATTTACTTGAGTGGCAGTTTCACCAACCTGTTGCTGCTGGCACAGGGTGAGAGGGGACATCATTTTGCCAGCGCCCTCGGTCCAATGATGCGCGCAGCAGTGGGCCAGGCAGTGTATCGCAGACTTGTTGTTCAGTTCTGTACTGTTCACGCATTTCTGCCATTCTGAAACGGTAAACACTCGATGCACATAAAATACACACTAAAGAGATTGTAGTTCGCTGATTTTGCACTAGGTGGCGCTGACAGCATACGCGTCATAGAATTGTAGAAAAAATAATTGCTCTAAATTGCAACTATAGAGCTGGGAAGTGCTGAAAACCAGCGTTGGTAACTACTTAGTGGTAACCGACATGTTAGCTGAGCTCTCTCCTATTACCAAAATGGTTAATCGCAGTCTAAAAATATATTGAATCTCTCTTATCACTAATTCTATTAATTAATGTGTGTTTTGGTAATAAACGATTTCTATTCTATTGTATTCTAATTATGACGGGTAATACCATCCACGTAATAATAAATAAATAAATAGATATTCATGGACATATTACACAGATCCCGTTAGCCCTATACTAAGTACAACTAAATGACTTGTGTTATAGGTGCTAACTCGACGATAAATTTAATACAATAAATACATAGCTAATATCCGAGACCCGAGACAAACTAAACAAGTTCGTTTCCTCGTTTGACCCGGCCGGGGATCGAACCCGGGACCTTCCGTTTTACAGTCAGCGTGCTAAGCCGTTTCGCCACCGAGGCCGACAGTGAATCTAGTTTTACAACGCCAATCTTGTGTGAGTGCAGGCGGAGATGGGCGAAGGGGCCAATCGGACGAAATGGCAGATATGCAAGAACAGTTCAATACTGAACTACAAGTCTGCAAGCCACTGCTTTCAAGGCACTATAGATACCATCCTGCCGCAATAGAGACTACCAGCAAGCTGCGAGCAAACGAGGAAAAGTTGGCTAAACATTACATAAACTAGTTAGAATATTTTCGGGGTTTAATCGCGTAGTAATTTATTACTATTACATAAAATATGTTATTTATTACATAAACTCATGCCTGTATCCTGGACTGGTAGACAGAGACCGCGGTTTGCCACTTTGAGCGATTCTAATAAACATTTTTCGCTTCAAAAAAAGGAAAATTCGAGAAAGTTGCATTATACCCAGGATTTTTTTGCAATGTCGCCCAATTAATTTGATATCTGAAAAGAGAGGCTTTTAAAATTTTTAACTCGTATAGTCCATAATGGGCATCTCAATGTTTTTTTTTTTATAAAGTTATGGATCTCAAGGTAAAAAAATTATAAGCTTTAGAAGTAATAATGTATTAAAGTACTTAAGTAAAAAACTGTTAGTATCCTAAATAAAAGGAAAAAATATATAATAGTACATTACACAACTAGGGTGGTAATACAAAGAAAGGCCGTGATCGCAGAAGTTTGCGGCCCGAGCTGCAAGCGAGGGACGTAAATATGCGATCGAGAGCTTTCTTTATTACCTCCCGTGTTGTGTACATCTTTTTGTGTCTACACTTGGCCAGAAAGCGGCTTTTTCCGTACGCGCAGCGTGCGGAAAAAGCCACTTTATTGCCAGGTGTGGCATAATAAATATTTACTTAAAATAAGGCTTCTGCAATGTTCTGCGTGTGCATGTTTTGTTTGAATAAATGCATTGTGCCATTACCCAGGAACTTGATGTAAGACGTGAGGGTCTTCGCCTGATGGACGTCCACGCCGGGCTGGTCGAAGTGGTTGGACAGCAAATTGTTCAGTTTTCGCAGTAAGCCGTCTACGCTGTTGCCCTGCGCCTTCACGTGGTGCTGGTATTGATACATCTGTCGGGAACATTGCGTTTGGAGATGATGAAGGAAGAATCATCAACAACATCATCCACCCATAGTGTCCCCACGCACGGGTCTCATCCCTGAGGATAGCATAGGCTATACTCCACCACGGAAAAATTATGCAAGACATATATCGAGCGAGTGTGGGTAGGAATTGTTTTATTACATCTTAACTCTTAACATAACCTCACGCCTGTATCACAGAGAGGTAGGCAGAGACCAGGTACTGCCACTTGCCGCGATCTTCACAGATCACCTTAAACTTATTACTCGTATTATAATCAACAGTATTTTCTAAGGTTAAAACGAGCACCAGACATAATATAAAACTGTATTTGCACGGATATTTACTCGTTTAAGTTTACAATTTTCCGACGTTTCGGCACTTTTGCAATAGTACCGTGGTCCCGGAAGACTTAAGCTTCACGGCCTTAGTGCGCTCGGACCGAGTGCGCCATCCGAGTAAACTAATGCTCCTGATTGGACGGTTTTTCGTGACAACACCAAAATAGCGGTCCGAGCGCAGAAACAATGCATGTTCTTGTATGTAAATAAATGTTATGTTATTTCGCAGATTACTAAATTGGTTCCCTAAATAAATAATAATTATTAGGAAAAAAATACATTTTTATATACTTACTGCTGCTTCTGGACTCCTGCCCAGCATGCTGGAAATAAATAGAAGTATTTATTTATTCATTAATTTCTTTATTTCATTATCATCACTTAAACAACATGGGTATCAAATAGATAAATGGATAGATAGATAGAGAACACTTTATAGTAATTAAATAAAAAAGGAAATTACACAGATATTTCTTAACCTACGAGTACAGACGGCGGCCTTATCACTAAAAGTGATCTTTTCCAAACAACTAATGCGCATGCTTAGTTAAGAAAGTTATTATACTAACTGTAAATAGATGCATACAAATAATTTACAGATAAAAAGTAATCTACAATATAAAAATGTGTTGTTGTGTTGGTAAGCGCAAATCTCGAGAGTAGCTGAACCGATTTCTTTTTTTTTGATATTCCTTGAAGTGCGAGGATGGTTTTTACGGAGGGGGAAAAAATCAACTGTTAGGCGGTACGAAGTTCGTTGGGTCAGCTTGTTAAAAAAATATATTATACACAAATACATACATAAAAATAGGTACAGTGCTACACAAGAAATAAGTCTCGCGGATGTACCTGCGCAGATGACCAAATTTTGGATTGCCGCACATCCAGTTGATCGACCAATCAGAAATTTTTATTTTATGGCAGGCCGCGCGCCTTTTTTTGCTATTGGTTGATTCAACGTCATCGATACAGGTGACTATTAGTTTGGCAATATTAGCGTGAGCGAAATAGGTAGCGCTACTGCGGCAATCGATTCTGCACCTTAACCGTATCGGTTAAAGATCATGTTGAATGTACTTATAGCTTAGGGTAATTTCGTTACACTTCTTCCTAGTCTGCGCGAACGAAGATGCCCGAAGGGACTTTTATGATGTGTAGTACTGTAGTAGGACATACAATGTTTGCCCCTTTCTTTACAGGATTGTTATTGCTTTCAGGTTCATGAACTATAAATCTGGTTAGCACGCAAGTCAGAACTTATTCAAATAACCTCCTCTTTAGCAATATTTAGGAATACTAGTAATGTAGGACGCACTCCGACCAGGTGGGGTGACGATCTGCAAAAAACTGCAGGCCGATGCTGGATGCGGCAAGCTGAACACAGGGCGCTATGGCGCTCATTAGGGGAGGGCTATGTCCAGCAGTTCCGTACATTTGCGAATTTGTAGTCGCAATACCACACGCTAACGGTGAAGGAAAACATCGTGAGGAAACCCGCGGCTTGGTTGGCTCCGCACGTATTGACTAGTCTTTCCTGTGGGCTAGGCCGACTAAGCTGTCAGGATGGTATAGGTGCTGGGCAAGCCTACACCATCTATAAAACCATGTCCCAGGCACAGCAGTCGGAGTGGTCCCTTCACCCATCTAGTGTGAGTGAGGATACCACTGGACGCTGTATAAATCATCTAATTACGTAGATGCAAAAAGTCCAATCATCATGTCCAGCAGTGGACTACATAATATAGCCTGAAGAAGAAGAAGTCAACCCAAGCAGAGCCTAGAACCAACATCTGGACCATCGTAGCAATATTAAGGAATACTAGCTGTAATTAAAACTGTTTTTATACGGATTTATGCACGTTTATTACATTTTTTACAATTTTCCAACGTTTCGGCACTTTTTCAGGTGCCGTGGTCCCGGATGACATCCGGGGCCACGGATAAACGAAAAATTGTAAAAAATTTAATAAACGAGCATAAATCCGTGTAAAAACAGTTTTAATTATGTCTACTGCTCGAGTTAACCTTAGAAAATACAATACTAGCTGTACCCACAAACGCTGTTATGCCATATTAATTTGCCTACGATCTAGTCTCAGACCTATCAATATTGTGCAAAATGTTTAATAAAAATTGTTGAAATTGGCCGTCATTGGGGGGTAGTGCCCATAATCCCCACGCTGGGCATGCGGGTTGTGGATCGCAGTTTGGTGGAATTGTACTGCAGGGGGCGCTGCTGCCCCCCCGGTTTGTGTCCCATAGTCGCCTTTTACGACACCCGCGGGAAGAAATTGGGTTGGTGCTATTCTCTGGGCCGACACCACACAGCCCTTTTGCGACACCCGCGGGAAGAAATTGGGTTGGTGCTATTCTCTGGGCCGACACCACACAGCCCTTTTACGACACCCGCGGGAAGAAAATGGGTTGGTGCTATTCTCTGGGCCGGCACCACCCACCAACAGAACCATAACAAGTTACACAAGTTAAACTCGGTGTCCATTTCAAAATCAAGATCATTTTAGTGAAAAAATGAACAATAAAACCTACCTATGTTTATAAAACTACATGCAAGGCGTTTGCGCAAGCAAGGTGCGGTACTAGAGACACGTACATTTCACAAGAATACGAAAATACCTGATAACTTATCATCATCATTGTGTGAGCTACATGCATTTGCTAACCTGGCTCTGAAATCTTATCATGCTATCGAACACACTTCAATAGAATAATATTAGGGCGACAATAGCTGTCAATGTAAACACAGAGGAAATATAACAGACGATAAGCTGTAATCAGGTGCAGGTTCGATCCCTAGTGCGGGCATGTACTAATATGACTTTGTTTTCAGGCAATATTTGCGTGTATATATTTTTTTTGTCTGTTCCGCCGTAAATCCTCTGACATGGATCAGAGACTTTGTTAGACTAACACTGTGGATACTTTTTTTTCTCATATTTGCTCTGCGTAATATTAGCGTACGTTCACATCGGTAAACCACGCCTGAGTGCTTAGTGCGAGTTTGACAGATCCAATCGAATAACTTTACTACCGCGTTAATCGAGCGTTGAGTAGTGAGTATGAGTAAATTAACCGTTCGAACTGGCAAAACGCTGTCACAGTACAACTCGCACTCGCGTTTATTCATGTTTTGGCTGGTAAACGTGTTCACTTCTCAACGTAAACCATTACAACTCGCACTCAGCAATTTTAATTGCCATACTTGTCGCTAGGTGGCGCTTCCTCGATGCCATAGAAATATGAGTTTACGTTAACGCGATCGAGTAGTTAAAAAACTCGCACTAAGCACTCTGTAATGTGTAACTATTTTTTTTCGTAATTTATTACTTATTGTCTATTTTCACACTTATGTTTTTTCTGCGTGTATATTGCTGACGGTACTCACGTGAGTAAGTCGGTCAGCTCGCCAACTTTGCCCTCGTTCTGTAGGAAGCTGATGTAATGGTTCAGCGCGAGAGGTCGGGAAGACAGAAGCTCGTACACCAACTTCTTGTTCAGTGTCTGGATTAGGAAGAGGACCACCTGCAAGTTATTTATTTAGTTTACAAGAAAGAAAGTAAAAACCTATTTGGAGGCTAAAAATTCCACCCATGCCGGGACTCGAACCCGCGACCTCTGGCTAACCGTGCCAGCGCTCTCCCAACTGAGCAAATGGGCGACCACCGGTATCAGTGAAATTTCAAAAGTGAAAAAAAAGTAAAATTAATGCAGTAGAAATGAGGTCCTTGAGAAGTATGCGTAGTATGTATGTATGTATGTATGTATGTATGTATGTATGTATGTATGTATGAATGACAGGATACGCAATAGTCTGATTAGATAACGTTGTAGACTGAAAGAGGATGTAGCGACTACAATTGAGAAAGGAATGTTGCGTTGGTTTGGACACGTGGAGAGGATGAAAGAAGAAAGTTTGACGACACAAATTTATATTGCGAATGTGAGTGGAAGGGCTGGTAAGGGACGTCACAGGCGATAGATACACATACGTCGACGATGACGATACATCGACCAAATAGGGGATGTATTAGCAAAGGGGAATATAAAAAGTACCCGGAACCGGCGTGCGTGCATGCAACGACTTATAAAATTGTCAATTACTTGGTTTTCTAAGTAACGTGCATTATTGAAGCTATAGTAGCAATACCGCTCGCTAACGGCGAAGGAAAACATCGTGAGGAAACCTGTACTTCCGCGCTTAAAATTGCCAATCCGTCGTGGGTAAGCGTGGTGATGCCCTTACTCTCTGTCTGAGAGAAGGCCTGTGCCTATAGTGGGTCGTATATATACGACCCACTATAGGCACAGGACTCAGGGAATATATATATTCCCTACTTTTGTAAGACATTTAACTAATGCTTTGGCATTTAAAGTTATTGATGGCAATCATGAAATCTTATCACACGTTCAAAATTATGTTAATTAAAAACTGTTATTATGATTTCAATGAATACTTTCTTAACCCTCAATCTCGTTAAGGAATTATTAATTATGTTGCATGTTTGTCATTTATTCTTTTGCATGTAATCAATATCTAAACAATAAAAAAAATATTTGTCTAGGATCTGGCATACATAATAAGACTAACTGTATTGCAGTGCCCTCACAGGGTATCATGTACTTACCTACAAATACCAACACCACCTGTACTATAACTATGTATGTGATTTAGCAATAAAGAATATGAATATGAATACGTTTAGGTGGCAATCGGTTTAAGCTGACTTGAGAAAAGATGGTCAGAGTGGCTTTGTTCCCGCTGCCTTCTTCTCCACTACAATACGGCCCGAAGGCATTTTACATTGTCATTCAGCAAACAGAATGCAAGTTCATTACGTTGAAATAAATAGAATAGAATTGAATACGAGTATAGGGTGCCATATCAACCTTTGTACGTCCCCACTGCTGGGGAACGGGTCTCTTCTTGCATCGCAGGAAGGTTAGGCCATACTCCACCACGGGGGCCAAGTCCGGGTTGGTGGAGGATTGTAAGACAGTGGCGAGCCTTACTGTCGTGAAGTTAGCGAGCCGCCCATAAGGCCTCTGACATGGCTTAACGACTGCCACTACGTGACAGCCGGCACCAACGGCTTAACGTTGGTTCCTTGCGAAGCACGGAAGCGCTCGGAAAAAACGCCACAAGCGGTAGTCACGGGATGGTCACCCATCGTTCACCTGACCGCGCCTGTTGTTGCTTAACTCAAGTGATTGACTCCCATCACTCGGTTCGACTAGGCCACGAGCGCTTGATGTCATTCAAAATGGTTGTGGTATAGAATTATAGGCTGCATTATTAATTTTGCTGTGTGGTGTCGGCCTAGAGAATAGCACCAACCCAAATTCTTCCCGCGGGTGTCGTAAAAGGCGACTAAGGGACTCAACCCGGGGGGTGGGCAGCAGCGCCTCCTGCAGTACAATTCTACCAAACTGCGATCCCCAACTCGCATGCCCAGCGTGGGGATTATGGGCACTACCCCCTAATGATGGCACAACCTTGCGCTCATTAGGGGAGGGCTTTGTCCAGCAGTGGACTAATATAGTCTGAAGAAGATTATTAATTTCTTGTTTTAATCACTCACACTCAACAGAGCATTGCCATCCCCAATGGCCACGGCACCGTCCAACAGCGCCGTCTTGCTCTTCAGACTCCGGTGTCCATGGAGGGAGGATGCCCGGCCAAGCACCAGCCTCTTCAGAGTGGTCGCCACTGACTCCTCCGCGGTGAACTTGGGTTGTCTGCAGGAGGGATCCTCGCCGGACTGCGCTAGCAGGACTGGGTGGAAAAAAGTAAGTTATTGAATGACATGCGCCTTGCATGTGCCTTGATTATATAACTTGTCATGTACCTATATGTTACGGCTAAAACTCGAAGCGCGGCTACTCCTAGTTTTAGCCGGTTAGAACTAGATGTAGCCATTGCCTCTCGGTTAAATCTAGTATTAGCCGATTGTTTTCGGATAAAACTTGGTTTAGCTGGTATCATTCCGGCTAGAACTAGGTCCACCCAAACCCTAATGGCTGATACTAGGTTTAACCAAGACACGAACTAGGTATCTTGGTTAAATCTAGTATTAACCGGCTAAAACTAGGAGTAGCCGCGCTCGGGGTTTAGCCGTAACACATACATCTGTGTGCGAAAGTGGAATGTTTACTTTATTATCATAAGAAGTACGACGCCCACTGCAGGACATAGGACTCCCTCGTGGTTTTCCAAGCTTCACGGACATATGGCGTCCGCATCCAACGACTACCCGCCACCGTAACCAGGTCGACAGACCATCTCGTTTAGGGCCTGACCACGCTGCGTTCGTCAAGTTCCTGGTCGCTTGTTCGAGCTATGTGCCCCGTCCACTGCCACTTCAACAGAGCAATCCTCTGAGCTATATCAGTAACTCGGGTTCTTCTGCGGATCTCCTCCTGGCGGAACGTTTACTTAGCTCTGCCGTAGTGTATCCACTATCACATATAGTGGATACCGCATTTCACTGGATATATGATACATGACAGTGATATTGAGCCATACAGTAGAAGTTTCGTTTTTGCACATAGACATATAAGTACGTAAAAAGTTACATAATCAACGCGATGATAAACAAATTATATTAGTAACAGAGTCGTTTTATCAGCTAAAATTATTTAGATCTACAGAATAAATAACTGTGGTAGATCACGAAACAAAAGCCCGTAGCCAGAGACATCAGGGAATGCAATTGGCGTTGGCTGGTATATATTACATCCCGAGGGTGGCTCTCGATGAAAAACCGTAGGCTCACGACGGCCAGGAAGACTGGAAGACCTTCTTTCAGGAGATGAAGATCCGTTCTCGCTGAGACGAAAGAGAACGAAGTAACATGGCTAGAGCTACCCTCCATAGCCATGAACAGAGATAAATGGAAACCCGTCGTGTCGGCCCCAGACTCCACAGAGGAGGGATGGAACGAATCACGCTGGCACATTTAAAATCGTCAACTTAATTGACGGCCTCGGTGGCGCCGCGTGTAAGAAAATAAATTAAAAGATAATATAAAAGTTGTATCACAGTACAAGACCACACAACATTCTGTGTATTAGTTACTTACTAAGATCCAAAATACTAGGCTTGACAATGGTAGATAGAGGTAGAAGTGTATTAGTTACTTACTAAGATCCAAAATACTAGGCTTGACAATGGTAGATAGAGGTAGAAGTGTATTAGTTACTTACTAAGATCCAAAATACTAGGCTTGACAATGGTAGATAGAGGTAGAAGTGTATTAGTTACTTACTAAGATCCAAAACACTAGGCTTGACAATGCTAGATAGAGGTAGAAGTGTATTAGTTACTTACTAAGATCCAAAATACTAGGCTTGACAATGGTAGATAGAGGTAGAAGTGTATTAGTTACTTACTAAGATCCAAAATACTAGGCTTGACAATGGTAGATAGAGGTAGAAGTGTATTAGTTACTTACTAAGATCCAAAATACTAGGCTTGACAATGCTAGATAGAGGTAGAAGTGGTGTTTTGACGTTGCTGATGCTGAACAAATCGGAGGAGCTCTGACTGGACGGTATGCTCCGCTGCCCGATGGCCAGGATCTCTTGTGTTGAGAGCTGGAAGTTACAAATAAACATGGTTTTTTTTACATCTATGCTAGATGCCTTATATTATGTATAGTGTACGGTATCTGAGATTGAAATATAATTATTTAATGCAATGTGTCGACTCTTCAAATAATGCAAAACCATAATTATAACTTAGTTAACTGTCTTTTCGTGTTCTAAAGAAAGAATGGGGCATCCGGGCACAGGTGTTTATACACTTAATAGGAAATCCCCACCACAATCTCACAATTTTAAATTTAATGGGCTCAATTCGTATCGATATCAACCCTTGTATGTCCCCACTGTTGGAGCACGGGTCTCTTCCTGCATCGCAGCAAGGTTAGGCCATACTCCACCACAGGAGCCAAGTCCGGGTTGGTGGAGGGTTGTAAGACAGTGACGGGTCTTACTGTCAGAAGTTATCAAGCCGCCCATGAGGCCTCTGACATGTCTTAACGACTGCCATTACATGACAGCCGGCACCAACGGCTTAACATGCCTTGCGAAGCACGGAGCGCTCGGAAATATGCCACTAGCAGTAGTCGCAGGACAGTCACCCATCCTGTCCCTTACCGCGCTTGTTGTTGCTTAACTCAAGTGATTGATTCTAATCACTCGGTTCGACTAGGCCACGAGCGCTTTGTATGATTCATGAATTAAAAAAAAGTGAGAATTAAAATAAAGCATTGTGGTACTGGCACAGGGAAAGCATGCAGTAAGTCTGTCAGGTGTGCAGATGACAAGGCACCTATTGTAGGGAAACCTGAGTGTCTGAACTACACAGATAACGAAGCGTTAGAAATTACTGGACTGTGCCAGTTGTGAGGAATTTATACATAACCTCACGCCTGTATCCCAGAGGGGTAGGCAGAGACCAGGGACTGCCACTAAATAAATAATAAATAAATACTTTATTGTTTCAAAGATACAGCAGTACAAATTAATATAAGTCGATAATTGCCTACACTAGGAAACCTGTATCGTAGACAATTAAAACCTTCAATGTTTAAAAGTGCTACTGCCATCAACAATCGCAGTTACTAATAGAAAATAGAAAAAAAACACCACTTGCCACGATCCTGACAGATCACCTTTGCTTCATCAACATTCATAAGTCGTTACATGCATGCACGCCGGTTCTGGGTACTTTTTATCTTTCCCTTTGCTAATACATCCCCTATTTGGTCGATGTAAGTCCATCTGGGACGTCCCTTACCAGCCCTTCCACTCACATTCGCAATTTATATTTGTTTCATCAATCTTCATTCATCCTCTCCACATGTCCAAACCAACGCAACATTCCTTTCTCAATTCTAGAATTTATTATTAAAATATATATCAGAGACGACGGACCACTTGCCACGATCTTGACAGATAACTTTTGCTTCATTCCTTAGCTGTTGCACGCACACTGATTTGGGTATTATCTTACTTCGAGTATTTTGCCCTTGACGAAACTTACTTGTAAATGAAGTTCAATCATAAGCAAACAATAGCATGCATACATATATACATACATAACCTCACGTTTGTAACCCAGACGGGTAGGCAGAGACCAGGGACTGCCACAAACAATAGCTTTGTCCAAATATTATTATTGAATTGTAACCGGATAAACTTACTTGGCCCCCATGGTGGAGTATGGCCTACCCTTCCTGCGATGCAGGAAGAGACCCGTGCCCCAGCAGTGGGGAGATACAAGGTTTGATATCAAAACTTACTAGGCTTTTAATCGAATGGGTCTGACCAGGTTTCGCTCTGATTCGCAGAGCTAGAGACAGAGTTCCCGTCGTCGGTTGCTGGTGTCTGACTGCAGGCAAGCGCGAAACGCCTACTAAGTTTATCCAATTGCAATTCAATTATAATTATATTAGCAAAGTTCACAAGTGGCGACACAAATTGTGAAATGTGCTAATGTAGAGGATAAAGCTGATTAAGTATGTTATTGAGTCTAGTAATAACATACTTAACGTCTCTTATTTGGCTTTAAGAGACAAAGGAACTAATTCCAATGCAAAGAAGCGAGGCCAAACGCGAAAAACCAACTGCGTTATACAAAAACTCACAATATCATCGTCAAAACTTAGAGCTTTGGCCTTCGTGTCACTCATATTCCAATAATCATCGTCGTCATCCATTTTCGATAACTTTTTTGAATAAATCACTTATTATTAGAACGTAAAATGGAAATAAACACAGAAGTTCTGTGGAAATAAATAACAAAAAGGGGTCTGAAAACACGACACAATAACAAATAGGTGTCAAATGCGTTCCGTTTCATGCTTACGCTATATCGACTTGACAGTTACTTACTATTTACGCTCATACATTGTATTGTAATCTTGTTACGCTCCATGTTCAAGTTCAAGTTAGGTTCGTTTATTGCTTAGCCCTTTAGGGGCACTGCAATGTTAACATAAGTAGGTAGCTTACGTAATAGAAAAATACTTAATTATTTTTATTAATATGTAGGTACTCTAATAGAATTAGAATGTCATGTATTTTTATTACAATTAGTTTAGACACTGTTACTTATACCTATTTAAAGCCCCATAAAATTTCTTCTTCTTCTTCTTCAGGCTATATGTTAGTCCACTGCTGGACATAGCCCTCTCCTAATGAGCGCCATAACGCCCTGTCTTCACCTTGCCACATCCAGCATCTGCCTGCAGTTTTTCGCAGATCTTCATCCCACCTAGTTGGAGGGCGTCCTACACTACGTTTGCCGAGTCGCGGTCTCCACTCAAGAACACTGTTAAGAAGACTGTTACATACAATCATGAAATTGTAGTATCATAGTATCACTCGCTAGCCTGAAGGACAATATTGTGAGGAACCTCGAGTGCTCACGCGCCAATCAACGGTGAGCTGTACTCTGTATCTCTGAGAGAAGGCCTAGGGAAATAAGGAAGGCTTCTTTAATCAGCTCGTGTAAGCTAAACTAATATACAAGCGACAGGACTTCAATCTTTTCACACGAGCACTATAGTCAGTTATGTTAAAAACGTGTTTGCAACTAAAATGTAACGGTTGCTGCTGCCACATGTACGGCGTAAACCACTTGATGCAATAAACGCTTTCAATTTAACATTTCCCGTGACCTTCCTAAGCAAGCAAGTTGACATAACTAGGGATTGCAGAATCGGTCCGGTTCCTGGATTTTAGATTCCCGATACTAGACCGGAATCGGTTTCGGCATTGTTCCTATTCTTAGGCAGCAACCCAAAAACAGATTACTTTTGGGTTGCAGTGTAGTTCAAGACTAATTTTATTTTTTCAATACCTCTGTGGTTGCTATGTACCAGTAAGTTTACTTTCTGAATAAAATTTGTTCTTGTTTTTATTGTTTATAGGAAAACCAACAGTAAGTTGATGATTTACACGAGGCATTTTTACAAAGAATAAGATGAATTAGATTTAAAGCCAATAACAGGTTTTCACTGACAATCAAAATAACATTTGGATTTACATAACAAAATTATCTTAATGTAGTTAACGTATTCATTTTTATACTATTTTTATTTTTAATGCACTAACCCGTGCTAAGGAACAAATTTAAAAACCTATTTAGAGGCTAAAATTTTCACCCATGCCGGTTCATGCGGGTTCGAATCCCGGCATGGGTGAAATTTTTAGCCTCTAAATAGGTTTTTAAATATTCATTTTTGAAATTGGAAAAATATTTATCCCATAAGGTTTCCATATTTTCCTTTTCAGGTACAAACCGCTAAAAACGTGACCACCCGGGTGTGGCAAATGTTGAGCAGGTGCAATTGGGCTGCGCCTGACTTTATTTATTTATTTACATGAATATTGTAACATACCCAGCGAACTCAAAGCGTTACAATATTGTAACTGAACACTACCTATCAAACATCTTCTAGCATTCTCTTACATACCTTCACCTCACTTTCTATCCCATCCACAAACACATGGTGCTTCAGCGAGCACGGGGCTGATTCTCGCCCATGCGAATTGAAAGCGTAGACGCAAAATATTCAAAGGATTCGACGTGGAATGTCACCCTGGAATGACATTGTACTACTATTTGCAGGCTACCAAATTGAGGCAAATAACATCCATTGTCGTGCTTATAGCATTCTATTGAAAAACGATGTAAATATCGATGTAAGTAAGAAAGTAATAATTTTGTCGACTCTAGGGTCTGGTTGGTACAGGCATCTATATCGGCGAATAGTTTGTAGCTTAACATGTGCTGAAAAAAGAAAAACTTCAGCGCTGGTATTGAGCCGTTTTCAGCTTCAAATTCACAAATCAATTTACATAGGCTTACTAATTTACATGGAGCTTCACCACCAAAAGTCGAATATCTACGCACTGTTGTTGCGTTAAACCACGTCGATAATCGTAATAAATCATAGCACGAATATTTTCACGAGTGAGTTCCATTTTTTCAGCGATATGACATTTTTAACCTAACAAAAACAAAACACTAACGTATATAAGAGAAAAATATTAGCGGCCAGTATTAAAAAAAGAACCAATTTGACCATGGAGGTCAGACATTGCGTTTAAAATTATTGGAATCCCAGATTCCGCATACATAAGTAGCAGCCCTCGTATAGATGGCGCTTATAGGCGTAGCCATAGAAGAACTGGAATACGGCTGTCAAAATTATTCTGCGCTGAGACAAATTTTGACAGAGGTGTCCCTGTTCTTGTATGTGCACGCCTATAAGCGCCCCCTATGAAGTGCTTTGTGAATTTATTCTGAAAACGGCTCATTTCGCCGATATCCGGTGTAAATTACTCGCCTAGGTTTGCAATCAGTGGAATGCTCTTTAGATTCAAGATTCAATCGGTTGTTAGCTGAACATCTTGAGCTAATTACTCAATGTCATGGAATGACAATGCGCTCAAACCAATTCAAAGTCATAGTGATCGATAAAGACCATGTTGAATGTTAGTCGGGGTAAAAAGTCACTAAATTAAAAGGTTTTTGAGATTGTTCTCAGGTACGTTTATTTGTAGAATTAGACATTTTTTTATTACTCTTTTTTGTTACAATAGTTACAGTAATAAAAATTTGGAAAAGGTCATTAAGGTAAATTACCTCGTCCCCTAAATAAAAACACAGTACAGTCTGTTAGCTTTTAGAATATACCTCGGCTACTATCCGATAGAATCGAATCACATCCTTGAATCGAATATAGGTATTCGTAGGTAATAGAAATACCGCAACTAATATGACACTTAATTTCGAAATCGGAACTGGGTAATATGACATAATTTGTTTTTCATCCCACCATCTCGGAAAGAGTATTTTTAATCTTCAATATCTGAGTGGAAAAGCCGTTTTTATTCTTTAGAGGATAAAGTAAATTGACTTTAGAACATCGTGTGTACTAAGTTTGTGAATTAAAAAAGTGTACCTATCTTGTGATTGTAAACCTTTTTTGTTTGCATTTAGTCATTTCCTCGCTGAGGTGGAATGAAAAGTTACGTGTTGCACTCGGGTGCAAAGATTTTTCACCTCGTGCTCTTTTGATTCCCTCGCTAACGCTCAGGATTCTAATTTTGAATCACTCGCTGCGCTCGTGATTCAATTTTAGAATCCTTCGCTTGCTCGGTCATCAAAATTGAACACGCGGTTAAAAAGCAACTTTGCACTCTTGTATAACAAATAACTATTATACAGAACTAAGTAGTATTACACTCGTGTGCTTTCGGCGAAAACCGAAGCCTCTAGAGCCCGAAGTATATTCTAAAAGCTAACAGACTGTACGAGCGTGGACAGATTTATCTCCTTGTTATGCGGTATCACATCGGACTATCATACTCTTCGAACGAACACTACTGATCGAAAATTAATTTCAAATAACTTCATGATACCTTTCCAGGATACTAGTGGGACTGCCTTTATAAGGGCCATATTCTTTATTTCAATAACATAACAGCAGTTCTGAGTTACAAGAGCAAAGGATTCAATCAAAAGCTTTTTCACAAATAATTTGTTGTTTGTTTGTTTATTTATTTATTTAGCTGTGCCCCGCGGTGTTACCGGCTGTTTATCGATTTTCCCCTGGGAATATGATTTTATTATCATATTCCCAGGGGAAAATTAAAACCTATTAATCCAGGGTGTCAACTAACTACATTCCAAATTTGATCAAAATCGCTCTAGCCGTTTAGACGTGAAGAAGTAACCAACTTTCGCCTTTATAAGATTAGTATGATGGATGATGTAATGATGATATAGGGACGCCAACAGTGATTATAATTTTGTCTTCATTGTACCTAACAGAGTTTACATACTCATTTTAAAACCTAGAACTCGTACATTGAACTGGTTTTACTCCCAAAAATATTTCTCATCTAAATAACCATCAAAATATATCCTGTGCATTCTATACCGTTCTGGAAGCGATCGCTTTTAGTAACAATTTTACCTAAATATTTAAGAGGTTTCAAATGGGTTTCATTATTCTGTAATCTAAAGAGTTCTAATCAGATCTGGTTGTCTGGAAGAGATCGCCTCTAGCGATAAGACCGCCAATTGTTTACTACGTGTCTTGGATATATCAGTTTTTCATGTAGGTACTCTTAAAATGTACTGTGTGCAATAAAGAGTATGTATTAACCTAATCTGATCTACTCTTAGGAAGTGCAGTTATTCCAACAGACCCGGGAATTCACGGATATTCCGCCGTTACCGGGAATTCCCTGCTACATACCCCAGCAGTAACTCAGTACTTGATACTGAGTTACAAGGTACCGGTACCGCTACCGGGTTGATCTACTTTGTATCATCTTTAAATGGAACCTTTATCCATTGTCCGGTCACATGTCTCTGGATATAAATAAAGTCGGCGCTGTCACAGAATATTCCTCCATTAGAGTCTGCCCAATTGTGTTGCCAGATCAGACGATTTATCGCCATTTGGGCTATCTCGAGAAGTGGCGAACAAAAACTGCACTCAAATAGAATGTCTACGACACATCATGCACACGTTGGCCTTTCACGGCTAACGTATGGAAGCAGCAGCGGCGACCTGCCATTTTTTTTTTACTTTTTCCGATCGATCCGTAAGGAGCAGAGGTGCAGTTAAATATTTAGCGTTTATTTCTAATTAAATATTATACAGTCCACTCTCTCTCTCTTTATTATCAACTGGCCTATCTATAGAACAAAAAAGATTACAATCGGCGACCGTTCACCTATTTTGGCAACTTTTTTGTGTTTATTATTTCGATGAACTACAATGCAATAATCGGCCTGTAGTTATTACGTAAGAAAAAGTGTTTTTAAATTTGTAAGACTAATTGAGAGAATTTTTCATCAAGACGATGTTGGGCTACGTGAGGGAATATTCAGGCATTATTTGTCCCAGAACATAACGATTATAGGGCGTTTTTTTTTCTAAATTTGGTGAAATTTGCATTCTAGCATCTGGAACACTGTGCCCTATTGTATTGCGACTTGCGAGTACGACGTGATGCGTGCGTCCGCCCCGACTGCGGATGGCCAGATAATTAAATAACAATCGTTCAAGCTTGAAATGGAGCTAATGGGGCATTCTCGAGAGTCCCCAAATGAGGTAGCCACCCGTCACCTTTTGTAGTGTAACCAAGGCTATAAAATGTGTTCTAACCACTACCTCCATACATTACCTATTTTATCAAGTAGGTACGTACACATTAAAAGGATGCCGGATCAAACCCTCCCCATTACTGTCATATTTATTTCAGGCGTAAAACACCCATAAACTTAGTACAATCTAACCTACGTTAGTACAACAAACACAAAACTTATTTCTGCTATATAGAATCATGGTTGTAATATTTTTCTGGCTGTGCAATAAAGTATTCTCTATCTATCTACACTAAAGTTGCACAGTCTGTGAGCAGTTTTTGGTCCCATGTCGCATTAGGTGTGCCCAGACTGCACAATCAGGCCTATCGGCATAGATAGGCGTAGTCCTCTCCCATCATGTTTTGTAGCCAGCACTGTTTATTGAACTCCAAGGGGCATCATAAGCCCTGTGAGTAGAAAAGGCGCCAAAATTGGTCAAACGTTTAAATAGTAGTAAAACTGCTTTAATTCGTTTTTAATTGACATTAATTTCATGGCAGTACCTACGGAACCTTCGCTCTATGAGTTCGTATGGCACCTGGCCACTTTGTTTCTGAGCTTCTCTTTTGGCTAGGTCATACTTGCACGGTCTATCAATTCAAGTTAATGCTTACGTACAGACCTACATCCGCTGTGTGTGTCACGTCACGACGTCACGGCATGACGGCACTATAATGAAATCACAAAGAAGCAGGTCAAGTGCGTGTTGGGCTCGAGCACAGAGGGTTCCGTAACACCATAAATACACGCTGAAATATAGAAGTTATTGTATTAATATGTCAATATTCCCATTCCCATTCCCGGGTTCGAACTCCGGCTGGGGACAAAAAAAACCCCCAGGTCTTGGATGTTTACATGTTTGTGATGTCGTTGTTTCTCGTTCCCACGTGCCTGTATGTAAATGTTAGTATTAGGTATAATTACTTTTTTCGATTTTATTACTTAAGTATAAAAGGCTTTATGTTGAACAATATACAGTAATTTAAAAACCTATTTATATATACAATTATTATATACTTTAGGGCTGTTTATGGTGTTCATTTACAATACTTATTTACTTCATATCTAATTATGTACTGTATTATAAACTAAATATTAACAAAACAAACGTAAATATAACTGTATAAATTAATTAATTTAAAACACTAATTTCTTTAAAATGCCAATTACTTTAGGGCTTAAATATACTACAGTCTATGTAATTTATTTTGTACACGTGTATAGACCCCTTTCCGACTCTCGAGGTTTGCTGGAAGAAATGTCTTACAGAGATAAACTCGCCTTTGTACATGTTATTTCTTATGCAGTGTCCTATTTAATGTTACGTGTGCAATAAAATATAATTCTTCCTGATGTACAAAAAAAACATAATTAAATTGGTATATTTTTTGTCACTCTGTTTCCTGTGAATACTCAATTAAAGCAAACCCTCACTCCTAAACGGGGAAACCTGTATCTTAAAAGTCAAGCCGATATTAACCCTTGCATGATCCCACTGCTGGGGCACGGGTCTCTTCCTGCATCGCAGGAAACTTAGGTACGCCATACTCCAGCACGGCGGCCAAGTCCGGGTTAGTGGCGGCTCAATAATGTCACAATTTAGACTGTAAAATATTGTTGTTTATAGTTTATAGAGGAGGCCTGTAGCCCAGAGGGGCGTGGTGGGCCCTGGCCTTCTCTATAAACTATAAACAACAATATTTTACAGTTGAGTATGGGCTTAATTACCACTCGTGTCCGCCGAGGAGTTGCACTTTTAGGCCCTGAGGTACGTGAACACCTCAGACGCTTAGGATTCCTCACGATGTTAACCTTTACAGTAAGTGACAGGCATTACGACTACAACTTCACAAATGTACTTAACTTAGGAAACAGGTACATTCGAACCTACGACCTCCCGAATGTAAGGCTCTTTACCACGCCGCTACCACCTCTGAGCTACAACAATATATATTATGTTATTATTATTATTAGTTGTTTCCTGCGCTAAATAACAATTTATAACCAATTTGATAAGTAATTGTAGGTCATTATCACAACACTTACAGCAAAATCTAAAACGTTAATATCACGTTTCCTTCATGGGAATCCCCTTATTTTTACTCGTCTCGAGTAATAACGAGCCTCTTTAAAGCTGTTTAACCAATGATCCAATTTTAACAAGATCTCAAACGATTCGTCATGAATGCGCGAGTGCTGTAGGCCACATGAAACCAGCATAAATTAAACTTAAACAATTTAAATCACTAAAAAGGCGTAAATAAAAAACTGTACAAAATAACCAACAACCCGACAGCTGAACATTTACTTCTAATCAGACATAACCAAAACTCCGGAGCATATTTGATGCAGAGGATATCCCTAGCAGTGCAGCGCGGTAATGCTGCCAGCGTCATGGGAACCCTAGGGTCGGATATGTCTCTGAGCGTCGAGCGGTTTGATTGACTAATTTTATTTTGTTGGTATTGTGTGTGTGTAATTTTGTTTGTTTATTTGTTTTTGTTTAATTGACTATTTGCTTATTTATTAATAGTACCTATTTTATATGATATGACGATACTTTTGTGGTTACCAAAACTTACTAAAGTCACTCGTTATCAACCCTTGTATGTCCCCACTGCTGGGGCACCGGGTCTCTTCCTGCATCGCTGGAAGGTTACGCCATATTCCACCACGGGGGCCAAGTCCGGGTTGGTGGAGGCACTCATTGCATAGTATTAAGGTTAGCTCCGCCCGGAAGCAATCGATTCGATAGCAATCCTTTGTGTGTCTCCACTGCCGAGGCGCAACGCGGGTCTCTTTCTGCATCTTCACTTCTTCTTCAGGCTATATTATGTAGTCCACTGCTGGACATAGCCCTCCCCTAATGAGTGCCATAGCGTCCTGTTTTCAGCTTGCCGCATCCAGCATCTGCCGGCAGTTTTTCACAGATCGTCATCCTACCTGGTCGGAGGGCGTGCGGCCTTACCTTTCTGCATCACAGGAAGGTAAGGCCGTACTCCACCAAGGGGACCAAGTCCGGATTGTAAGACAGTTGGGGGCCTTACTGTCAGAAGTTATGTAAATAAATTAAGAACTACCAATAAAACTACGCGAAGGAGAAGGAGTAAATAAATCGAGTGTTTATTTAGTGTCCTATTCAATGGATAGATAAAGACGTCTCCACCTAGAATAACGACTGCCACATCATAAGCCACAACACCATCGCTTGTCTTGGACGCGAGTCTATAAAATGCATTACTTTTCAATAGAGTCGCAGTAGTAGCGTCATGGTTGTCTCATTGACACTACTGGTAGTGCGGTAATCAGTCGCATTTCAATAGCATAACCCATGCACCTTAACTAGGCGCCTCGCGCTTCTTCGCGAGAGATGGCCATAAGTCACTGTTTTTTTTTTGTTTCGTAAGTGCTTAACCAGACAATAACGTCACGAACACGGAAAACCACCAAACTGAGGCTCTTTGTAGAAATGTACGGCGTGCCCCAGTGGGAATCGAACCGTGGTGCTGCCAGAACAATATTCCAGTCGAATAGAGTAGAATATAATATCGATATCGATATCAACCCTTTTATGTCCCCACTGCTGGGGCAGGGGTCTCATCCTGCATCGCAGGAAAGTTAGGTCATACCCACCACGGGGGTCAAGTCCGGGTTGGTAGAGGATTGTAAGACAATGGCGGGCCTTACTGTCAGAAGTTATCAAGCCGCCCATAAGGCATGGCTTAACGAGTGTCATTATATGACAGCCGGCACCAACGGCTTATCGTGCCTTGCGAAACACGGAAGCGCTCGGAAAAATGCCACTAGCGGTAGTCACGGAACGGTCAACCATCCTGCACCTGACCGCGCCTGTTGTTGCTTAACTCAAGTGATTGATTACAATCAGTCGGTTCGCCGTTTGTCGAATATAATAGAATATTTTATTTGCTAAACATGGTAAGTACATTTCATGTAGGTGGTAACATAATATTATGGTGCAGGCATGTTCTACCCGTCAGGGTTCGCAAATATTACTTTGCTTGTGAAAACATGACGCAGAATGTCGTGCCAGTGCTGCTAAAGTATGTCACTAAAGCAATGCAACAGAAAATAAAATGTGAGGACATCTCTTCAGGGGCCTGTGTCGTTCAACTACGATTTATAGTTGCAACGACAATTCGAGTGCATTGGAAAATCGATTAACCTACAGGTTACAGCTGCGCTATGTACGTCGAATGGGGAACTTGCGTCAAACTTAGATTGAAGTATGTATGAATGTGAATCGAGCAAGTGCCATGGGCTGAAAGATGATTAGACGTCAATTGGCTGATGACTATGATGATGATGGCCTCTCCGATGATAATGTTTTTAGTTCAAAACTTTTTAGATTTAAGATTTTTAAGTTAATTTGATACTTATTCTTTTTAAGTTCGTTATAAAATTGCAGTGTCGTTGCAGGGCTCATGGTAGGGATCTACCCTCATCTACCTTATTATTTAGCAACTATAATTTCTGCACTACATGAAGCAATAAATAGATTGATTGAATGATGATTGTATTGAAATATTTTTTGTACCTACAAGTTCCCCGCTGTCACAATAAACTACGATTTGTAGTTTTACGAAACTTGGCCCTGTATCTGTTGAACAACGAGAAAAATTGAGGAAAACCTAGTATGTTATAAATGTTTACGAGATTTACAAAGTGGTTACATAATAAATATGACACAGGTACAATCGGTCATTAGATTGTTAACTACGTATTATGGTTCTTCTACATACTTCAGGGATTTTCATACGTAGCACTTTATAAAGTATAAAAATAATCTAAGGTTTTTTTTAAAGGATTGCACCATTTGCACCGCACTGAGGTGGCCCAGTTTGGCGCCCCGTGGCGCCATAGCCAGTCGTATTGTTATGACAACTCATTATGACAATTCGATCTACATTGCATAGCTGATTAGTATTGGTAGGAAGACCCTGGGTCTTGATCCAGCAAGCAATCAAAAGACAGCAGACTTTATTGACCTCCATTTTAATAATTGTTTGCTGATACTCCTTAACTTATTGGGTAATATTTATAGGAACACGATTCCTCTGGAACACTCCTCAGCGTCACTTGAAATAATCTAGTCTTTACTTTGACGCATATGCGTGACATCATCAAAAATCAAAGATTTATCGATATTAGGGGAAAGTAGGTACATATTCACAACTTCACGCGCGCTTAGTTGTCACTACGACTACTAGTGATTACGATGTATGTTTACCTAGGCGTGACGTCAGATTCGACGCCATGACAATGCGAGCTCTTTTCCCACACATTTAAAATAATTTTAAAAGAATTGTCTTCGTTAAACTTTAGGTAATTTCTGAAATAGGTTTTTTTTGTAAAATATAATAAATGTGTCCTCACATTATGGAAGAGGATTTAAAAATCTTTCGTCATGGGTATTCTTGCGATAAAAAAATAATACTATTTGTATGTATGACTCCAATTGCTTTGTGTTTTTATTTATAACTGTAAAAATGATCAAAATAAAATAGGAAACAATATGTAATACTAATACCGAACAGAATGAAAGAAATAAAAAAAATGTGTAAAGAGGTTTACAACCTTTACCGCAGAAGATTTAAACTGCCTTTCCGTAGTGCTTTAACATAATTATAGTAAATAAGACCAAATAGTTTTTTTAATGTTTACTAAATGCAGTGGTTGGAGTTGAAGTAGGTAGGTATAATAATATGGTTGATTTCCCGAAACGTCTCATTCGTCCAGTTTGGTCATCGCACAGCGAGAATTTGGTTTTGTTTGCTTTCCTCTAATTTGTATGACCTTAAACGCACTGGAGCGCGACGCGTCGTTCGCGGCATTTTACAGCACTTTTTTTTTTTTTTGCCGCGAAATGATAGTGTGCTGTGCGACGCTCGAGGTTCAAGTTGAGTGCCGACCCGATCTGTCACACACTGGCCACACATGGCCCATTAAAAAAGTAAAAATGGTCTGGCAGAGATGTTGATTTAAATGTGATTTAAATCCAGCCAGTGTTTCTAGGCAAATGCATACAGGGTGAAAAAAAAAGTTATTGTGTTTTTTTTGGTGACACCGCGCGCCGTTCGTCATTTCGTTCGTTATAGGCCTGCGCAGACGAGGGACTTTTTTTTCCTTGAGGGACAAAAGTCCCTGAATCGTAAAATATGTCCTCCGAGTCCGAGTACTTGTCGCGGACTCAACGCCTACGGTGTGCGGTCATTTTGTTCCCCGGAAATGCATCAAACGTACGTTATGGAAGCTAATATTCTGAGATTACATTGTGTTGTAATTTACATGAAGTTGGAAAAGAATTTTAAAAGAGAACACCGAACTTTTGTTCACTCCGGTCTCTTGATGTCCTCGGTAACTTGAGGGACTTTTTGTACGGGGTACTTTTAGTCCTTCGTGTCCGTTACTTGATACAATTTATAAAAGATCTATATCGCCGGACAAAAAAGTACCCAGGGGATAATCCCTCGTCTGCGCAGGCCTTATGGGTTACACTATGCCTATGTTTAAATTAATTTGTGACGTGCGTGAAGACGCGTCGCCGCCTAGCGCGCGCGTAGGCGCGTGTCTATGACAAACATTTTTTTTTCGTCTTTGTTGATTATTTTCTTGAGATAAGATAAGAATATTCTTTATTGTATACCGGAAAAAAACCAGCCAAAAAGTACTTAAACCAGGAAAAAAACATTAAAAAATCCGGTCAAGTGCAAGTCTGACTCACGCACCGAGGGTTCCGTACAACTTTACTTTTCCTCTAAATATGTAAAGTATTTAGTGACTTTAATTCGCGCTTGGCTATTTATTTACAATTATTTTTGTCGAATATATAGAGTAATGGTGGCAGTTATCATATTATAATGAGTGCCACTACCTTAGCGTCAATCACGCTAATTTTCACATTTTTTATGGACTGCTCCGGCCGCCATTATGACCACGCGAGCGTGTGGTGGGGTGTCTTATTGCGATGATGATAACACCAGTCAAGAGTACATTATTACGCCAGTAATGGGCAACCACTCAGTAGGTACCTAATGTACTGTTTTTTCTTCAAATTAAAATAATAATCTGTGTGAAGTGTTTATTTTAAACCATGACAATGCGTTCAGGTATTGTCATAAAAATGTTATGATGTCTTGGACTTCGTGTGAAGTTCCATTATATCACAATTTATCTGTTCTGTACTATATTGTAATAAAAGCTACGTGGAGCATGCTGTCTCGCTCGCACATTTAGCATTTTTAATTATTATTATATAAAAGTGTGCATACTTTTGATAAAAGTGGCCGAAGGGTTCGATAGATGGAGGCATTTTTTGTTATATATTCTACTATGTTTTGGATTCTGACGATAATTTTGGGAACAACTTAGCTTTATTATAAAACACTCCTTATAGGAAAACGGAAATGTAACAAGTCTTTACCTATGCATGAAACAAACCATATTCATTTATTAAACTATACTTATACCGAAAATTCCTCTCCTCCTTATCCCGTGGGGGGGGGGGTAAGACCACATAAACGATGGGAGGATGATTCACCAAACTTCGGAAGAGCAGCATTGGATAGGGCGACGTGGAAAACCCTGGAGGAGGCCTATGTCGAGAGACAACTTGACGAGTTTTAGTGCTAGTGACAATATGAACTGTTTAAAACTAATTTTATAGTAAGCAAAAGTTAAGAAATAAAGGCCATATTATATTATTATTATTATACCTACCACAAATTAAAAAGGTCATATACCTACACACCCAAAAGTCTTATATCTGTGCTTTTATACTTACATACTATTCTATTAAAAAAAAAATCATTGAGCCCGTACCTCCGGTGCTCGCTGGGCTACAATCAGCCAGTCCCTTACGCTGATTGGCAAATCCTTTCACCGAACCGCTAAGAAGAAAGAATTAATAACCACTTCGTCTGTCGCACCCTGGGCAACAATGAGCGAGTCCCTTACGCTGATTGGCAAATCATTTCACCGCGAGGTCTTGCCATCGATACGCGTCGTTAATGAACGAGTCCCTTACGCTAATTGGCAGTCCTTTCACCACTCAATGGTTTGCCATCGACACGCTAAGAAGAAAGAAGTTGTAAGCGATTCGTCTGGCCCATCCTCGGCAACAATGAACGAGTTCCTTCCGATGATTGGCAAATCCTTTTACCACGATAACTGGCCATCGACACGCTGAGAAGAAAAAATAACACCGTTTTTCATATTCAAAATAATATTCCCTCAAATATTGCTAACGTGGTAGATACCCACGACGACGAATGAGCCAGAATTCACGCAAGTGTTACGTGAATTGTAAAGAGTACGTCTTTGTTATCGTCATTGCGGAAATCAGGCGGAACTACCTAGATCGTAAACATCAGCATATTCAGTAAGGACGATGCGTTGTCGGAATAACGCGGATATTTACGAACAGCCTAGGCTCCTAGGATACCTACTAGCGTAGAGGTGGACAATTTGAATACTATTTCCTTTTAACTATCCTAAAAAATTCGATAAGGCCCGTTTTGTAATCGATATCGTATCGTATCTATTGTCCGACTCTTTGCGAATACCCTAAGATTTTCACCTAATAACTATTCACTTTTTCAAAATATTGTAACATTTATTGTACAAACGTTTGTATAACAAAATGTAATTTTGTTGTTATGTTTCCTTGGTTTTCCAGATGTTTTGTACAACAAAATAAATTATGGGATCCACGAACAAATACATTTACACTCTGAAAGGGCTTAAAAAGGTTCGGTAACAAGTCTTTTCATAATACTTTTATTATACGCCACTTTAACTGTGTAACTAGTCAATACGTGCGGAGCCAACCAAGCCGCGGTTTTCCTCACGATGTTTTCCTTCTCCGTTAGCGTCTGGTATTGCGATAACAAGTTCGCAAATGTCCGTAACTTTGAAATTAAACAAAGTCATTGGTACATGCCCGCACTGGGTATCGAACCTGGGGCTCTCGCTTGCGAGTCCACGGTTCTACCCACTAAGCTACCACCGCCTAGAGAGAGGCCTACCGCCTAGTCTTTCTTGTGGGCTAGGCCGACTAAGCTGTCAGGATGGTATAGGTGCTGGTCAAGCCTACACCATCTATAAAACCATGTCCCAGGTGCTACAGCGTCGGAGTGGTCCCTTCACGAGTGAAGATGCCACTGGACGCTGTATAAATCATCTCACTAAGTAGATGCAAAAGGCCAATATTATTATGTGATTGTGTAACTAGATTATTCTTCTATTTTTTCGAACTAAATTTTGCGAACGTTTTCTACTACAAGACAAAATGTAATCAATGAAAATTTAGTTTGGAGTCCTTTCCTTTATTATCATCATCATCGTCAGTCCAGCAACGCTGCAATTTGTGAAATAGAATAATACGTAATTATACTCCTTGTAAGAATCATATTTCTAGCACATTCTTTATCCATTATATTTTGGAAAGAGAACAGTCACTGACTGGGTGAATAGCAACCCAATGGTTCAATGATATTGTGGAATCGATGAACAAGTCTTTGCGAGGAACGGAAGCCCTAGGAAAAATGCCAATAGCGCTCGTGACCTAGGCGAACCGAGTGATTGGAATCAGTCACTTGAGTTAAGTAACAACCGGTGCGGTCAGGTGCAGGATGGGTGACCGTCCTGTGACTACCGCTAGTGGCATTTTTCCGAGCGCTTCCGTGCTTCGCAAGGCACGCTAAGCCGTCGGTGCCGGCTGTCATCTAATGCCAGTCGTTAAGCCATGTCAGAGACCTCATGGGCGGCTTGATAACTTCTGACAGTAAGGTCCGCCAGTGTCTTACAATCCTCCACTAACCCGGACTTGGTCCTCGTGGTGGAGTATGGCCTTACCTTCCTGCGATGTAGAAAGAGACCCATGCCCTAGGAGTGGGGACATACGAGGGTGGATAGCGATAACGCATAACGTAGCTAACGTTTTTAAATGTTAGCGACGCTAGTTAGCCTAGTTATTACCGAGCTTTTGAAATTGCCTGAAATTCCTCATAATGGTGTGAGTACGCCACCGAGGCATAGAACTTTTTGTCATGTAAAATATCTCATTAAAATTATGTCACTGTTATGGAGTGAACGTTAGGTACTGCTTGCTCGTGTATTTGGCAAGCGGACCAGCAGATGTAAAGATTCGTGAAATATTTAAATGTGCTTTGCTAATTTTTTTGTCAGACTTCTAATGGGGCCTCTAGACGGGCCATATTTTCACGAAAATGTGTAGCTGCAAATGTGTGGCCGGTAGCATCACCCATCATTTACGCCTAGACTATGAAATATTTGGCAATATTTTTACTCTGGCCGGGATATATTGTGACATATTTTTTGTGCATCCGATGAATTTTTAGTATCCCAGCCATATGGCCGGAACAATCGCTGTGCAATCGAAAATACTACAATATTTTTCGCTTTACGGTCTAAGTGTCATGCTACGTGAAGTGAAGTTTGCTGCGATTTTTTCGAATAGAGCTATGTTCGTGTTTGTTTTGTTTCTCTTTATTTTGGTTCGTTCGTGTTTATGTATGTAGCCCGTGTAAAGACAAAACATTGAGCCATATACTGTTGTAGAAATGTTGCCGGGAATGGCCGGGATATACATTTTCCAGCCATGTGCTGCATTAAAATGTTTTTTGTATTTTCGGGATTTAATGTAGCCAAATATTTCACAAAAAGTGTAGCCCGTCTAGAGGCCCCTTAAGAAATTTTCCGCCAAATCCGGTCCGGCCTGTACGTAATGCAGAAAGTATTGTAAAGAGGTTCGAAATTTCACCGTGAGTCGCCCATTAGCTCAGTTAGAAGAGCGCTGGCACGGATAGCCAGAGGTCGCGGGTTCGAATCCCGGCATGGTTGGAATTTTTAGCCTCTAGATAGGTTTTTAAAATCCGGTTTTTTCGAGAAATGGACATAATAGTCCGTCCTTAGCTAAGATGGCTTTGTCAGACTTACCCCCAGTTTGTCGTACACTAACAATCTGTTAATCAACTGTTAACAGAGTCTAATGTTTATTGTATCCACTTTGGCCAACTGACAACTGTTAACATTAGATTAACTTTAGAAACTGGAACTATGTAAGGTGGTGAGGCGCTTCCGGTGGTAACTAGCGGCTCAACATGCCTTGTGAGGCACAGAAGCGCTCGGTAAAATGCCACTAGCGGTAGTCACGGGACGGTCACCCATCCTTCACCTGACCGCGCTTGTTGATGCTTAACTCAAGTGATTGATTCCAATCATTCGACTTGATTAGGCCACAAGCGCATTTTGACACTTTAGATTTGTCTAAATGCTTAACCCGATGAACGATAGTTACCTAACGCAAGGGCTGAACTTTATTTAATACTAGCTGACCCAGCGAACTTCGTACCGCCTAACAGTCGATTTTTTAATTTTATTTTTATTTTTCTCTCCGTAAGAACCATCCTCGTACTTCAAGGAATATTCTAAAAAAATAATTAGTGAAATCGGTTCAGCTGCTCTCGAGGTTTGCACTTACCAACACATTCAGCGATTCATTTTTATATTATAGAGACAATTAGGTGCAGCGCGGTGTTTGATTTGATATATTACTCAACTCGGAGTATATATAACATTGCAGCATATATCGCACCCTCAGAACGAAAGAGGCCTAAGTCAAAAAATAGTTTAAACACTTAAAAAAATTGAGTACCTAACAATCATAGAGAGACATAAAAAGGTATGCTCTATCCGGTGAATAGTAAAACAAAGGCATTTATTGTAAAAAAAGTGCATAGCGAATCTTCCGTCCACGGCATACCTTTTTATGACTCTATCATTGTAACTCAATTTCACTATTTTTTTACTTAGGCCTCTTTCATTCTGAGGGTGCGATATGCGCCCCACTACAGGGCACAGATCTTCTCTCGGAGAGTACGGGCTTAATCATAACTCGTGCCCACCGCAGATTACGTTTTCACACCAAGTTCCTTTACAGTTAGCCAGTGGTATTGCTACTATAACTTCAGTAATGTACGTAACTTAGAAAAGAAAGTCTTTGGTAAATGCGGAGATTCGAACCCACGGCCTCCCGATTGAGAAGCAGACGTTTTTCATTCCCGCTACCACGTGCTACCATGGCTCTTGAACAATACTAATGAAATAGCGTAGAATGTCACGCTACATGCATAATAGCTGCTGATAATACTTAATTACTAATAAAAACACAGGTTGTTGCGCTGAGTTATCTCAAACAAGCTAATAGGTATGTACAGTACTACACATCATAAAAGTCTAAAAGTCCCTTCGGGAATCTTCGTTCGCGCAGACTAGGAAGAAGTGTAACGAAAGTACCCGAAGCTATAAGTACATTCAACATGATCTTTAACCGATACGGTTAAGGTGCAGAATTGATTGCCGCAGTAGCGCTACCTATTTCGCTCACGCTAATATAGCCAAACTAATAGTCACCTGCATCGATGACGTTGAATCAAACAATAGCAGCAAACGCGCGCGGCCTGCCATAAAATGAAACTATCTGATTGGTCGATCAACTTGGCGCACATCCAAAATTTGGTCATCTGCGCAGGTACATCCGCGAGACTTATTTCTTGTGTAGCACTGTACTTAGTCCTCGGTCACACAGAAAGCACGTGGGGCGAGGGCGCCAAATCGAAAGACTAAAATGTACTGAAAGGACGGAAGATCTGAATGTAGGTACTTAACTTAGAAAATAAAGTCATTGGTAACATGCACCGTATTTTCTGTGTGGGCTACAGAAAAGACGGCGCATGTATCAATGGCTTTATTTTCTAAGTTACGTACATTTGTGACTTGTAGTTGCCATACTACTCAATAACCGTGAAGGAAAATATCCTGGAGAGACCTGACCCGTTATGCCGAGGATGCCTCGAGGAAGACAAAACGCCCACGTGACCATTCACTGTGAGAGCGTGGATGTGCAACGGACATCGACCATGGGGAAGGTGGGATCCCTTCGGGCGGCCAAAGGTAACATTGGTACTCTGCTGGCCTTTTAAGAGATTTGCTGGCTGGAGTGACCTCACAACCCTGCTACGTACAATGACCAAAGTATGAGGCTAAGTGCGGAAACCACAGGACAAACTAACCAACTAGACCTGACTATCTGAGATATATACATTGTATACCTCAGTGGTGACTAAACCCTTAGTCAATCTCTGAGCAAAAGGCCTAATGCCCTGCAGTGGAATATATAAAAGCTGCTTATGGTATGTGTCATCGTCATCATCGTCTGCTGGGGTGTTCTCATAACCTTAGCGCTTGAAATTGACAATCCTTGACGGGCACGCTTGGTTATTAAGCACATACTGTTGTATCGGTGCAAACGCCTTTGCACACTACGCATGTTTCTTCTCCTTCTTCTTCAGGCTATATTATGTAGTCCACTGCTGGACATAGCCCTCCCCTAATGAGCGCCGTAGCGCCCTGTCTTCAGCTTGCCGCATCCATCATCTGCCGGCAGTTTTACGCAGATCGCAGATCCCACCTGGTCGGAGGGCGTCCTACACTACGTTCGCCGAGTCGCGGCCGAGTCCACTCAAGAACACGTTTACTCCAACGGTTGTCGGTTCTTCGCGAGACTACGCATGTTTATTATTATTTATTTTATTTTAATTCTTTATTGCACTAATTACATGAGTAAATATACATGCAAGGGCGTGCTTAATGCAAGAAGCATTCTTTTCCTTTGGTGTTGAAGAGACTGGCAAAGGGTAGTGCAGGAAAAGAAGGTGGGATACAATAATAAACTTACATAAACATAGGGAGTTACATTAAGTTACACCTGCAGGGGCAAGGGGGAGGGTTGATTCTTTCATTCTGTTTGAATAAAATTACGTCACCCATTCTAGATTTCTTTTAGATTTCCACTTGCTACTTCGTCTTTTGACGAAACACTAGTGCCAACAATTATTAACTTGCTAATTACCTAGTTTTCCTGTTTATTCCGATCACTTTTATTTGTACAGTATAAAAAAGAAAACAGTGTTATTGAAGTCATACATATTTTATTACTAACTATGCCTCGCAGTGTTACCCGTGGCTTATTGATTTTCCCATAGTAAAACGTAGCTTATGTTTAAAACCTATTTAGAGGCTAAAAATTTCACCCATGCCGGGATTCGAACCCGCAACCTCTGGCTATCCGTGGCACGGATAGCCAGAGGTTGCGGGTTCGAATCCCGGCATGGGTGAAATTTTTAGCCTCTAAATAGGTTTTTAAATTTGTTCCTTAGCACGGGTTAGTGCATTAAAAATAAAAATAGTATAATCGTAGCTTATGTGTTAATCCAAGGTGTCAGCTAACTCCATACGAAAATTAATTATTAAAATCGCTCCAGCCGTTTAGACGTGAAAAAGTAGGTGACATACATACACACACACAAATAATCGCCTTTATAATATTACTAGCTGTGCCCCGCGGTATTACCCACGGTTTATCAATTTTCACATGGAAATAAGATTAGTTCCCATAGTAAAACGTAGCCTATGCGTTAATCCAGCGTGTCAGCTAACTCCATACCAAATTGCATTAAAATCGCTCCAGCCGTTTATACGTGAAGAAGTAACAAACATACACACTCACAAACTTTCGCCTTTATAATATTAGTGTGAAGATGTGACGTGATGAGGAGATTATTCATTACTAGAACCCTCTCTCTCTCTGTCTGAGAGAAGACTAGTGCCCTATAGTGGGACGTTTAAAGGCTGCTAGTGATGGAAGCGATGCCGCTAAAATTGTCACACGTGAAGGAATGCATAACTAATTATTAGTTATTACAACACGACCTCATCACGTTGTATACTTATCTAGTTATCACCGATGCTATCAGCATGTTATGTTATTCAACGGTCCATTATTATGTTAGCGACGTGTTTTTTTCTGTGATGCATTCTTGCGGCTCTCAATCTTATACTGTTTTAGCGAGCGTCAAGCGCCGAGAAGCGGTCATGACCCAGTGGAACCGAGTGATTGGAATCAATCACTAGGGTTAAGCAACAACAGGCGCGGTCAGGTCCTGGATGGATGACCGTCCTGGGACTACCGCTAGTGGATTTTTTTCCGAGCGATTCCGTGCTTCGCAAAGCAAGTTAAGGCGTTGGCCGTCATGTAATGTCAGTCGTTAAGTTATGTCACTGAGGCCTTATAGGCAGCTTGATAACTTCTGTCCACTGTCTTACCATCCTCCACCAACCCGGATTTGGTCCCCGTGGTGGAATATGGCCTAACCTTCCTGCGATGCAGGAAGAGACAAGTGCCCCAACAGCCGGGACATACAAAGGGTTGGTACCGACTCAAAATGTGACCTGGAGGTCCCTTAGTATTGGCGGCCTCTGCATCTACCTAATGAGATGATTTATACAGCGTCCAGTAAGTAGCAGCTTCACTCATTAGATGGGTGAACAGAATACTCGAATGCTGCAGTGCCTGGGATATGGTTTTGGATGGTGTAGGCTTGCCCAGCACCTGTACCCATCGGACAGCTTAGTCGGCCTAGGAAAGACGTACGTGCGAAGCCTGCGGGTTCTCTCACGATGTTTTTCTTTCACCGTTAGGATCCAGTTTTATTTTGTTTACTTAAAGGGAGGACCGTTAAGTAAATACAATAATAAGTAGAAAAGCATGCAGTGTTAACTACTTAACCAAAAATTATTAGTATAGATACGATGTTCACATTTTTAAAAAAACTATTTAGAGGCTAAAAAATCCACCACAGACAACATTCTTGAGAAATTGGTAAGGCCACTTTGTGAAGTAAGGGCTACTAACATGAAAGATTGTATAGATTAGGTACAATGATGTGTGGAATTAAAGCCATTACAAGGCATGAGTTCTAGATTTTAAAACAATTAGATGTGTAAACACTGTTCATTAAGGACTTAACAAGGGAAAGACGTAACCACAGATTAAATAAATTGCCTTTAGGAGTGTCCTGTGCAATCGTGTTTTAGTAAATAAGACCGCTAGTTTGGACATTTTTGTCCATCTTTATCCAAAATGATCTAGATTTGAATCGCTCGTAGCTCCGGCTGCCTTAGTGGTCTTAAACGATCACGAACGTTATGCAACACAGGGCGCGTCCAGTGCATGGATGGGTAAGCCGTCTATGACTAACCGCTAGTGGCAATTTCCCGAGCGGTTCCGTGCTTCGCAAGGCACGCTAAGCAGTTGGTGCCGGCTGCCGTCGAGAGATGGCAGTCGTTAAGCTAAGTCAAAAGCCTTAGGGCGGCTTGAAAACCTCTGACAGTGAGACCAGCCACTAGTCTGGCATCGGCTATTTTAGTGTTGTCACGAAAAACCGTCCAATCAGAAGCATTAGTTTACTCGCATAGCGCACTCGGTCCGAGCGTACTAAAACCGTGAAAACGAGGCTTTAAACCAAATACATCAGTTGCCACTTATACTTATACCTAATAAGATTTCGTGATTCCCATTAATAACTTAAAATCGTTATCGTTATCAACCCTTGTATGTCCCTACTGCTGGGGCACGGGTCTCTTCCTGCATCGCAGGAAGCTTAGGCCATACTCCACCACGGGGGCTAAGTCCGGGTTGGTGGAGGATTGTAGACAGTGGCGGGCCTTACTGACATAAGTTATCAAGCCGCCCATAAGGCCTCTGACATGGCTTAACGACAGCCATTACATGACAGCAGGAACTAACGGCTTAACGTGCCTTGCATAACTTAAAATGCTAAGTATAAAACAAGTTATAATTTTTATTTCATTGGTGGCGTTGCTTAGTACCCCAAAGCGCCTTAGATATCAAAAAGGCACTAATCAGACTTTACATCATTGTCATACAAACTTATCGTCCCTGTACAGCAGAGTAGGACCTGATCATCATTAAAAGCCCCCTTTGCTCGTACAATAATATATTAAGTAAGATGATGACAATTCGATATACATTGCGTAACCGACTAGTACAATTAGTCGTACTATTGTTAATCAGTGAGTTTATGGACTATGGAAAGCACATCAAATTGTCGCAGTAAACCATGAATAAGTCTTATTTTTATTCTATTTATTAAGGGGCTCCATGTAGTAAGACTATCGTCACCAATGAGCCGTTTTCCGCACAAAGTCACTAAACAATTCATAGATGGCGCTAACAGGCTAGTCGTAGAAGAAATAGAATACGGCTGTCAAATTGATCTGTGCTAAGCGAAATTTGTCAGGCGTAAATGTTCTTGTGAATTTGTACCTTTGATACTTACTGGAATATCAAAAAAATAATCTGTAATTTATAGTTTAAATCCAATCTATGTCAGTCTTGTGCGTTTTGAAAACAAAAGCACAGCAGAAAAAAATACAGCAGGTAGACACTATTCTCAAGGCCAACGCCATAATTTGTAGACTGTTTTTTCGTACATTCGGATATAGTTATAAAATATTTTTTTGGTTTTTATCGCTTTGAATACCTACAACTGTTGTATAATCTTAATTCGCACATTGAGTTTTAAGTAATGGATCTATCCAGCACTGTCTGTTTCGTCTTTGTATTCGACGACTACGGCATCGGAGAAGAAAAAAAAGGAGCAGCAGTAACAATGTGTCTCCGTTGGAAAATGGGCTAGACACCTCAAGTTCAACGCGCGTCTGCAGTGCGGCTGTGATCTGTCCTCCTGTTACGTAGCACTCCACTCTATCCAGTGAAGCATTTGGACGACTCCTAAGAGTAAAAAATGTATGCATTTGACAGCCGGAGTAGCTTAAAAAAAGTAAAAATCAACGTCACTCTACTCAGTGGATACTTACGTAATAATGCCCTTGAAGGGATCCGCTGTGCAGCGCTTCAGTCGCACGACAAAAACGCCTATATATGAAAGCGCTCGTAGATTAAACAAACGTATTATAAAACAAGTTATGATTTTTTTCCATTGGTGGCGCTAGTTAACGCCCCGAAACCCCTTAAAACACTAGATAAACGCCAGTTAAAATAGTCTTTGGTGGAGATGTAGCTAGGGAAAACGTGACCACAGATTAAGTACACTACCTCTGAATAATGGCTTTATAATTAAAGCCGTTTATTTCTATAACGCGTTAACCAAGGAAATTTTGGTTAAGACGTTATTGGAGTTAAGTAACTGAATTTAAGGCTAAAAATTCCACCCATGCCGGGATTCGAACCCGCGACCTCTGGCTATCCGTGCCAGCGCTCTTTCCAACTGAGGTAATGGGCGACTCACAGGCATCAGTGAAATTTCCAACCTCTTTACAGGTTTTTTAAAATAAGTTTTTTTTTCAAATTGTCCTTAGCAAGGGTTAGTGCATAAAAAAAAAAGAATACCAATAACTGAATTTGAATTTAGGATTTCGAACGTGCCAATCCTAAGCCCCGCAATACGAAGATACCTCCTTTCATTGACGACCCGTTTCAACCGACAATGGCCCTTTAAAGAGCGAGATACCTAATAGTCTATTTTAGTCTTCACATTGTAGTTTATGAACTGACTGACAAATTGGCCAAATCGGGACGCACACGCAAGCTGCTGTAAGAGGGCTGCCACACGGGCGTCGTCATGCGTTGCGTTAGTGCTGCGTCGACTGAGCGGTGACGATCCATTATTCTACATACAAATCAGGCCCTAGAGTCTAATACTAACCTAGTTTTTCAATAACAACAGAATGGTATAAGCACGATAATGGTTGTTATTTGCCTCAATTTGGTAGTCTACAAAGCAATAGCAGTAGTCTACAAAACAATGTCTTTCCAGGGGTATAATCTGCGCAATTTAAATAGGCATGTCTCGCGAATAAAAGTCGATTCGCGCGAGGCGCCGAGTTGTTATTGCAATGCGATTGGTTACTAGAGTACCAATAGTGTGAATGAAATGAGTGATTGTGTCGTGTGGAAGTTATTATTATTATTTTTTACACATAGTGTACTGCGTCTGAGAAGTGATCTGCGGTCCTGACTGGCCACTGCTCGCTGTATAGAGATTTGCACAAAGTGGGACTAACTTTGCTGGGGATACCTCAAAGAAGAGGGAACACCAGCTTACGTCACCATTCACTATAAGAGCGTGGAAAGGCAACGGACGACCATTGTATGGAATTCGAAATACCTTCAGGAGGCCTGCAGTGACATCAGAGCACTGCTGGCTTTCTGGAAAGAGATATGCTGGCTGGAAAAATGCCACAGCTTTGCTACGTACAAGGCCCGACCAACAAGGCTACAATGCTAAGTGCGGAAATATCAGGTCTATTTTTTTATTAATTTGTAACATAATACAAGTGAAACAGTACATTAAATCTCGCCAAACTGTTACGTTTGGCGACGAGAGATCACTCGTTTCTAACATATTTTGTACCTACCTAATATGAATTTAAGTACATACAAGAAGTATTCTCTATTTCTAGATACGTAGTTCAATATTAATACAAATAGTAAAAATTAAAACATTATGATACAATTATACTATTTTTATTTTTAATGCACTAACCCGTGCTAAGGACAATTTTAAAAACCTATTTAAAAGAAACCTGTAAAGAGGTTCGAAATTTCACTGATGTCGGTGAGTTGCCCATTAGCTCAGTTGGATAGAGCGCTGGCATGGATAGCCAGAGGTCGCGGGTTCGAATCCCGGCATGGGTGGAATTTTTAGCCTCTAAATAGCTTTTTAAAATTATGATACAAAAAAAGAAAACTTCTAGTCATTTTAATGAGGCTCTGATTGCCCTCTAGTAAGAAACTACGCCGAAAGCTGCGTTGACGTAGCGCTTGTGTGGCATTTACTGCGTTGCCGTCCATGAGCTAAAACTTAGGTTAGCTTCTAATCTCTTTCTTACTTTTAAATTAATGTAATATTAATAAACTTTACATTTCCTATATTTTGGTCAAAAATAATGTTACAATGACTAGTTTCGGAGACACGGCATAGTATTACAATAGTCAAGTCAGTTTTATGTGCCTTACGTCGTAACAATGCGATTATACCACAATAGTTACCTTGATAAACTTTTATTACGAGATTAATTTCCGTTCACGAGGTATGGATACTTTTACAGAGACATCCATTTGAACCTTTTCGGACGTTTTCTCAACAAACAGGTTTTAGGCGTAGCTGCTGTTTGGTTAATGGAGGGCAGTGCGTTGAAATCATTACGTTGCAACGACGCAGCGTAGTCGCAACGCCCGTGTGGCATCGCTCTAAGCCAGCCATTTTAGCATAAAGACTGACTGACTAGATTCATTATCATTCATCATAATCATGAGGCTATATTAGTCCTCTGCTGGACATAGCGCTCCCCTAATGAGCGCCATAGCGCACTGTCTTCAGCTTGCCGCATCCAGCATCCGCCTGCAGCCATCGTCATTCAGCCTGTCGATGTCTGTTGGAAAAGGGCTTCTTCATTAAAGCGCCAGTCTCTTCTGCTTTGCCCTGTTCTTCTCCAGGCCCTATATTACATAGTTTTTCAACAGAATCGTTTTTAAAACTAGTAAGGAGGGTAGTAGTATCTTTTTGGCTGTTGCTAGTTGCATGTATATTTTAATAATTCATTAGAATAGTTTTCAAAACTAGTAAATCAGAATGCGCCGCAACTTGCATATGTTGACTCTCCTTTACAACATCCTTAGAAACCCTAGTGCGCCCGTGTACCTTCGGGAGAGATTTTCACTGTTGCCGCGGACCAGACCACAGCGAGCGTGTGATCTTAGAGCATTGCAAGTCCCAGTCTGCAACACTGAGTTCTACTCCACCTCATTCTCTGTGCGTGCTGCTCATCAGTGGAACTCATTGCCGAGGGAAACTGAAAACAGGGAAAGTTCCGTGAAAAACTAAAAGAGCACTTCCTTTCCAATGTATAATACTTTTATTTATGTATTTTTGTATAAGTATGTTTATTATTCTCTAAATATGTATGTCTAGAATTATGGATATGTATATTATATACTATTTAAGTAGTTATAATTATGTACAATGTGTGTATATTAGTAAGTATCTATTGATAGCTATAGTAACAATTTTATCTATTAACTTGAAATAGGTGATTTTAGATTTAATTTTTCTTGTTTAGCTATATTTGCCATCTCCCGCTCTCTGTTTTTTGGTCAGTATCTTATTATATAGGCTGGCTGGAAGAAATTTCTTTTGAAATAAGTCCGCCTTTGTACATCAACACTTACCTGTTATTTAAGTTATTTTTCTGTTTCTTAATTTTTGTGCAGCGTAACAAACAAACAAGGAGGGTAGTAGTATCTTTTTGGCTGTTGCTAGTTGCATATAAATTTTAATAATTCATTAGAATAGTTTTTAAAACTAGTAAGGAGGGTAGTAGTATATTTTTGGCTGTTGCTAGTTGCATATGTAAAACACAGTAAAACTCGAGATATTCCACAAGTTCTTTAATCGTGCTCTCAAGTAGATCGAATAGCAAATCTATACCAAATCACAATACACTGACTTTTATACTCTAAGCCCCACCACGGAGGCACCACACCGGATATTGACATTAGTCATGATACAAAATACAAAGCGCAGTGATACCATCTTAAGGAAAATTGTGAGTATCCGGAAACCACTTTTGACAGATAGACTTGTTGTTTATTTTAAACGATACGAATGTATTTTGTAGATTTGACAAGTGCCAACACTCAATTTACAGAGTTTTCTGTTCGTTTTAGCAAAAATAGTGTTTACAATAGTGTTCGCGATATTACAACGTGTTTGACTTCGAGGAAGTTCATTGTTTCGAGGATGTTTCAGGTAACGAATGCTTACATTCGCCCATCCTGATATTGCTTCGCGCCCTCGCGAACTTTTTATGTTACTTGATAGCTTACTCGAAGAAAATAAGACAACAAACTGTTATTAGACATTTCAATTACCATCGATAGAAGCTAAAGCTAAGCTAAAATGATCTGAGCTAGAGTTCTGATTTCTCTCAGTACATCGTACTGCAATACTGCCTTACTACCATACTACCATACTACCATACTACCATACTACCATACTAACATACTACCATACTAACATACTACCATACTAACTTATAAGTAATCACACATCTGGTGTCATGTAAACATTTTAGTCTTCTTTATTTGCAATCATCATTTATAATTATGGCTTTGCACATTTATATTCTGTATAATAATTACACAATGTATTTGAACTTTTATTTTATTCATACTCATTAATGTTTATTCAGTGTCTTTTCAATAGTTCATTACTATTACTAGTTTTCTACACTAACTTCTAGTTTTCAAACGTTTCTTATTGGATACAAAAAATTCTTCTAATAATCAATTGGTGATCTTATTAAAGATACTAACCACATATATCTTACAAATTATTAAAAAGTTTTTAATTGCACATTCTATTTTTATCAAAATTGGATCCATCTACTGGCAAGTGATAATGTCACTATCGCTCTCACTACTATCGCTGTTTGAAGTTTCATTAGACATCTTAAACGTTAGCCATGGGTGGATTTTATCAACGGAGTATACTCCTGTGTAGAGTGGTCTTCTTTTTTTACGCGTTAACGGTGTATCTTTGACTTCGTATCTATCATTAGGTAAAACCTTTGTGATGCGATACGGGCCCAGGCATTTTGCTACTAATTTCTTACTTTTGCCCTTTTCCGCTACTTCACGTTCTACCCTGACCAATTGACCAATACTAAATTCTCGCGGATCAATTCTAGACCTGTCAAATTTTTGTTTTTGTCTCTCTTGATTTTCGCATATTTTATTATGGGCCTCCTCCCTAGCTTCAAAGACATCGACTTGATTGGATTCTCCGTCATTAACTGACAATTTCAAATCACTTTCAGATTCGCCTGTTAACCTTAGACCGAACAACAATTGAGAGGGCGTCTTTCCTGTCGCTTTATTAAGAGTATTATTTAACCCCCATTGAACCTGAGGTAAATGGTTATCCCATGTTCTCTCGTCTTTTCCATGGACCATAGTCGTTAAGGAGTCTAGCACCGTACGATTGTATCGTTCAATTTGGCCATTGGCCCTTGGAGTTGCAACCGCGTTTAAAACGTGACGTACCCCTTTTTCGGAAACAAACTCCTTAAATTTTGAGCTAGTAAATGATGTGCCCCTGTCCGTTATCAACCTTAACGGAACCCCAAACAATGAAAAATAGTCTTTAAATACATTAATTGACGAGCTACTTTTAGTATTTTTTACGGCTTTTAAAAATATAAACTTTGTGAATGCGTCTATAATTAACAGAATATACTTGTTTTTGCGCTTGCTTTCATTAAAAGGACCCAGATGATCAGCATGCAAGGTGTGAAAAGGCTTTGGTTCTTTTGGAACTGGATGCAGAAAGCCCGACCGTTTGCCACTAGGTTTCTTTCCATGCGCACACTGTAAACAAGCTTGGACGTATTTCTTTACAAATTTATTCATTTTTGGGAACCAATAATCTGCTTTAATTTTATCGAGGGTTTTATCAAATGAGAAATGACCAATGTCATCGTGACAGGAGCGCATTACGTGCCATTTCACACCTTTAGGCACTAACCATTTAGGGCCGTCATCTGTGTTTTTATATACTAAGCCGCGTTTTAAACAAAAGTTGTTCCTTATGTGAGCGATTTGTTCAGAATCTTTGTCTTCTAAAATGCTTTTTATTCTTTGAATCTCTTGGTCATCCATCTGCACAGTTGTTAGCCAATCGTTATTAATTAAAAATATGTTTGCTTGTGCATCAATATCTGAATCTATGTCCTGACTAATGTTGATTGGTGGGTTTCTACTAAGCGCATCAACGTGGCTCATTGCGGTACCTGGCTTGTATATAATATTGCAATCGAACTCCTGAATTAGACTCCACCAGCGGGCAACACGAGGTATCATATCTCGTTTTAGGAAAGTTGAACGGAGTGAATTGCAATCTGTGACAACGGTAAATTTAAGTCCCAGCAAATATGATCGGAACTTGGATAACGCACTAACCACAGCTAATGTTTCGAGCTCATACGACGTGAAATGTTGCTCTTCTGGTGTAGTCTGCCTACTATAAAAAGCTACAGGTTTCAGAGTGTCATCACTTTGCTTTTGAAAAAGTATTCCTCCTACGCCTAGTTTGCTGGCATCTGTGTGAAGCTCAGTTTCTAAATGAGGGTCAAACAGAGCAAGAATTGGTCGAGTTACTAATCGTGATTTTAAGTCTTGAAACGCGGATTCCTGTTCAGTATCCCAAATCCAAGGAGAGTTTTTCTTTAATAATTTCGACAATGGTCGCGCTGTTATCGCAAAATTTTTGATAAAACGCCTGAAAAAACTAGTTAGACCCAGAAATTGCCTTACGTTGTGGACATTCTTCGGCGTAGGAAAATGCTCCACAGCTTCAATTTTACGATTGCCTGGCCTGATCCCTTCAGCTGTTACTTCAAATCCAAGAAAATCAATTTTTGTTTGAAAAAAACTACACTTTGATAGTTTCAGGGTCAAACCAGCTTTATGAATCTTTTCAAACACAAGTTTTAGTTTTTGGAGGCCATCATCGAAGTCTATTGACGGAATAAGAACATCGTCCATGTATACAATTACCGAATTGAAACGCAAATTTTCTAGTACTTTGTTCATGACTCTTTGAAAGACAGCAGGTGCGTTAGTTAAGCCAAATGGCATCCTATTAAACTCGAACTGACCATCGGGTGTTACAAATGCAGTCTTAGGTTTAGAATCTTCCGTCAACTCTATCTGATAATATCCAGATGCCAAATCAAGGGTAGTATAGAATCTATAACCAGCCAACCTGTCCATCTGATCTTCGATAATTGGTAATGGGTAATGTTGCCTAACAGTTTTGCGATTAAGAGCCCTGTAATCTACACATAAACGCTTGTCCCCGGTTTTCTTTTGGACGATAATAATTGGACTTGCAAAGGGTGAACTCGATTCTCTTATTATCCCGTACTCCATCAGTTCGTCCGTCATACTTCTAACTTCATCCCTCTCAGCATGAGAAAGCCTATATGGCCGGTACACCACTGGTGTTTCATCGGCTAAGTCAATTTTCATTTTCTCTATGCTAGTGCAGCCTAATTCTTTCAATGAAGTAGCAAAACAGGACCTATGCTCATTAACTTGCTCTAAAAGTTTTTGTTTTTGCTCGTCGTTAATGTGATTACTTATTTTCAAATCCTTTATTTCAAATGGGATAATTTTATTACAAGTTACATCAATTTTATAAACTTTAGGGTCTTTTACCTCAACTATGGTAATAGTCTTACCTCTACCAATCAATTTATCTTTAGAAAGAGATAGGACCCTACCACTTAAATTCTTTAGAATCAAAGTGCAATACCCTTCACTTACAGTATATACACCTTCTTCAAGTAAGTATTCTTCATTTGGTTTGAACCTATAGCTACCATTTATGATGACTGAGCCAGAATAGTTTTGAGAGCAATACGCATCCACCAGATTTACTCCCTCCTTTAGTTTAACGTTATCTAAAACATGAAATTTAACATTTTGTTGAATTTCTTCGTTTTTAGTGATTAATAGCTCATCTGCCGTTTTAAGTATGTTAATATGTGGCAATTCTGTGAACGTCTGCCCAATCAACAACGGATATTGCAGTAGATGATCGGGGATAACCAGTAAAGGTATTTTTGCCTTAATTCCTTGAATTTCAATTTCTGCATTACATCTACCCAAAGATTGAACCTTAGCCCCACCAAACCCCGTCATTGTTAAACATTCATCTTCTATCTGCCCTACGATAGCGTGTGCATCTGTTTGCCTAATTAGAGAGCAGTCACTCCCAAGATCAATAAAACATGTTCGCTCGTGTCCATTAATTGTTAGTTGCTGTATGTATTTCTCTTTATTTATGTTTACCCCTCCCGAAATCTCCAACACAGTTTTATTTTGTTCTTGCTTTCGATAGCACTCATTAGCAGTATGCCCAATAATATTACAATTAGTGCACCTGTTGACTGGTTTCGTACATTTAGACATGGTATGACCTTCCTGCTTGCAATTGTAACACCGGATCGGAGGTTTGTTTGAGTTATTGTTGGGATAAGTTACATTCGCGTTATTATTGGTAGCTCTGTCTTTTTGATTGAATTTCCTGAACGTGCTTCTTGTGTTACCATCGACCGGCCTACTTTTTATATTTCTTAGATATGCTAGCAGTTTATCTGTATCATCAAATTGAGCCGCTTCTGCCCCTAAACGCACAGCCCTGTCTTCTATTCCGAAAATAATACATTCTACAGCTCGTTTGCCTTTTATGTCACATCTATTTAGCAAAGCAGTTTTCTCGTAATAATAGTCCTCTAGACTCTCCCCAAATTTGGCCCTCTTTTGAAGCATGTCAAATAACATCTGACCATAATTTTCACCTGCTGGAAAAGCGGACTTGAACTTTTCCTGCCATGCTGCCCATGAATAGTCTACCGAAGTTAACCCTTCATACCAACGCTTGGCGTTGCCTCTCAGTTTGGACACCGCACTAACTACAATTTGTTTGTCTGACCAATTATGTATTCGTGCTATCTCGTTAACTTTACTTAGCCAAGTTTTGATATTTTGATTTTTAGCTGATGGATCGAATTCTGGTATTATGTTGACAAAATTTATCTTTTCACCACTACTATTGGATACCCTGTCTAAAAATTTGGAAAACTTTTCAAAGAACTCACCACTCTGGTGGTCTGCTGGCGCGCTGTACGATGTTGAGGCTCGGCGAAGGTCTCGATTAGGTGTGCGCAGGTCTCGGTGGTGCATGTCGCGCAAAGGGCTGCGACTGCGACTGCGCCGCTGATCGTCGTAGCTACGACGCTCCCGGCTGCGTCCTCCAGCGCGTGGAGAGCTGCCACTGCGGTGCAAGTCACGCTTGCGGCGTGCGTCGCCACTGCGTCGATACGGGCTGCGACCACGCAACTCGTGACCTCGTCTACCAGCTGGGTGTGGGCTGCCGCTGCGCCGCGAGCTGACGACATCGCTGTGGCAGCGCTGCGGCCAGCCGCCATGACAAGTGCTGCTGCGGTCGACGGCATGCCGTGGGCTCTCGCCACGACACGCACTACTGCGATCAACAGCATGCTGCGGGCTCTCGCCACGACACGCACTGCTGCGATCAACAGCATGCTGCGGGCCCTCGCCACGACACGCACTGCTGCGACTGATAGCGCGCTGATGCATACTGCGACTGCGGCTGCGGCGCTTGCTCCCGCTGCGTCGATGTGGACTGCGACTACACCGATGGTTGTCGAAGCTGCGTCGCACGCTACCAGCATCGTGGGATCCGCGGCTACGCTCGCATCTTTGTTTTTCTTCCATGTTTACTGAAACCAAAATTTAAATCCGAAACAAGCTATGTCCTCTTTACGTAACTATACCCTTGAACTGAAACTTTCGTCAGCATTACACATTAGTGTACTACAACTCTTCTGACAAAACAGAAAATCAAGAAAGTGAATCCGGATTCAAATTAATAATTACACTTACCTTTTCTTTTAAAATAAATTTTCTAGGTTGTACTCGTGATTTAATTTTATTTTTACTTCCACTAATTACCGGTTTGAATTACTTAAAATTTCTATTAGAATATCATGTCAATATTTAAAACTTTATACAAGTAAACCATATTTTTATGCCAAATAACAGATCTAACACAATAAATAAAGTAAAAAAAAAGAAAAGAAAAAATGCAATGTTGTCACATACCTTTATTTTGTCCGATCCCACTTCTGAATTTGTTAAACACAGTAAAACTCGAGATATTCCACAAGTTCTTTAATCGTGCTCTCAAGTAGATCGAATAGCAAATCTATACCAAATCACAATACACTGACTTTTATACTCTAAGCCCCACCACGGAGGCACCACACCGGATATTGACATTAGTCATGATACAAAATACAAAGCGCAGTGATACCATCTTAAGGAAAATTGTGAGTATCCGGAAACCACTTTTGACAGATAGACTTGTTGTTTATTTTAAACGATACGAATGTATTTTGTAGATTTGACAAGTGCCAACACTCAATTTACAGAGTTTTCTGTTCGTTTTAGCAAAAATAGTGTTTACAATAGTGTTCGCGATAATACAACGTGTTTGACTTCGAGGAAGTTCATTGTTTCGAGGATGTTTCAGGTAACGAATGCTTACACATATATATTTTAATAATTCTTGTTCTATACTATGATTTAAGATATCTACGTTTTATCGGATGCGTGTAACAATAACGATCTAGTTTGCGGGGAGTGGATTCCACTGGAACACTTCTATGTATTTTGACCGGTTTACAGCAGGAATTCCTGACCGGAGTCCGATCAGTAAATTATTATACTGTAGAAATGTAAGTATATATTGTATTTTTACATCTCGCTGTAATTTGTTTCTATCAATAAATAATAATTGATTTGATTTAAGCATGACAGTGGTTGTTATTTGACTGGCTGAAAGAAATTTCTTTTGAAATAAATCCGCCTTTGCACGTAATTTTTATCACAAACCTGTTATTTAACCCAAACCTGTTAAAATCAATTTGGTAGTCTACAAAGCAATAGCAGTACCATGTCATTCCAACGGTATAACCCGCGCACATTAAATAGGCATTTCTAGCGGAGAAGATCGAGTCCAGCGAGGCACTGAATTAAGCAGTACGGGTTATACCATTGCAATGAGATTGGTTACTAGACTGCCGATAGTCTGAATGAAACGACCATTACCGGACTAATAAGACTCTATTGAACAACTATCCATTTTAAAGACTTGCTCCCCAGTTCTTCCCTACTGCCTTCTCAATGTCGTCGCACCTCCTAGCTATGGGTCGGTATAGTCTGTTAGCTTTTAGAATATAACTCGGGCTCTAGAGTAGGCTTCGCTTTTTTTTGCCGAAAGCACACGAGTGTAATACTACTTCCTGCTGTGTATAAAACTTTTCTTCACAGTTTATTTATTTCGTCAGATTATTTCGTCCTCACTGAATATTACATAAATTCACGCCTGTAAGCCCGAGGAGTAGGTAGAGACGGGCCTGTTTTATAGAACTGAACTTCATGGTTTGCTATGAAAATTTGACGTCCATTGCAAAGTTGGTTAACCCACCTGTTTAACAAGTAGGAAAACTACGCAATGTGTATCGAATTGTCATACTGTAGTTTTATGAAACTCGGCCCAGGCCTTACCACATACCACGATTCTGAATAGCCTTCTTTTTCTTCTTCAGGCTATATGTTAGTCCGCTGTTGGACATATCCCTCTCCTAATGAGCGCCATAGCGCGCTGTCTTCAGATTGCCGCATCCAGCATCTGCCGGCAGTTTTTCGCAGATCGTCATCCCACCAAGTCAGAGGGCGTCCTACACTACGTTTGCCGAGTCGCGGTCTCCACTCAAGAACACGTTTACTCCATCGGTTAGAATAACCTATTTTGCTTAAATAGTCACTAGCACGCACGCCGGTTTCGGGTACTTTTTATCTTGCCCTTCGCCAACAAGTCCCTTATTATATAATGAAAATGTAGGTTATACTACGTAGGTGGGTAGTAATAGGTTTTTTTTTATTCAGGACCGGTGTACATTTTGCCGTTTTTTTGTATTGAGTTTTCATATAATACTGAAAGTTTTCACGATTTATTTATTTTATATTTTTAAGGACATTTTTTGTGCAAACTAAGTATTCGATGACAATCATAAAGATATAGTTCACAGGGCCTGTAACCGAAATCCACAAATAGACTATTCATAATTAAAATATAAATTTAATATACGACGACATTAAAAATATACCTCGACAACGCTTTAATATATTTTCTATAATAATATAATCAATGTTTAGTATATTATACTTCAGTATAATAAAAGAATAAGTACTTACAAAAGAATTGAAATTATTAATAAACTAGCTGACCCAGCCAACTTCGTACCGCCTAACAGTCGATTCTTAATTTTTTTTAATTTTTTTCCTTCGTAAGAACCATCCTCGTACTTCATGGAATATTTTAAAAAAAGAATTAGCGAAATCGGTTCAGCTGCTCTCGAGATTTGCGCTTACCAACACATTCGGGGATTCATTTTTATATTATAGAGATATAGAATACTGTTAAATCATATTAGGGGAAAGTTGACTTCCGATTGAGAAGCCGGCGCTCTGCCGCTCCGCTGTCACCACCCTAAGAATATAAACAAAGAAAATCCAATTTAGTTTTCCTATCCAGTGCCGTAATTGTATAATTTATGGATTAATTTATAGACCTATTAGACTTATTAGACGCTGACTGTAAAACGGAAGGTCTCGGGTTCAATCCCCGGCCGGGTCAAACTAGGAAACGAACTTTTCTAGTTTGTCTCGGGTCTTGGATGTTATCTATGTATTTATTGTATTAAATATATCGTTTAGTTAGCACCTATAACACAAGTAATTTAGTTGTACTTAGTATAGGGCTAACGAGATCTGTGTAATATGTCCATGAATATTTATTTATTTAATTAATCATAATTGTGACTCTATTTTTTTCTACTTCTGCAATAAAGTGTTCTCTATCTATCTAGGTATCTCAAACTATCAAAGTAAAGCCTTTCAGCCTCCCAGTTCTTGAGAGTTTTTTCAGCTTTGGCAGTGGGTAAGTATGTAACAATACATTGTGAGCTATAACCACCGTACTGGTGACATAACTAGGTATGTAGAGTAAACTTGCCGGCGCATCGACCTTAACACGCGTGTACTGCAACCAGTTGCGTTAAGGATCGCTCTTCAGCGCTAAGGTATTGGCCAATTTGCTGTCGACGATACCCTATTTGCGTGTTAAAACTTCATCTCTCGCGGCCAGTCCATTGTCAACCTTTTCGCCGCAGGTCAGAGTGGCATTCGGTCTGTTTTTTTTTACCACCTTCCGCTGTAGATCGCCGGTGTTTTTTTTATGTGCTATACAGTGCTGCAGAAAACTCGGTTGAGGATTGACGTCGCGCTCGGTACGGATTTCCGGTGGTTCACCGTAGAAATATTTCTTTCTCTCTTTTTCTGTCGATGTAGGTTTTATTGCGCGTGTATGTTCAAAGGTTTAAGTGTAATTTGTTTTACGGGCATATCGTTTGACTGCGCAATAAATACTCTGGAATTCTGTTAAGCAGGTGCTTTGCCTTTGGCGTAAATTAAATTGGAAAATATTAAATATTTATTTAGTTATATATTAAAGTATGAGTATTGTGAATCATTAGGAAATAGTACTATTTATTTATCCTAAATATGTAATATATATATATTCTTTTATTTTATCAATAGTTTTACGTTTCGAGTTTCAGTTTTATGTAATTTATTATAGATTTATAAATCGCGTAAAAAGTATCCTAAAAAACCTATCAGGTTGAGCAAGTACTTTGCTTTTTTTAAATTTAAATATAAGTCTTTCGAAAAATATTATTAATAATTTTTTTCTTGTGCCAGAAAAAAATTTACAATTGGTAGGAAAATACTACTTATTTATTCTGAATGTTAAAATACTTTTATCTATAATATAAAAATGAATCCCTGAATGTGTTGGTAAGCGAAAATCTCGAGAGCAGCTGAACCGATTTCGCTGATTTTTTTTTTAGAATATTCCTTGAAGAACGAGGATGGTTCTTACGGAGAGAGAAATAAAAAAAACTGTTAGATGGTACGAAGTTCGCTTGGTCAGCTAGATTTATCATAATAATGTAAATTTCCTCAGTAAAATTATCCTGAATATTCGCATCAGGTTCAGCAGGTACTTAGGAAGTGGTTCACGTACAAAACAGGATTGTTTCGAAAGTACTATTAATACTGTAAATGTAAGAACACGTTAGAACAAATTTCCACTGATAAGTAGAAATGTGGTACAATTTATTATAAATTCTTCAATCGTTTATTTATAATACAATAGATATAAAAATATTTATATTTATAAATATAATTAATAAGTTATATATTTATACTAATTAAATAAATTTATTTTAATATATCTTTTCCAATTCAGATTAAAACTGTAAAGTATTACGATAAATAAAATATAAAAATACGTTTATAAATTTATCATAGTTCTTTTTCCAACTTAAAGCTGCGAAGAAAAAGGCATTCCCCAAACCGAATATTTTAAGAATTCCTTTTTTGTAGGCTCATGGTGCTTTCACTACAAGTGTTTGAGTACAATAATATCAGTATAGTATCTATTGAGTGAATCCCAGTGACTGGCACACCTGAAAAATGTTCAAAAACCTGATGAAGCCCATGGGACCCTTCTTACGTCAGTACGTCATAGTCATCGCGGGTAAGTACTGCATTTGTTTTGTAAACTTCTCGGTACAGTCGACGGAACCTATCTGTAACCTAAGTACTAACAGCTCTACCGAGAACTAAACGACCAAATAATATTTTTGCAAAGGAATTTAGGCTATTAATGATCGTGATCCAGATATAAGAGATTTAAAGTTACATCATTTAGATCAGAGTGTTTTCTAGAGACTTCTATTCTTAACTAACTCCAATACTACAAAGATCTACTGACTCACCATAATAATTTATTTTCCGATATATATGGTTCGGTGGAATAGTACGATTCCATCTTTAAAATTTAAGTGCATCAAAAGCATCAATAAATAAATATGTACTATCTTTCTATTTTTGAATCATCTGAATCGGAGTCTATTTTTAGAGACTTCAGTTCCTAGCAAATACATATGAGAAATCTGAATGATATGGTAAGAGCGATAGATAGATTTTTGTAGAAGAGGAGTTAGGAAAGGAGTTAAAGTCTCCAGAAATAACCCTGTTATAGACTATCTTTCTTTAAATCACTTAGACCTAGATAAGGGTACTTTCTAGAGACTTTAGTTCTAAACTAACTCCTCACTTGTAAGGAACTAACTCCTCACAAGTAAAGGACCACCTAGTTTGGCAATTAGCTGACTTGATAACTGTACCATTAGCCTTTAAGTGATTTTGTAAACACCTGAAGACTAATAATGTATGTTGCTCTTTATGGCGAGAAAGAAACTTTTACTTTATTTTACTTTACTTAAGTAGATCGCAGAGTTCAGTTAAATAGAATGAAAGAGAGCATTTCCATTTCCTTTTCGTTGTAACGCCTCTCGCTCGCCCCCGGGTATAATAAACACCAACTTAAAATTAAAATAAAATTTATTAGCTTAGAACGTGATGACATGTTATTAAATATGAGTTCACATTCTGTTAGGTATATTCTAACATGCAAATATGTTATTAAAGTTTATTTATATAATTGAAATGTCAAAATACCATTACAAATTATAAATAATATAAACTTGAGAGGAATGATACAATTCAGGCTCGTGAGTTGAAGATCGATTGCAGTGATCTGTATCATCTTTCCCCTCTCTAATCCATATCTTCCCATGTCTAGTCGATTGTCAAATGACTTTACATGCGCCAAATTTAGTATTGCATTATCGACGCATTTGCAACACAAAGGTGTAGGTCAAGTGGTGCCCACTGTACTCCATTGTCCGACAGCCAAAGAGAGTAGATAACGTATATTTGCTAAACATGCAGTGCAGCGGGGCGATTGGCAATAAACAGCTGAAATTATAGAGTAAGAATTTGCTAAGATATGCCGTCAATTGTACGGTATCTTCGTAAATATTTTATGCTGGTTTTCTCCTGGGGTACAATAAAGACTTCTAGACAACACAATCGTTTGTTCTGGTGCCCAGCTAGGATACCCTGTGCTAGGGTGACCTTGTAAGGACATCACAAACGTGGAAATACACCCAAATTGAAGCCATTTAGTTTGTACAAATGTACAACTCCCAGTGGAAATAGAACTTTCGACCTGGCATGGTACAGGACGTGAAACCACTAGACCGACTAGGTAGAATATTCTTCAGGGAAGAAACCCGTGCCCCTCTGTGGGGACATAATGAGTTGATGATGATGATGAATAGGTACTATTGCAGGCAATGATGGATTGACTACGCAGTTAAAAAAAAATATATATTTTTTTTTACGTAGCCTCCATGTTGTGTGCCTCCCCCAATTAAGTCCAGAGTTTTCTGTCCTGGGCCACCTCAGACCACTCCGGCAGATGGTTGTCGAGATCACCTCTCCACCGTCTTCTAGTCCGGCCTTGATTTCGATGTCCGTCGTGTGGCACCCACTCGGTGGCGAGTTTCGCCCACTTATTCGGGTGAATTCGACTGACGTGGCCATCCCAGCTCCACTTCAGTTTAACCCTAAAAAGCTTATTCTGAATTAATTTACTTACATACGGTTATGCTCTTGTCCATGCCCAACAGTGGGCGAACACGGGCTAATTGATGGAACAGTAAACAATATTTAAAGTTTTTGAAATAAAACTTTCCTAAGTAATATTATTGAATTATAATCGGAAATACATAGAGAACACTTTATTGTACATAATAAAGGAAATTACACAGATATTTACTAGGCTATATCCTCCTAAGCCCTGGAGGTCACACTTACTTCAAGTCTTCTAAAACTACGTAGATTTTGAAGAACTTTTTCTTTTTGTTGTTCAAAAATGATGAAGAAAATATTAGACCTGGAACAGTAAGTTTTCCGGACTTCCTACTAAATCATTGGGTGTGAATTAAGGATGTTATTCGTGATGTCCTATTTTTAGGACACCAGGGCTTAGTAGGATATACTTACTAGGCTATCCGGTTTTCGGTTTATCTGGTTATTAATAATATTTAAAGTATTTTATTACACACGAAGACACAACACAGGATAGTAGTAAAAGAAAATACATGTACAAATTCAATTCAATTCAATTGATTTATTTCAGACAATTTTAGTCCATATTTACATTTAAAATTATAATATTTTGAGTTAGCAATAGTCTTATGTAAGCCCCGGTTTCTAATACACTAACAAGCCATGAATATACTGTTAACAGTAGATTAACAGATTGTTAGTGCACGAGAAACTGGGGGGCAGTAGGTATGGTAATTTTTTTAAACCACAGCAGTAGAATATACCATTATTGTTACATACCTTTATTCACCCTACGTGCAAAGGCGATCTTATTTCTTCCAGTAAACCTTGCGGAGTGAGGAGTGGACGTGTTAAACGCGTCTACGCACGTACATAAATTATAATTTTTACGTGCTTATGACATTGTATTAATGATAATATTATGAGTTACCTGGTTACATTTATTAAAGTTTAGTACTTATGAAAGTTTTTTTCCATAGAACGAATGAAAGTACTTATTTGTTGTTAGGTATAATAAAATGAAAATATTTTAATCAAAGTAGCGCAGAAACTGCGGCTTAATGAACATTGTAATGTTCATTAAGCCGCAGTTTCTGCGCTACTAGGTGTCCATTTCAAAATCTAGATCATTTTGGAGAAAAAATGGACAAAAAAACTCCAAACTTAGTCTTTTCAAAGTCCTTAATTAACAAAGTTTACATAATTTAAAAAAAAACTCATGCATTGTACCTACAGGCTTTAATTCCAGACATCATTGTCATCTAAATAATTCTTAATATTATAGTAGCCCTTTTCGCACAAAGTACACATTTTTTTAACTGGGTTTCAATCAAACTTAATATAATTCAGGGATTTTATTATAGCAACGTATAAAATGCCCCATGAAGGATAAATCAACTTTTGCCAGCCTAAATCTTGGTATGAAAAGGTTAAGTTTATTTCTAGTATTTACATTGTGTTGGCTATGTACAGTTTTAACAAAATCAACACTAAATAAAGTATAACTCACTTATACTAATTAATACTAGTTTTAGATAAGTTAAGTACCAAGTACCAACAGAGTTGTTTTCTGGTCGATTACTTATTACATAACATAACATTTACATACAGGCACATACATTCATCTATATTCCATACCAGAGTGTCCCATAGAAGCGCTCGTGGCCTAGTCGAAACGAGTGATTGAAATCAATCACTTAAGTTAAGCAACAACAGGCGCGGTCAGGTGCAGGATGGTGCAGATGCAGTTGATCGTCCCTTGACTACCGCTAGTGGCATTTTTCCGAGCGCTTCCGTGCACGAAAGGCACGTTAAGCCGTTGGTGCCCGCTGTCATGTATTGGCAGTCGTTAAGCCATGTCAGAGGCCTTATGGGCGGCTTGATAACTTCTGACAGTAAGGCGCGCCACTGTCTTACAATCCTCCACCAACCAAGACTTGGCCCCCATGGTGGAGTATGGCCTAACCTTCCTGCGATGCAAGATCCGTGCCCCAGCAGTGGGGACACACAATTTTTTAATTACAAATTACATAACCCCGGCTTCCAAACTATCCAGGAATCAGCGTGTAGAACAATAATCGAATGAAAATTTGGTGTGTTCTTAGTCGGTCGACTCTAGAAGATATGTACTACGACCTTGGCCGGTTTAGCACGGAGTAAAATGAAGTGCAGTTGCCGTTATCGTCCATTGTTGACTTCGGCGATAAAGTAATAAGTTACCGTGCATCGTGTACTTTTTTACGGTGTTATTTATAATTATGTTATTTATTTACGTAGTTTCTTTAACCACAGGCTATTTAAAATTCTCAGATTAAACAATCTGTGGTTGTGTACTACAGTTTAAATAGACTGCAGTACACAACCACAGATTCATCCGGTCTCTGACCGTTAGACTTCATTCACTTCTTTTGAATTATGCTGCATAGAAATTTACATTACATTAACTCGGTCCTAAATTACCTCATCACCTCAAATTTATATATCATCAGTATGCTATTATTCTACTTTACCTATTCTACCTACTAGTTATGTTGCAGCCATATTTGTCTCTATAGATGGCGTTGTATAGAAAGGCTAGATCGTATAATGTAAATATTGTAATTGGTAATATATAAGGGTTTTATGATAATAAACCGTGCGTTCTGTCGATATAGCTGAGTGCTTAGTGCGAGTTTGACAGATCCAATCGAATAACTTTACTACCGCGTTAATCGAGCATTGAATAGTGAGTATGAGTAAGTTAACCGTTCGAACTGGCAAAACGCTGTCACAGTACAACTCGCACTCGCGTTTATTCGTGTTTTGGCTGGTAAACGTGTCCACTTCTCAACGTTAACCATTACAACTCGCACTCAGCAATTTTAATTTCCATACTTGTCGCTAGGTGGCGCTTCCTCGATGCCATAGAAATATGAGTTTACGTTAACGCGATCGAGTAGTTAAAAAACTCGCACTAAGCCCTCAGTAAACAGTAATAGGTAGGTCGGCGCCTGAACACCCATCATTTACCGTCACCCATTGGTTGGCTAGAATAAAATACTAATTAGTATCCCGTCTATTGTACCTACAATATTTATTTGGTGCAATAATAATACGCACATACTCACACACAAATACACGCTAATCCTCACATTTTTACTCGCAGTCTTTTACGCTCATTCACTCTCTCGTTTACTTGTATTGTGTAGACACACACACACACACATATCTTCTTCTTCTTCAGGCTATATTAGTCCACTGCTGGACATAGCCCTCCTCTAATGAGCGCCATAGCGCAAGGTTGTGCCATCATTGGGGGGTAATGCCCATAATCCCCACGCTAGGCATGCGGGTTGAGGATCGCAGTTTGGTGGAATTGTACTGCAGGGGGCGCCGCTGCCCACCCCCTGGTTTGTGTCCCTTAGTCGCCTTTTACAACACCCGCGGGAAGAATTTGGGTTGGTGGTATTCTCTAGGCCGACACCACACAGCAACACGTATAACATAAACTCACGCCTGTATCCCAGAGCGGAAGGCAGAGACCAGCGACTGCCTTGATCTTCTTCAGGCTATATTAGTCCACTGCTGGACATAGCCCTCCCCTAATGAGCGCCATAGCGCCCTGTCTTCAGCTTGCCGCATCCAGTATCTGCCTACAGTTTTTCGCAGATCGTCATCCCACCTTGTCGGAGGGCGTCCTGCCTTGATCCTGCAGTGTAAATAAATTAATTAGCCCATTCGGTTCCGTGGCGAAAAATCATTGTGTTTTTAGTAAAAGGGCCAGTTTTTGAATTGAGAATTTTGCTAAGAAATTCGAAGAGGCAGCAACACAGCTATGTGTTGCTGCCTCTTCGAATTTCTCAGCAAAGAAAGTGACAGATCATTTCTTAAGTATTTACATAGTGTCACATAGAAACTGTGACTTACTGAATTTTGTTAGTTAAACTAGGTGTTAAAATCAAAATTTTTTTGAAGTGAAAAAATGGACAAGTTATCTATAGTATAAAAATGAATCGCTGAATGTGTTGGTAAGCGCAAATCTCAAGAGCAGCTGAATCGATTTTGCTAATTCTTGTTTTAGAATATTCCTTGAAGTATTAGTATGGTTCTTGCGGACATAAAATAAAAAAATTAAAGAATCAAGTTGGGCGGTACAAAATTCGCTGGGTCAGCTAGTCTCTATAATATAAAAATGAATCGCTGAATGTGCTGGTAAGCGCAAATCTCGACAGCAGCTGAATCGATTTCGTTAATTCTTTTTTTAGGATATTACTTGAAGTACGAGGATGGTTCTCACGGAGAGAAAAAAAAAGAATCGACAGTTAGGCGGTACGAAGTTCGCTGGGTCAGCTAGTCACTATAAGATAAAAGTGAATCGCTGAATGTGCTGGTAAGCGCAAATCTCGAGAGCAGCTGAACCGATTACGCTAATTCTTTTTTTAGGATATTTCTTGAAGTACGAGGATGGTTCTCACGGAGAGAAAAAAAAGAATCGACAGTAAGGCGCTACGAAGTCCGCTGGGTCAGATAGTAGGTATTTAAATAAATCTATCAAATATATAATTTTCAATATATCTAAATAACTAATGTGTATCTGATCATTACCTACTAATCATGTCTTCGAAATTTCCGCTAATAGATAGCGCTAAGCAGCATTAAGATCGCCTATATGCAAAAAAACTATGCAATAGGGATTTTAATATTAACAACTTTAACGTGATGAGAAATTAACATTTAATACAAATTAAAAGCAAGGTGCTCTTCGCTAATGAATATGCAAATCGCCGAGTCAGTACCTGCATAATAACTGTACCAACCTTCCATTTCCCAGTACCTAGGTACTGTTTTCTGAAACAATACGTTTTGGTGCCGTTTCAAACGGAAAATTGCGTAGTAGACTTTAATGAACGATCTTACGGATTACAGACGGCCGGGCCAATCTCTTTCATTGTCCACTTCCTTGAGACACGGAGATGTATTAAGATGCCTAGCAAGCACAGATTAACTTACGTACAGATGACGGCAATAATCATGACTCCTGTGCACTCTACTGCGCTATGTTAAGGTCGACTTTACAATGTACATGCAGTGCTGGCGCTTTACTTGGCTATTGGATTTCATGAATGTGTCTATCGATGATATTACTTTGCAGGTTTTGCATAATCAGAGGTAAAGATTCCTCAGTAAATCCGACAGTGGATTGTTGGTATTTTCCAAAACCCCGTTAGATTGTCTTATTGGTAGTGGCGCTGATTTTGATTTGTGCAAATGAATTTCCACGTTTACGTTGTTGGATTTTCATGTTTGTATTGCTGGAATTCTATGTTTCGGTTGCTTCATTGACACTGTTGGTAGTCCGTCAGATTCCGATCGCATTCTAATCGATGCGATCTTCTTCGCGAGGGATGCATTTTAAATTTTCTCGGGTTATACCAATGGAATGTCATTGTATTGTTATTGGTTTTAGGACTACCAAATAGAGGCAATTAATAACTACTGTCGTGGCTTATATAATTACATACAAAACATAACCTCACGCCTGTTTTCCGGAGGGGTAGCCAGAGACCAGGGACTGCCACTTACCACGATCCTGACAGATCACCTTCGCTTCATCGACGTTCATAAATCGTTGCATGCACGCACGGCGGATCCGGGTACTTTTTATCTTCCCCTTTGCTAACACATCTCCTATTTGTATAATAATTCCCCTGTTAATATAATTCAATTGAAAAATTACGTTACGTTAGAATCTTGATTAGACTCTAGGGCCAGGACAACGGATGGATTGGTTGGAAGTTATTTAAGGGTTCAGTACCCACAAGGTAATAACGGGAGCCTTTTACTAAGACTCCACTGTCCTTCTGTCACCAGGCTCCATCTTATGAACTGTGATAACTAGATAGACCAAATTTTCACAGGTGTTGTATTTCTGTTGCCGCTTTAATAACAAATACAAAAAAGAATAAAATAACTGGGTTTTTTATTTGGGTTGCCATACAACAACCGTGATTTTTTTACTTTGATATTGATTGCGGCATATGTAGACGCTTGAATTGTTTCATTGTATATTAATTTTGAAATTAAATAATTTAGTTATTTTAACTACTAAAATAAAGTGAATACTACATTTTTTCCATCATCATTATCAACCCATTATGTCCCCATCGAAGGGCACGGGTCTCTTCCCGAAAATAAGGTATAGGCCATACCCCACCACGAGGACCAAGTACGGATTGATGAATTTGCACAGTATTTTGATCGATATTAATAACGGCAACAGTTAGACGCGTGAAATACTCAAATGTTGTACATGTAATGGGACGGAACCCTTCGTGCGTGAGTCCGACTCGCACTAAGCCGGTATTTTTTCATTTCTGTCGTATGGAAATCCACAAATCAATGTGCCCTATGTGTTCAGCAATGAGCCGTTTTTAGCAGAAATTAACAAAGCATGGCTCTTATAGGCGTACACATATAAGAACAGCGACACGCCTGTCAAATTTAACTTTGCACAGATGAATTTTGACAGGCGTATTCCGGTTCTTCTATGGCCACGCGTGTAAGCGCCGTCTATAATTGCTTTGTGAGTTTATGCTGAAAATGGCTCATTCTCTAACGAAGATTGTCGATTATTATGAGTGCAGTGAACCGTGGATATCCATTATGCCTAATTTAATTTATTCACGGTGCGGCCAGTTGGCAATTTAACTGTTCAACACGATACAATAACATTATCGTCGAAAATTGTGAAAACATAAAAGAATGAAATCACTTTCGGAGATTGCAATGCCTGCCTAGGTACTCTGATTTCTCAAGTATTTTTTCAATACACCTTCTAGCTTGCTGTTTGTACAATCGATAGCAGGTTGACCTTGACATTTATGTTGCAAAGTCACCTGTGTCTAATCTTAAAGAATTTAAACACTTAATAGTGTGTGGTAAACGGACCACAGCTATTTAAACTGCATTTGAGGTGTGTTTTAGAGGGATTGGACTTTTATAAATAACACTATAATTTTTGAAATAAATCTTTCGCAAGCGCTACACATGACTCATATGAATCCGAATCATCTTACCTGATTTTTGGTTGGAAGTGGAACCTGGTCGGACTCTTCCGACAAAAAATCAAGTGTGTTGACCTTGACATGTTGCAAAAACCTCTGTATCTAATCTTGAGGAATCTAAGGTATAAATAATAGTCTGCGGTTATGGGACTGCAGCTATTTAAACTAGATTTGAGTAGTGTTTTAGAGGAACTCTGTTTTTACAAAAATTATCTACAGTAATTTTTGAAATAAATATTGTGTAAGCGCTCATACACGATTCATTTGAATCCGAATCATCTTACTTGATTTTTGGTCGGAACTGGAACTTGGCCGGACTCTTCCTAGGAAAAATCAAGTATCCGGATTAATCCGGATACCAAGTTGACCTTGACATTTATGTTGCATGAAACGATGACTTTGTTTTCTAAGTAATGTATACATTAATTTGTGAACTTATAGTAGCAATGCCACTTGCTAACGGTGACGGAAAACACCGTGAGGAAACCTTAGCGTCTGAAGTGTTAATATACCTCAGCGCTTGCTATATACTATGGCCTTACTATGAGGCCACGTGCGGAAAATCTCAGGTCTAAGTGACGGACTCGGTGGCGCAGCGGTTTGGCATGCCGACTGTCAAACCGAAGGTCTCGGGTTCGATCCCCAGCCTGGTCACACTAAGAAACGAACTGTTCTAGTTTGTTTCGGGTCTTGGATGTTATGTATTTATTGTATTAAATCTATCGTCGAGTTAGCACCTATAACACAAGTCATTTAGTTGTACTTAGTACAGGGCTAATGAGATCTGTGTAATATGTCCATGAATACTTATTTATTTATTATTTAACTATATTTTGAAAACTTATTTAGAGGCTAAAAATTCCACCCATGCCGGGATTCGAACCCGCGACCTCTTACTATCCGTGCCAGCGCTCTTTCCAACTGAGGTAATTGGCTCTTTACAATATTCTCTGTATTACGTACAGAGAATATTGTATCGTTATTTGACTGTGTGAAGCGTGTCAAAGCAAGGTATTTTAAAGTCAGGCAATGAGCCGGTAGAAGCGCCATTGAAGGATGACGCTTCGCATCGCAATTTACTATTCAATAAATCTCTTCACAATGGCGTTTTCCGGTCTGTTATATGGTATAAGGAGGGATATGATCCAATTATGAAATAATTATAGTTTAAAAAAAAACATGCTTCTATGGTAAACAGAACTAAGTTGAACAGTTGTTTAAGTGCAATACAAGTATGATTAAGAATAAAAATAAGTAAAAAAAATCTTCATGACATTCCATTAAAGAAACATTATCAATTATATTTATGAATAACATTATCATAATAATTATACTATTTTTATTTTTAATGCACTAACCCGTGCTAAGGACAAATTTAAAAACCTATTTAGAGGCTTAAAATTTCACCCATGCCGGGATTCGAACCAGCAACCTCTGGCTATCCGTACCAGCGCTCTACCAATTGAGCCAATGGGCGACTCACGGCATCAGTGAAATTTCGAAAAATTTCACCCATGCCGGGATTCGAACCCGCAACCTCTTGCGGGTTCGAATCCCGGCATGGGTGATATTTTTAGCCTCTAATTAGGTTTTTAAATTAGCATAATTACTTATTTTTTTTATTATTATATCCCAGAGTGCCAAATTTTTATTAAGTTGTCTGGATTTTTATTAAGTCGCCGATAAGACCGCCAATTGTATAGCATTACTTAGATTCAAGAAATCAAGGTTGTATTGTTTTTTCTGCATGTGCAATAAAGTGTTCTCTATCTATCTATCGATCTTTGATAAATTAATAAAATAAAATTAATAAAATAAATCAAACGTTTTAATGTGGACTAAAATCTAATTCAAAAATTCCTTTGCAAGCGTACAAACATACAAATACATAATAGTCCTAGTACTAGTGCTACTCGTAGTATAATTTTTTTAAATGGTTTTGGACTTTATTTCAAAGTAATAAAGGCGTATTTTTCCGAGCGCTTCCGTGCTTCGCAGGGCTCATTAAGCCGTTGTTGCCGGCTGTCATGTAATGGCAGTCGTTAAGCCATGTCAGTGGCCTTATGGGCGGCTTGATAACTTCCGACAGTAAGGCCCGCCACTGTCTTACAATCCTCCACTAACCCGGACTTGGCCCCCGTGGTGGAGTATGGCCTAACCTTTCTGCGATGTAGAAAGAGACCCGTGCCCCAGCAATGGGGACTTACAAGGGTTGATAACAACGGTGTAATTTATTGTGGGAATTATTTATACCATTGCCTGGTAAGATTTCAGTAGTCGGGTGTTTTGCTCTTATAGTTACTTAGTTTTTTTATCTTCTATGTACTATCATAAAACTCTGTCTGTACACGTGTTGAGTTTCATCATTATCATTTTTGGTGATTAGCTGTCGCCCACGATTTTGTTCGCCATGAATTTTACGTATTTTTCCGGGATCAAAAGTAGCCTATGCGCTATTCTAGACCAGTGTTTCTTAACCTGTGGTCCGCGGACCCCTGGGGGTCACAAGCATATGTATATACTATTTTTATTTTTAATGCACTAACCCGTGCTAAGGAACAAATTTAAAAACCTATTTAGAGGCTAAATTTGCTCCTTAGCACGGGTTAGTGCATTAAAAATAAAAATAGTATAATCATGTGGGTACAGTGATATCGTTCCGATGTTAAAACCTAACTGCAAAGTAGGTAGTCGGGGCTGTAAGTAATGCAATTTGCTTAAGTCAGATGTCGCTGCCTGTACGTAATACAGAGAATAGTGTAAAGAGGTTCGAAATTTCACTGATGCCGTGAGTCGCCCATTGGCTCAATTGGTAGATCGCTGGCACGGATAGCCAGAGGTTGCGGGTTCGAATCCCGGCATGGGTGAAATTTTTAGCCTCTAAATAGGTTTTTAAGCATATGTATGGTAAATGTTCTATAGATAAGACTCCGAAGTCTTATCTATAGAACATTTAACAATCACATCACACTAATATTATAAAGACGAAGGTCTGTGAGTGTGCATATTTGTTACTTCTTCACGTCTAAACGGCTGGAGCGATTTCATAAAATTCGGTATGGAGTTAGCTGACACCCTGGATTAACACATAGGCTACGTGTTACTGCAGGAAAATATCTTATTCCTATAGGAAAATCGATAAACCGTGGGAAATACCGCGGGGCACAGCTAGTAATATTATAAAGGCGAAAGTTTGTGAGTGTGCATATTTGTTACTTCTTCGCTTCTAAACGGCTGGAGCGATTTTAGTAAAATTCGGTATGGAGTTAGCTGACACCCTGGATTAACACATAGGCTACGTGTTACTGCGGGAAAATATCTTATTCCCATGGGAAAATCGATAAACCGTGGGAAATACCGCGGGGCACAGCTAGTAATATTATAAAGGCGAAAGTTTGTGAGTGTGTATATTTGGTACTTCTTTACGTCTAAACAGCTGGAGCGATTTGAATAAAATTTGGTATGGAGTTAGCTGACACCCTGGATTAACACATAAGCTACGTGTTACTGCGGGAAAATATCTTATTCCTATAGGAAAATCAATAAACCGTGGGAAATACCGCGGGGAACAGCTAGTTAAATTATAAAGGCGAAAGTTTGTGAGTGTGCATATTTGTTACTTCTTCACGTCTAAACAGCTGGAGCGATTTGAATAAAATCCGGTATGGAGTTAGCTGACATCCTGGGGTCACACATACGCTACGTTTTACTGCGGGAAAATATCTTATTCCCATGGGAAAATCCATAAACCTCGGGTAACACAGCTGAAATGCTGTATATCCTTTACAATTAATAAGATCTGGAACGACTTCAGGTGTTGTTTTATTTGTAGATTAGTAGTATAATAAAACAGAAAAAACTGGATGAAAACGGATAAGCAGGTAAAATAATCAGATCTGGTCGAAGGGTAAAGAAGTTAGTAATGATGAAAAATTAGGAAATCGATGTGTGACGTAATTTAAATATTTGAAAAGGATAGGTAGGAAAAGATATAAAAATGGTGTAAAGAGGTTTGCACCGTTACACAGCTAGTTAGGAATGCCAAAAAAAATTGTAATCGCTACGCATGCCCGCTACTAGGAAACGTGGCGAACGTGAGCCAACAGGCGAGACTACAATTCAGTAGTAACATCAACCCAAATATTATGAATTTGGATTGATGTTATTAATTTGGCTGACCTTTGTGGCGCAGCGGTGGTGCATCTGCCTACCATGCGAGAGGGCCCGGGTTCGAACCCCGGCTAGTTCGAACAAACAAAACAAATCCCCCCAGGTCTTGCATGTTCACATGTTTCTGATGTCGTTGTTTCTGGTTCCCACGACACAGGGTATCCTAGTGTGAGGCCAGAAGCAATGTGTGTGCCTGTATGTAAATATTATGTTATGGTGATGACTTCTAATTTCGTTAATTTAATTTCGGACCTCCTTAATAAATTATTAAGGAGGTCCTTAAAAATTTACTTAATTTCCAAAGGAGTCCGTGGAAAAAAAGGTTAAGAAATGCAGTAATAGACTATAATCTTTGCGCCAAATTTCATCCCAATCCGTTCAGCCGTTTTGGCACGATTGAGTAACAAATCCATCCATAAGTGTTCTCTATCTCTATCTATCTATCTACATGTAACTATCACATTTATTTTATTATATAGAAGAAAGATAATTTTCTAATACAAGGTTGGAGTAGTCCTTAAGTGTTTGTGACTGGAAAAGATTTAGATTAAGTGATCAGCTTTTCTATCAGCTTATTTATTGATTTAGATTAATTTAAAAACCTATTTAGAGGCTAAAAATTTCACCCATGCCGGGATTCGAACCCGCAACCTCTGGCTATCCGTGCCAGCGCTCTACCAATTGAGCCAATGGGCGATTTTTAGCCTCTAAATAGGTGTTTAACAGTGATATCATTCCGATGTAAAACCTAACTGCAAAGTGGGTAGTCAGGGCTGTAAGTGATGCAATTTGCTTAAGCCAGATGTCGCTGCCTGTACGTAATACATAGAATAGTGTAAAGAGGTTCAAAATTTCACGGTTGCCGGTGAGTCGCCCATTGGCTCAATTGGTAGAGCGCTGGCACGGATAGCCAGAGGTTGCGGGTTCGAATGGGTTTCACCGGCATGGGTGAAATTTTTAGCCTCTAAATAGGTTTTTAAATTTGTCCTTAGTACGGGTTAGTGCATTAAAAATAAAAATAGTGTAATTAGATTAATTTGCTAATGGTCATTCGACGCGATCGTAGCGTGGTGGCCTGGTCACGTATCGCTCACCAAAATAGTTGAGACTGATGGATGAAAATGGTGATGGCCGTTGGTTTTTCTTGGTTTGTAAAGTCAATTGAGAGTAGTTTGGCGTAAAATTTAACACTTTCGCAGATTTCTGCCCCCCTAAGGGCCTGTGCACACCACGCCTTTTAAACGCGCCGTCGACGCGCGTTTAACAACAATTTAATGCACAAATTGTTATTATTATTATTCCTATAGCCATTTTTTTCCTAAACAGAATTGATTAAACTACATTGCATAAGTAATTAATTAAAAAGAATTGTATATTAAAATTAAAATACATGCATTTATAAATTAATAGATTAAAACTGATAAATAAATTAGCTAGCATATTGGATTATATTTGAACTTAATTATAGACTTTGATATTATTTACATATAGTTTGGGACACCCATAATTGAGTGTCGGCCTCCTCCATCCCGTTCAAATTGTTATAGCAAACCATAAATAATATGAAATAGGTCCAGTATAAAATGAAAAATTCAACGTATTCATCGAAGCCACATGTATAAGATTTAAGATGTTTTTTATTTGACGTATATAGGCAGACACAGAATTAAAATACCGACGATCAATGACATTTACGAAGGAAACGAGCACCAGCACATGAGTAAAATGGAAGTATGCGACTACAAGGAAATAAATTAAATATCACAAAAAAACAGCGTAGCACCTCGAAAAACCAAAGAGCATTTTCCATGTTACACTATTTTTATTTTTAATGCACTAACCCGTGCTAAGGAACAAATTTAAAAACCTATTTAGAGGCTAAAAATTTCACCCATGCCGGGATTCGAACCCGCAACCTCTGGCTATCCGTACCAGCGCTCTACCAATTGAGCCAATGGGCGACTCACGGCATCAGTGAAATTTCGAACCTCTTTACAATATTCTCTGTATTACGTACAGGCAGCGACATCTGACTTAAGCAAATTGCATTACTTACAGCCCCGACTACCTACTCTGCAGTTAGGTTTAACATCGGAACGATCTGTACGTAATACAGAGAATATTGTAAAGAGGTTCGAAATTTCACTGATGCCGTGAGTCGCCCATTGGCTCAATTGGTAGAGCGCTGGTACGGATAGCCAGAGGTTGCGGGTTCGAATCCCGGCATGGGTGAAATTTTTAGCCTCTAAATAGGTTTTTAAATTTTCCATGTTTTTAAATTACCTGAGTACGCTGTTTTTATTAGCCTTTTATGTAATTTATAAAGTGGTTTCCTCTTAAAACTAAGATGAAATAGGACAGATAAATTGTGGTGCAAAATCAGGCCTAAAATTTTCTAAACAAAACATGGCTTATAGCTGGAAATCAGAAAAGGAAATTTGAAAAATGGAAATTTATGAAAAAAAATACGACCTTTTATCTAATCTAATTTAAGTTCATATAAAAAGATAGATAGATTACACTATTTTTATTTTTAATGCACTAACTCGTGCTAAGGAACAAATTTAAAAACCTATTTAGAGGCTAAAAATTTCACCCATGCCGGGATTCGAACCCGCAACTGATGCCGTGAGTCGCCCATTGGCTCAAGTGGTAGAGCGCTGGCACGGATAGCCAGAGGTTGCGGGTTCGAATCCCGGCATGGGTGAAATTTTTAGCCTCTAAATAGGTTTTTAAAAGATAGATAGATTATTATGTATTGTAAGTTAATAATGTATTGTATGTAAAGTAATGTATTTTTTGTCCATTTTTTTTCCAAAATTATCTACATATCAGGTGGCAGTTTCCGTGTTAATATAAATAAAATCTTTTTGTTTTGTCCGTCCAGTCCGACCATCCCGTGACTACTAGTGATTTTTTAGTGAGTGACATTTTTCCGAGTGCTTCCGTTCTTCGCAAGGCACGTCATTCCGTTGGTGCCGGCTGTCATAAAATGACAGTCGTCAAGCCCTGTCAGAGGCCTTATGGGCGGCTTGATAACTTCTGACAGTAAGCCCCGCCACAGTCTTACAATCCTGTACCAACCCAGACTTCGCCCCCGTGGTACTCCACCACGGGGGCCAAGTCTGGGTTGGTGCAGGCCTAACCTTCCTGCGATGCAGAAAGAGACGCGTGCCCCAGCAGTGGGGACATACATGGGTTGATATCGAATAACAATAGGTAACTATAAGTAACTACGAGTACAATAGTAATTTTTTCTAAAATTTTTGGAAATATTAGGTTTCGTCGAGTTTTCTGAAAGTTGCTTTTTTAGGTACGATACTAATGTCGCAGCCTCAGACCATAGGTCGCAGCTTTACTTAGGGGTAGGTTTGATTATTAATAATAACCATAGGTTATGTTATTAACAATTAGTTATTGTTCGTGTTCTTGAGTGGAGACCGCGACTCGGCAAACGTAGTGTAGGACGGACGCCCTCCGACCAGGTGGGATGACAATCTGCGAAAAACTGCCGGCAGATGCTAAATGCGGCAAGCTGCAGACAGGACGCTATGGCGCTCATTAGGCGAGGGCTATGTCCACCAGTGAACTAGATAATATAGCCTGAAGATAAGAAGAAGAAGTTATTGTTCTTATGATATTGTTTTAAGTGAATTTTCATAATGTAACACAAACTCTAATTAAAAAAACCAGGCAACTTTTTAATTGCATCTGATTGTTGGCGCCCCTGATCTGCGCATCATTTTAGACCACCCAACATTTATCTGTTTACCTACTCAATGAAGCTAGGCATTTAGTTATAAATATAATCAATTGATTGAAGTGTCAATATAATAGTTCTGTTTATAGAAACAGAGAGGTTTTTGTTTCTATTTATTGATGCACTCTATTTACATGCTTAAATTCTTTGATTAAACTGACTGTCTGAGACTATCTTGAGGCTTTCAGGCCACTAACTAACTCCACAAATAAAAAAATCATTTAAAGTTCATTAATAATATGTTTTTATCTAAAAGTCAACATGAGAAATCTTAACTACTGTGATAACTTATTTTGGAACTTACAGTCTAGAAAGAATAAAGAATATTCTTATCTTATCTAGAACTTATGATCAATAGATTAGGACTTTAATCGATTTCCGCTAAAAATGGTCGTTTTTGGCTGAATGTGATTAAAGTCCTTGGTTGTTTATTCTAGGTTCTAGACTATAGATTCTAAAAATTGTTGTCACAGTTGTTAAGATTTCTCATGTTCACTCATAGATAAAAATGTATTATAATACAAGTTATGATTATTCTATTGGTGGCGTTAGTTAGCACCCCGAACCACCTTAGCTGTCGGTATCGGAATTGAAGTTTTCACTGCAAAATTATACACCGTCCTGTAAAATTTGGTCTGTAAATAAAAAAAAATCAAATCTCCGATGATTTAAGTTAATTCGACTGTAAGGATTATTTGGTAATAACGAGTTCACTTTTGGATGTATAAAATTTCAATATTCAAATTGCATAATATTTAATGTTTATTATTTCCCGTGAAAATTAATATTGTATTTTTTTCTTAATTGACCTTTTAATGTATGGTTTAATTGACCAATAATACTTAATTAACCAACCTGTGACATGTACAGGTGTATATTATTATATTTCATGACACTATGGAACTCTAGGTCTGATATAAATAATTTCATTTCATAATTTCGTGGAGACTAGGGAGTTGGCAAGTCCTTACATAATATGTAACTTTTTGGGAAGAGAAGTAGACCACTTTTTTTTAAATTGATGTCTTAATGAGATTTCACTTATCTTAGGCCCACTCAATAATTACGGAATGTGTTTTACCTACATGAGGTTTTAGACCACACCAAAATTAGAGTATTTTTTGGTAAATGATATGGGTTATTCCCTAATCCCCATTTTTTAGAAGCCACAAAGTATCGGCTGAGCGCTTACATGGCCATTCCATCCGTTTTCCATGCCATTCAAATTGCGTACTAATACTCAATGAAAATTAGGCTTGCTAATGATAGGCTAGCCAAAGACCAGAGTATAAGGAGAATCCCCTGCTATGGAAAATTCATTATCGGAAAAAATGGCACGCTTAGAGATAGAATCAAGTTAGGCTTGCTAATGATAGGCTCGCCAAATACCTGACTATAAAGAGAATCCCCTGCTATGGAAAATTCATTATCGTAAAAAATGGCATGCTTAGAGATAAAATCAATTTAAGCTTGCTAATGATAGGCTCGCCAAAGACCTGACTATAAAGAGAATCCCCTTATATGGAAAATTCTTTATTGGAAAAAATGGCACGCTTAGAGATAGGATCAAGTTACACTTGCTAATAGACTCGCCAAAGACCTATAAAAACCTATAAAGTCCCATACTGTGATGAATTTACTGTCGGAAAAAATGGCACGGATGGAGACCACACCTAGAATCGAATTAGGGTTATTATCAAGGCTTACCAAAGACATACTATAAAGAAAATCATACAATATGAGGAACTCACTATCGGAAAACATGGCACGCGCAGACATAACACCTAGAATCGAATTAGGCTTGATAATAATAGGCTCGCCAAAGACCTACCTATAAAGACAATCATAAACTATGAGGAATGCGTTATCGGAAAACAAGGCACGCACAGAGATACAACCTATAGAGTCGAATTGGGCTTGATAACGATAGGGGAAAGATTTGCCTATAAGGATGGTTCCTATGACCGTCGTTTCGGCTTAGTCAGCCGATACAGGAAACGCAAGTTCGACACGTAGTACGTACGCAGTATACAAAACCGCACATTTCCTCACGACATTTTCCTTCAATATGAATAGTACGTGCCTGTCCTCTCGTCACAACTGTGGACCAGGGCTACGATTCTATTAAATTTATAATGCATTATTAGTCAGTATAATTAGTATAGCATTGTTAATGAAATTAATAATGAATTAGTAATGTATTGTAAACCTATTTAGAGGCTAAAAATTCCACCCATGCCGGGATTCGAACCCGCAACCTCTGGCTATCCGTGCCAGCGCTCTTTCTAACTGAGCTAATGGGCGACTCACCGGCATCAGTGAAATTTCGAACCTCTTTACACTATTCTCTGTATTACGTACATGGCATGGGTGGAATTTTTAGCCTCTAAATAAGTTTTTAAAATGGTCCTTAGCACGGGTTAATGCATTAAAAATAAAAATAGTATAATGTATTGGAATACATGTAAAGAAAAGGGGAAGATAAAAAGTACTCGGAACCGGAGTGCGTGCATGCAACGACTTATAAACGTTGATGAAGCGAAGGTGATCTGTCAGGATCGTGGCAAGTGACTGGTCTCTGCCTACCCCTCTGGGATACAGGCGTGAGGTTATGTATGTATGTATGTGTGTGGAATAACATAACAACATTTACATACTGGTGCATACATTGCATACAGTGGGGCCAGACCACACTAGGATACCCTGTGTCGTGGGAACCAGAAACTACGACATCACAAACATGTAAACATGGGTTCTTTTTTCTCCCCAGCCGGGGATCGAACCCGGGAACTCTCGCATGGTAGTTCATTGAATACATTGACGGTCGGGTCACGTGACATATATTTTCCATCGTATCGATTACTATCTTCTTCGTCTTTTTGAAGAAGGTAGTAGTCGATATAATGAAGCAGTCGATATAATGTCGATATAATGAAGCAGCATATGACGTTCATACTATTTTTATTTTTAATGCACTAACCCGTGCTAAGGAACAAATTTAAAAACCTATTTAGAGGCTAAAAATAGTATAATCATGTGGGTACAGTGATATCGTTCCGATGTTAAAACCTAACTGCAAAGTAGGTAGTCGGGGCTGTAAGTAATGCAATTTGCTTAAGTCAGATGTCGCTGCCTGTACGTAATACAGAGAATAGTGTAAAGAGGTTCGAAATTTCACTGATGCCGTGAGTCGCCCATTGACTCAATTGGTAGAGCGCTGGCACGGATAGCCAGAGGTTGCGGGTTCGAATCCCGGCATGGGTGAAATTTTTAGCCTCTAAATAGGTTTTTAAATGACGTTCAATTTTTGAAAAACATTTATTATAAATTCATTCGTGCAATCTCGCGTTGAGGCTGTACCTAGCGGCAAATAATGGAAAAAACTGTTTTATTATACGTTTTTATCTAAACGTGAACAAGAGAAATCTTAACAACTGTGACAAGTATTTTTAAAACCTACAGTGTAGAACCTAGAATCAACGACCAATAACTTTAATCAATTGCCGCCGAAAACGGCCGTTTTTACTGGAAATCGATTAAAGTTCCAGGCTATTGTAGGTTCTAAAAATAGTAGTCACAGTTGTTAAGATTTCTCACATTTAGTTGAGCGTATTATAAAATGATACCAACCCGGACTTGGCGTGGTGGTGGAGCATGGCCTAACCGTCCTGAAATGCAGGAAAAGACCCGTGCCCCAACAGTGGGGACATATTAATATTATACTTTATTGCACACGAAACATTAAACAGGACATTACCTACATTATGAAATAACATGTACACAGTCGAACATATCACTGAAAGAGATTTCTTCCAGCAAACCTTAGAGAGTCGGAGAAGCAGTAAAAAGCGGATCTACATACGTGTACAAAATATACTACATAAACATTGAATAACCTACCGAACTGTGAAAGAAATAAATAACCTAGTTAAACTACAAATAAATACATAAATATATAGCTTAATGTTATGACAGAGATAGATATAAATGCTCTTTCAACAGCTGCTTAAATGTACCAACAGTGGGACTAGCGCATATCTTTTGTGGCAGCGCGTTCCACAGCCTTGTCGAATGGACCGGGCAAAGGTACATTATCGAGTATTATAAAACAAGTTATGATTATTCCATAGGCGGCGCTAGTTACCACCCCGAAGCGTCTTAATAGAATGCGCCCCCTGGTTTCAACCAGGATATGCTATGTATCAGGAAAGGAGACCAGAAACATGGAAGTGCAGCCAGACCGAGGCCGTTAGTGCAAATCAAGTACGGTGGCCTTCAGCGGGAGTCGAACCTGTGACCTCCGTTGTAGTTTAGGCGCGTCACCGCTCGATCAACGGGACCGGAAGAATTATTGTCATTGTATTAATGCGTTAACTGAAATTACGCCCGGGCCACAATGAAGGACAAACACAAACAATATTACATAGAAACTGTGACTTATTGGACGTTACAATATTAGTCTATTTTGTACACGTAGGTATATAAATCCGCATTTTTCTCCCTTTCAGTCGGAAATTGTTAACATTTCTCTAAGGTTTGCTGGAAGAAAATAAGCTCGTCTTGTACATGTAATTTCTTATGTAATGTCCTGTTGAATGTTTCATGTGCAATAATGACTGTATAATTAAACTAGGAAACCATTAAAGTAAAACGTCGTTTTTTTTCGTAGACTATCATGGATAGTTTTTGCAGTAAAATTGCCTCCTACAATTTTTTTTTTAAATTTCCGATCTTCCTTTGATTTCGGACACTCTGTTGTTTAAGAAAAAGTAATCCTTATGATGAAGTAATCCTTATGATGAATTATCGGTAAATTAAAGCTCCAGAGTGTTTTTTTTGGGTAGCGGGTTCCCTTCCCGGTTCAACCATGTAATTATTTAAAATTCTACGAATATTACGCAATACATGGTTTAAGTTAGAACTTAATGAATGCCGTTAAAATCACTTCACTACATAGTATATACAAAACAAAGGCGCTGTAGCTGCCTGTCCGTTCCTATGTATGCTTAAATCTTTAAAACGTTTTTTAATAGATAGAGTGATTTAAGAGGAAGGTTTAAATTTATAATACATGCATAATATAGTAGAGAAATACTGATAAATTTAGAGGTTTCTAATGTGATGTCGTAAATAAATGAATTTCACATTTTTTTGGGCTTACATTGCAAACGCGTGCTGAACCCAAAGAGATAAATGAAAATACGGTACTACATTATTTTACACCTTGAACAGGTCAACAAAAAAGTCCATGATGATATATGTCTATCACTTAAGGATAATCCTCAATAACATTTTTTTATCCTGTATATTTTACGGGGAAAAATGGCTTATTTACGAAGCAATTTTAATCATTTTCTCTTTATCCAATTAAATACATTGTCTATTTAATATAGATCAACATGACCCTTTACAGCATGTAATTTGAATGAATGAACGAACGAACGAACGAACGAACGAACGAACCAACGAACGAACGAACGAACGAACGAACGAACGACGAACGAACGAACGAACGAACAAACGAACGAACGAACAAACGAACGAACGAACGAACGAACGAACGAACGAACGAACGAACGAACTAACGAACGAACGAATGAATGAAAATTATGATAATTTTTAAGATGTTTGGTATTGAACTTGAGGACGGACATAAAATCAAAGTCGTTACTTCTAGAGTGTTACTTCTAAAGTGTTACTTCTACACGTCTAAACGGCTGGAGCGATTTTAATAAAAGTTGTTATGGAGTTAGCTGACACCCTGGATTGACATTATAGGCTTCGTTTTACTGCGGGAAAAAATACACAATTTATCTTCCCTAATAAACTGCGGGTAAAACCGCGGGGCACGGCTAGTAGTTTTATAAAAAAAAAAAAATCTTTCAGACAAATGTTCAATCTACGATTTTAAAGGTACTTTCCCTCCATGCTTCCTACAACTATGGGACGCCCTGTATAAAACATTTAAAACTAGTAGTTATAAGGAAGACTTTATTTTCGATCATTGGTGGCAGAGGTGATGAGTCCCAGAGATGGTGAGTCCCATGGAGCCCCATGTTGTTAGAAATATAGAAAGAAAGATTTATTGCAAATTTTGCTATATCGTCGTACATATTGAAAAATGTCGTATGTCATAAAGACATGATTTTCGTTTTTTCACCTAAATTGAAGGAAATCTTGATTACTTATGTGAGTGTAAGACATTAAAATCTCAGCCTGAGTAGGTAAGGATTGTGATGTCTGCCTATCTTAGTATTTTTTTTAATTTTCCCTACAAATTTGGTGTAAAAACGTAATTTCTTTTTTGACATAGCACATGTTGCAATATGAACGGAGATATATAGCATACATTTGTTTCGTCAATCGTTCTTCCTTCATCCTCTCCACATGTCCAAACCGCTCCAACAAAGTAAGTAGGTATGACCATGCAAGGGTCCCTGGTTCGATCCCCGGCTGGGGACAAAAAACCCCCAGGTCTTGGTTGTTTATATGTTTGTGATGTCGTTATTTCTGGTTCCCCGACACAGGGTATCAATGTATATGCCTAGCTAGGCACATACAAGGAAGCAATGTATGTGCCTAGATGTAAATGATATGTTATGTGAGGTACTCGTAATAGGTATATTGTATAGTCATATGAGCAAGAAGTTAGTTACAGTTGAAGCGGCTAAGCCAAAAATGTCTATGATATAACTTAACACCAGTTTGGTAATGTTTTAACGGGTATTCTGAAGAATGAGTTGGCTTATTGGCGTTTCTTTTCAGTCGCTTCAGCCTCATTTACACTTAACGCCTGTGAATGACCAGCTCAATAAAGGCAGAAGTACTTTGTAACTTTTACGGAATACAGCAGAAAGATGTTTGGTTACCTAATCCAGGACAAATGGAGTGTAGTAATATGCTATAATTACCGAAATAATGCCAATGACACTCAGAACGTAACTGTTTAAGGCTTTGCATAATTACCTAGGGCCTGTGCGAGTCAGGGCAATAATAATACGAATCCTACTAATATCATAAAAGCGAAAGTTTGTAAGTATGTATGGATAGATGTTTGTTACACTTTCACGTGAAAACTACTGAATGGATTTTAATGAAACTTTACAATAATATAGCTTATACATCAGACTGATACATAGGCTACAATTTCTAATGATACTGTGTGCATTGTTTCAAATATGACGATAACTGTCACGTAAATAGGAAAAAATCTACGATCTGCGAGCTATTCTGACGTGCCCTGCTAAAATTGTGCTGCCAAAACCTTTTGTACGCCACGCTACTATAAGTTACATGCTAATCCTGCGCATTGACTAGTCTTTCCTGTGGGCTAGGCCGACTAAGCTGTCAGGATGGTGTAGGTGCTGGGCAAGCCTACACCATCTATAAAACCATGTCCCAGGCACTACAGCGTCGGAGTGGTCCCTTCACCCATCTAGTGTGAGTGAAGATACCACTGGACGCTGTAAATCATCTCATTAAGTAGATGCAAAGAGGCCAATATTATTATTGTTAATCCTGCGCAGACGAAGTGGCGGGCACCAGCTACTAATAATAAACCCTAGAATACTGCAGGGCAAAGGTCTTCTTTCAGAGAACGAGTATGGGCTTAATCACCACGCGTGCCCACCGCGGATTATCAATTTCAAGCACTGAGCTATGTTAACACCTCAGACATTAAAATTTTCTCAGGGTATTTTCCTTCACAGTTAACGAAAGGCATTGCTACTACAGCAGCTAATATAACTATGTAATGTAACTATAAAAACAAAGTCATATGGTTTATGTCGGGATTGGAATAGGGATCCGGCGTTCTACCATCCCGCTACCACCGCTGTCCATGCTACCACCCTTATGGCTGTTAATAAATTGTAAATTACATAAATCTGAATGCAATAAACCCTAATGACTATTATTACAGCAGTTGCCAGGATGTCCTAGGTGTTTGTCAGTTTGTATGAAGCCAATTACTTTTACTCGACTACGGCAGAGCGCGAAATGAGGGTAATGTGCTCGGCTAGTACGTATGTATGTATGTCCGATTCATATGTTCCTGTAACTCCTTAACTAATGGTCAGATTTTGACAAATTAGATCTGAATCAATTCGTCCTATTTGCGCGAGTGTCATGGGTGAAATGAAATCGGCATAAAATCAACAAAAAAAAATACTTAAAAACTGTAATAATAAACCTTCTTTTGGACTCCGTCGCAGTCCGCTAAAATCACCAACATTCCGAATGCTTAGCATGGTAGTTACCAAAATGTTGTACCCAAATTCAACGGTGTAACTTTTTGAGGGGTATCTGGATTGGTTCCGCCTACTTCTTGTTCTTTGGTATCTTTGCTCCTCCATGGAGTTTGGGGCTTCAATCAATCAATATATTTATTTGTGAACATTGCATGTTTGCAATAAAAAAGGTCTTACAGTAAAGTGTAGAGCGCTATGTTCTACCCAAAACAAATTTTATTTTATTTATTCAAGGAGAAAAAACAGAATTGACAAACTTATAAGATAAAAAATATTAGAATTAACAAGTACACTTTGCCATTTTTCTCCGCATTTCCCACAGATAGGCATTCACAATATCATAAATAAGAGGCGCAATACACGATATAGTTATGATATAAACCACGGGGGTCAAGTCCGGGTTGGTGGAAGATTGTAAGACAGTGCCGGGCCATACTGTCAGAAGTTATCAAGCCACCCATAAGGCCCCTGACATGGCTTAACGACTGCCTTTACATGGCAGTCAGCACCAACGTCTTAACGTGCCTTTCGAAGCACGGAAGCGCTCGGAAAAAACTAGCGGTAATCACGGGATGGGCATCCATCCAGCACCTGACCGTACCTGCGATTGCTTAAAGCGCTTTGGTGTGCCAACAGGCGCCACTAATGGAATAAAAATCATAAATTCATACATATAATTTATTTTTTATTTTATGATCACAGATATTAAGATTTTTGATGTTCCATTGTTGGCGCTAGTGCCCCAAAGCGCCTTAAGCCAAGTGATCGAATTCAATCACTCGATTCCACTAGCCCACTCGCGCTTCCCAGACCGCCTACCTAGTACTTAGTCAATATTTAGCAGTCGGGTTGGTTATTTTATTTCAGTTTTTTATTACCTAATGCTCGTGGCGAGTGATGTCGAGTTAACAATAACTTTGTTAGTAATCATCAGCTTATCTACAGCTAATGTTATCTACGGTGTTTGACGTTAAAGAGCAATAGATTAGGACTGTGTGCCAATGTCGATGTTGTTATTGATTGGGTCAATGGTCTGTTTGTATTTCCAAGGACAATTGGCAGTAAAGCAGCGGGAAAGGAGATAATTACTTATAGCTTTATATTAATCACGATATCAACCCTTGTATGTCCCCGCTGCTGGAGCACGGATCTCTTCCTGCATCGCAGGAAGGTTAGGCCATACTCCACCACGGGGGCCAAGTCCGAGTTGTAAGACAGCCGAGCGCCGGCTGCCTTCCGTGCTTTGCAGGGCACGTTAAGCCGTTGGTGCCGGCTGTCATGTATTGGCAGTCGTTAAGCCAAGTCAAAGAACTTATGGACGGCTTGATAACTTCTGACAGTAACGCCCGCTACGCCCGCCCGCCAGCTAGTCTTTATATTAATGTGGAAAAATATTAATGATAAGTATTAATCGTAGAGAGAAACAAGTTGGCCTCTGTATCTACGTAATGAAATGATTTATACTCTCAATTGCACTGTATGGTTTGGATTATATTGCATTGCATTGCATTGTATTAATGTTGTAGCTCTGATTTAAGCCTCGATACGATGTTTCGTGAGACACTGGACCAGGTAATTGCTGAAATTCAGTGCTGTGGGCAACAAAACCCCAGCAATTACTGAGCCTGAGGCCGTTTTACCTGTGTGATATTTTTTCTCTGTAATTTTCGACTTGTATAATTGTTTATGTGGCGATAAATAAAAGTATTTCTTCTTCTTCTTGTTTTGGTGGCTTATCTTTTGGCCGAGGTAGGCGCCAGAGATTTCTTTGATTTGAATGGAGGATATCCTCCATTGTTGAAATTCCTCGCAAATTTGTGTACAAGACCACGATCCACGCTCGCTGTAACTATCTAAAATACATAACACTTCCTTTTTCCTCTGTGATAATGATAATACTAACAAAAAAACACACTGTCACGCATCAATCTCGATTATGTTCTACCTAAACAATAAAAACACTCACCTGGCTGAGTTGTATACTTTTATCTTTTTTAATACTTTTGTCATAATAGTAATCTTAATAATAATCCTTAAAAGGTGGCTCCAGATACTTGGTACCCTTAAATTACATATTTAAATAAAGATTTGGTATTGAATTGTATTGTATTTGTGTCGGTTATTGTGTAATTCGTTTATTTCTGTTGTTCTCATATTATGTCAATTTATCTGGTTATTTGGTTTCTGTGATGTATCTTGTTGGTATATTAAATGTCTTTCTTTCTTTCAATTTAATCTACCCCGGACTGTCAATGTGGTTAAAATGCAACGTTATATATTTTGTATAGGCGAGTATATATGACTTGTGAGGTCATAAACGGCTTGCAGGATTACATTCTTGGTCTCACGTAGCCTAGACCAAAAAGAGGCGATTCGTGACCGCAGGATGTCAAAGAAATCAGGAACCTTTGCCTCCGCAAACACGCTCGACGCGCTACAGAATCTTATTCACACTGTTATTTAGGCACGTATTTATATACAAGAATATTTTGTCACTTCAAAATGTCATATACCATATGTAACAATTATCCGTTTTGACAAATTTTACGGGCGTCAACGGGAAATGTAAAAAGGCAGGATACAAATAGTGGACAATTACTTATAGTATGGAAGGCTGATGTCATATGAATCAACTAACAAAAGGTAATATAATTTCTCTTTTGTGAATAAACGAGTGCCTTCTGATTCGGATGTTATCTATGTACTTATTGTGTTAAATTTATCGTCGAGTTAGCACATATAACACAAGTCATATAGTCGTACTTAGTATGGAGCTAAGGAGATCTGTGTAATATGTCCATGAATATTTATTATTTTTAATTTAATATGATTTAATAAGGTTTGCTAGAAGAGAATGCTTCTTGCATTAAGCCCGCCCTTGTACTCATGTAACTAGTGCAATAAAGAATTAAAATAATAATTATTGATAACATTATTTTTAATCAAACACGATTGTTTTATAAAACGAACAATTTCAAAATCGCTTCATAAAAACACTAAATACCGTATGCGTTTTCAAATCTAGTGTTCTGCTATTTCTAGAATGTAGAGGATAGACATTTTGTAATATAATAACAGTTTAGGAATGCGCAGGCATGTTATTTTGAAATAAAGAGACTCAACACGACAATGCGGAATGCAGTTATAAATAAATAAGTAGTTAGGAAATAGATGACAACTTCCACACGACACAATCACTGTCTGCCCGGTAACAAATATGAGCCCTTAAGTATAGCTAGAAGGGAAGGCGGCCGGTGGACCAGGGCAGTATCAGAGTGGTGGCCAAGGGAGGGAAGGAGGTTGGTAGTCAGACCACCGACACGATAGTCAGACGACATCGTGAGGCTTGCGGGTCATAGATGGATCAGATTAGCACAGGACCGTGAGGAATGGAGCAGTAAAAAGGATGCCTATGCCCAGCAGTGGGTTGCTGTGGGATGATTATAGATAGGTAGATAGAGTATAACTATGCACACCAAATCCTAACCGTCTAACTGTCAAATGAAGCGCTCGTGGCATAAGGCCAATTTCTGAACTGAGAATTTCTTTAAGTAAATAGTTAACTGTTGTGCTGTCTCTTAGAATTTCTCAGAAAAAAGCGTGACAGAAGATACTTAAGTATTTACTTAGTGAAATTCTCAATTCAGTAAGCGGCCCTTAGTCGGGCCGAGTGATAGGAATCAATCACTCGAGTTAAGAAACAACAGGCGCGGTCAGTGCTGGATGGGTGACCGTCCCATGACTACCGCTAGAGGCATTTTTTCATAGTGCTTCCGTGCTTCGCAAGGCACGTTAAGCCGTTTTTGCCGGCTGTCATGTAATAGCAGACATTAAGCCATGTCAGAGGCCTTATGATCGGCTTGATAGCTTCTGACAGTAAGGCCCGCCACTGGCGTGCAATCCTCCACCATCCCGGACTTGATCATCGTGGTGGAGTATAGCCTAATGGTGCGCTGCGTTGCAGAAAGAGATTCGTGCCTCACCCGTGGCCCCAACTACAAGGTTGATTTTGAACAGTCAAATTCCATACTAATTTGACAGTAAGACGATTGGAATCGGTCAGGATTTGGTGCGCGTAATACAGGTTAATAGCGATAAGTCCGCCTATGTACGTGTTATTTCTTATGTAATGTCCTGTGAAATGTTTTGTGTGCAACAAAGTATAATTAATTAATTGCCTGCCTATCTCGTACGAGTATAGACAAACATTCAATATGCTACGTGTACGGATGTGGTAATGCTTTCTTTGCATTGTGATTGGGCTTTGGCACGTTTATGGACACATATGATATTGCACATGATGGGCAGAAATAAAAATTATAAGTACAGTCTGTAAGCATTTAGAATATACCTCGGACTCTAGAGTACTTCTAGAACTTTTCTTCCTTTTTTTGAAAAATTATGTAAAGTATTTTGCCAACATTCTGCTTCAGGCCCTAAAGACTTATACTTACATAGTTTTTAAATAGAATTAAATGAGCACGGCAATGATTGATACTTGCCTCAATTTGGTAGTCTACAAAGCAATAACAGTACAATATCATTCCAGGGGTATAACCCGCGCAAATCAAATAGGCATCTCTCGCGTAGAAGATCGAATCGCGAGAGGCGCCGAGTTATCCTAGCATTGTTTTATTCTTTGTTCAGTGGCCTAACTATGCGCACCAAATCCTGACTAATTCCTATCGTATATCTGTCAAATTTCATACTTATTTGACAGAGGGACGAACTGAATCGTTTTATAATAAATACGTAAATTCTGTTAATTAATTTATTTTGTCCATGTTTTCTCCACAATTGCCGCCCAAAAGAATGCCGGCTTCTCAACCGGAAAGGTCGTGGTTTCAAATCTCGGCAAGTACCAATAACTTAATTTTCTAACTAGAAAAGTTCGTTTCCTAGTTTGACCCGGCCGGGGATCAAACCCGCTGACTGTAAAACCGAAGGTGCAAAACCGTTACGCCACTGAGGCCGTCAAATATGGAGTCAATATAAAGTATGGTGGTTTCATTGACACTATTGTTACCTAGTCTAGTAACCAATTGCATAGCAACATGTGAAAGTTTCGATTTCGACGCGATTCGATGCTCTTCGCGAAATTTGCCTATTTATATTAAAAGAAATAGTACTAATATTGCATTTTTTTTAAATAATTCATAAACGTTTCGATGTAGGGCACAGCCCTCCTCTCAGAGAGAGAGTATGCGCTTGATTACCTACCACGCGTGTCCATTGCGTATTAGCAATTTCAAGCGCTGTGGTACTTTAACACCTTGGTCTCTCAGGTTTGCTCACGACGTTTTTTTTTTCACCGTTAGGAAGTGGTTAATGAATTACAAAGATAATAATTATTAAAACCACAGTTCGCTTTCCACAATTTAATTACAAGGAAATCAAGAGAAGAATTATCTGGCCATCTTCCTTTAATTATTTTAAATAATAATATGTAAAGTGTACTTGCAGCAATACTACCAGTTTCAACACAGCTTTGATTTCCATAACAGTAGGTAGTCCCATTGAGAAATGTTTACGTCAAGGGCGTCACAGCACCTTGTCCTAGCACGATGCGATGATAGAGTTAGGTAGTTTTTTGATGAACTGATCAACAGACTCTATGTGTGGTGTCAGCCTAGAGAATAGTACCAACCCAAATTCTTCCTGCGGGTGTCGTAGGAGGCGACTAAGGGACATAAACCGGGGGGTGGGCAGCAGCGCCCCCTGCAGTACAATTCCACCAAACTGCGATCCCCAATCCGCATGCCCAGCGTGGGGATTATGGGCATTATCCCCCAATGATGGCACAACCTTGCGCTATGGCGCTCATTAGGGGAGGGCTATTGTCCAGCAGTAGACTAATATAGCCCGAAGAAGAAGAAGATACCTAGCAACTAGTTAGAGAAGCGCTCGTGGCCTCGTGAAGCGCTCGTCGCCTAGTCGAACCGAGTGATTGGATTCAATCACTCGAGTTAAGCAACAACAGGCGCGGTCAGGTGCAGAATGGGTGAACGTCCCGTTACTACCGCTACTGGCATTTATCCGTGCTTCGCAAGGCACGTTAAGCCGTGGGTGCCGGCTGTCACGTAATGGCAGTCGTTAATTAAGATATGTCAGAGGCCTCATGGGCGGCTTCATAATTCAGAAGTTTCTGACAGGAATGCCCGCCACTGTGTTACAAACCTTCACCAGCCGGACTTGGCCCCCGTAGAAGTACAAACTTCGAATGCACAGTAAAGTTGGAGATGGACGATACCGACGAGATAATGGACACGACCCAAAATTCAGTCGACAGAATGAGTAGGAAGTAGGATAAGGTAGGTAAAAGAGAAAATAATTTAATGATTCGATATCGCACCCGATATCGGTGGAGTATGGCCTAAACTTCCTGCGATGCAGGAAAAGACCCGTGCCCCGGCAGTGGGGACATACAGGGTTGAAATCGCATACACCTAGCACAGTGCAGAGTTAAGTCAGCTGCGTTTTGTAGCAGCAGACACGTTAGCGACTGCCAGCCGGCACCAATGGCGTAACGTGTCATGCAAGGCACGGAAGCGTAACGTTCTCTGCGTCTAATTTGTCATAATCTGACCATGGCATTGGATAACTTGTTTTGGAAGATAATATGAACTTTAGTGTACCAAGAGTGTTACCTACCATCATTAAAATAAGCATCATTAATGCCATAAGCATTTTCTAATGACTGGTGGAAAATGCTTATGGCATTAAGTTCGCCGCATTGTACAATCTTATGGTGCAATAAAGTATTAATAATAATAATTAATTATTATTTATACATTTAATTCAATATATTTGCTGAATGGTACAATCTTAATGAGCCGTTTTCAGCACAAATTCACAAAGCACTTCATAGGGGGCGCTTATAGGCGTGCTCATACAAGAACAGGGACACGTCTGTCAAATTTTCTTCAGCGCAGATCATTTTGACAGTCGTGTTCCGATTCTTCTATGGCCACACCAGTTGCTTTGCGAATTTGTGCTGAACACGGCCCATTTAATAATATGAATAGTATTATGGAACTACTCGAGACATTCCGCACGAATAAACATACATACACACCTATATACATACATACATATATACATACATACATACATACATACATACATACATACATACATACATACATACATACATACATACATACATACATACATACATACATACATACATACATACATACATACATACATACATACATACATACATACATACATACATACATACATACATACATACATACATACATACATACATACATACATACATACATACATACATACATACATACATGCACATTACATATACATAAAGATAAAAAAAAATTTTTTTTTTTAAATTTAAACCACTTACTAACAAATTGTACATTTTCCCCATTACATACAAGTACTATTATTAATATAGAATACATACATACGGACATTCATACATACGAACCAAATACATTAGGTACCCTTCTTTTGGCTTCCGCCGCAGCAGGGTAAATAGAAAACCACCGTTACCCAAACTCATGGCAAAAACTCAAAGTTGCCCTTCTGTTAGCGCATTGGACTATAAAGTGAGTACAAAGACAGATTCACGGTCAGGTCACGCGACACTGTCACGTGCGAACACGTATCAGACCTGAAACGTGTGCTAGAGTAGATTTGAACCGGTAATGGAATGAAATTGAAGCGTTCATGCAATTGTCACTGAACTCTGTTATTGAATTACCAGAGTCTAAGCATATCTGTGTAATTTCCTTATAAGTACAACTAGCGACTGTACGCGGTGGTAGCTCAGTGGGTAGAACCATGGACTGGCAAGCGAGAGCCCCAGGTTCGAAACCCAGTGCGGGCATGTACCAATGACTTTGTTTAATTTCAAAGTTACGTACATTTGCGAATTCGTAGTCAAGTACCACACGCTAACGGTGAAGGAAAACATCGTGAGGAAACCCGCAGATTGGTTGGCTCCGCACGTATTGACTAGTCTTTCCTGTGTGCTAGGCTGACTAAGCTGTCAGGATGGTATAGGTGCTGGGCAAGCCTATAGCATCTATAAAACCATGTCCCTGGCACTACAGCGTCGAAGTGGTCCCTTCACCCATCTAGTGTGAGTGAAGATGCCACTGGACGCTGTATAAATCATCTCACTAAGTAGATGCAAAAAGGCCACTATTATTATTACAACTAGCTGTGCACCGCGATGTTACCCGCGGTTTATTGGGGAAAAAGATATTTTCCCGCTGTAAAACGTAGTGTATGTGTTAATCCAAGACGTCAGCTAACTCCATGCCAAATTTTATAAAAATCTCTCCAGCTGTTTGGACGGTAAGAAGTAACAAAAATATACACTCACAAAGTTCTTCTTCTTCTTCAGGCTATATTAGTCCACTGCTGGACATAGCCCTCCCCCAATGAGCGAAAGGTTGTGCCATCATTAGGGGGTAGTGCCCATACTCCCCGCGCTGGGCATGCGGGTTGGGTATCGCAGTTTGGTAGAATTGTACCGCAGGGGGCGCTGCTGCCCACCCTCCGGTTTGAGTCCCTTAGTCGCGTTTTACGGCACCCGCGGGAAGAATTTGGGTCACTCACAAACTTCGCTTTTATAATATTAGTGTTAAGTGTGTTGTGATGTTATTTGATGTGATGATAGCGTGATAAGAGTGATCTCTATCTATACGCTTACGCTTTGAGACTTGTTACAATGTTACAGTATACACTTGCTGTCAGTGTTTTTTTCTACGTGTATTATTACGCGAATTAGAGCATCTAAGCATATCGCACCTTAATTATTTCAGTAAATGAAATTAAAATTTATGTAACAAGTAACCTCTACTTAACTGTTTATATATTAAATTATTAACTTAGTATCTATCCCAATTAAAAGTGCCCGGACATAGGATGTTGTAGCATCTGATAATAAAAAAGAACAATAGGTCATATATAAAAGTGTGCGAACGTGACAGGAATGTTGAGAATTAAAGTGTAACTAACAAAATAAAATCATTTACATGAAGCATTTATCACGAGGATAAGAGGGATAAAACACAATAATAATGACAATTTTTTTGATTGATTTGACATAATTTTGTTTCAATCTGTGGAAAGTAAGTAATTAGATTTTTGTGTACATAATCAAAATATTTTTTATCTTAAAAAAATCTTGTCAAAAGTTTGTCGAAGCTTCTAAAACTTAAATAAGTTAATTAAATTACTTTTTTTTAATGCACTAACCCGTGCTAAGGACCATTTTAAAATCCTATTTAGAGGCTAAAATTCTACCAATCCCGGCCGGCATGGGTGGAATTTTTAGCCTCTAAATAGGTTTTTTAAAGTTTGATAACGTAAAAATAACATTAATTTGCCGATCCCGCTTGCCTCAACTTTTAGCAAATAGTTCATTGCATGCCTTCCAAAATTCAAGATTTTACTATTTTTAGAACTTATTGACCCGATATTTCTACTCTCCTCCATTGCGATATTTAATTTCTACTCTCCAGATATCAACCATTGTATGTCCTCACTGCTGGGGCAGGGGTCTCTTCATGTCAGAAGTTATCTTATGGGCGGCTTGATAGCGTCAGAAGTTATCAAGCCGCCCATTAGGCCTCTGATTCCTTTGGTTTAACGACTACCATTACATCACAATACATGACAGCCGGCACCAACGGCTTATCGTGCCTTAGAAAGCATAGAAGCACTCGGAAAAATACCACCGTGCCTGTTGTTGCATAAATCAAGTCATCCCCATTCTTCACTATTTAATGGTTGAAAAAATATGCATACTTTTGATAAATGGTTCGAGGATTGACTAAATAATCAAATCACAAATTTTCGTCATCTAACACCCAGTTCTTGTTTGAGAACATTCGATATTAAAATAATAATTTTGGAAAAAAACTTTTCTTTAACGAAAACAAAACCAAAAAAATTTGTATATCTTAACCACATTTATCGGAATTATAAGTTAGTCCATTTTTGACGAAATTTATTTGTTATTTTCTTTTTTCTTTATTCACATTTTCCTTCCTCCAGTAAACCTGAGCGTCCTGGGCTCCGGGCTGGGACTGGCCTGGACGTCGCCGGTGCTGCTGAAGCTAAGCCATGAGAACAGCACCATACTAGGTCACCCCGTCACGGTGGAGGAGGGCTCGTGGATAGTCTCCATAGCCTTTATAAGCGGGTTTTTGGGTAAGTCCCCCCAACATTTGAGTTTGCCAAATAGGTTAGTCGAAAGTTCTGGTTACAAAAATACAAAAATCCCCACATCCATTACAAAAACGTGTTCAAGGGGGTTTTCGGGAGCATTGGGGATGTTTGCCGCTACGAGCGAACATAGCTTCTAATGGATGGACGAATGGATAAGGCCGCCGCCTGTATTCTTAAGTTAAGAAGTATTTGTATAATTTCCATTTTGATGTACATTAAAGTGTTCTCTATGTAACTATCTTCCATTAAGTCGTATGGAAGCGGGTGGTGTCCCATCCACCCAGTACAGGTAGCATATTAGCGTGAGTCAAGCGTTTTGTGATGCTAAAATGGATCGGGTTAATAAGCGCCATTTACGAGTGAAATCATTAATCTTCTTCATCATCTTCTACAGATGGGTTTTGGCTAAAATAGTGTCTTTCTAATCTCGCTGTGTGTAAATAGTCACCTAGAGACAGAACCTAAGACCGAGCACCTAGGATCAAAAACCTGGGTCGAGATAAGATAAATTGAAATCAATTTATTTCAACGCAAAAAAATTACTTTTTGTTTGCTGAATGTCAATGTACAATGTAAAATATAAGCCGCTGCCTTCGGGCCGTATTGTAGTGGAGAAAAAGGCAGCGGAAAAAAAACTCCACTCTGACCATTTTTTCTCAAATCATCTTAAAACCAAATACATCAGTTGCCATTTGTAAACCTAATATGATTTCATGATTGCCATTAACAATCCTAAATGCCAAAGCATTAGTCAAATGTCTCACAATAATAGGCGAAAACATAAGTGCTGCGGCCAGACACACGAACAGCACTCGTTCACGAGCATAACGCATAACATAACATAAGATGAGATTCATTTATATGTACAATTTCATTGTTAAAGATGTTAACTGAAATAGTCAGTCACCGAATAATAGCATATTTCTATCAAGAGTGCAGCGAGTCTTTTTTTAAAACGGCTTGGTGGAAGTTCCTTTGTCTGTTGGTAGTTTATTATAAATTTTTGGCGCCATACCAAGAATATTTTTTTGCAATATTTTTAAAAGTCCGTTATTTTCAAGTTCTACGTAAAGGACATATCATAACATTTACATACACGCACATAGATTGCTTCTGGCCCCACACCCTGTGTCATGGGAACCAGAAACAACGACATCACAAATATATTTAAAACATCCAAGGCCTGGTTTTGTTTTTGTCCCCAGCCGGGGTTCGAACCCGGGACCTCTTGCATGGTAGGCAGAAGCGCTACCGCGCATCTCATTTAAATCGATGTTCTTACACATTCCAGCGAACTACCCAGCAGCTTACTTGGTCGACCGAATCGGCCGCAAATACAGCTTCATCCTTGCCGCTGTGCCTCGGATCGCTTGCTACCTGTTCCTGATATACGCCAGCGAGCTGTGGATGGTAATGGCAGGCCGGCTATTAGTCGGGGTGGCCGACTCCTTCATATTTACCATCGTGCCGATGTACGCCTCAGAGATTGCGAGTGTAAGTGTTCTAAAGAAACCTACCCTGAAGCCTGGCTTAGCCAGTCTGACTTAACCCAATCTAAAGCAATCAATCAATCACAACCATACCAAGGTTACGATGTGTAATGTAACATTCGCAAAAAAGCAACACCACGGCGCAGACAAATGCTTGCTGTGTTACATGTTACATTGCAGTTCGTAGCGTTGGTCACTACCCAGCTTTAGGTGTGTTGAATCATTATCAACTAAATGGATACAACTCAGGGCCCAAACAGTGATTTTTTAAGGGTTGAAGGGTTGCTTAAGGGTTTGTACCATCTCGCCATTGCATCTGGCTTGCACTGCATTTTGAATCATTTGTCATAATTGGATTTTACTTTACGTTATTATACTTTTCAAAACTATAAAATAAAGGCACTAAAGAATTTAGTTAGTATGGATATTGCATCATATACTCGTATCATATGTTGCGAACTCAAGAAAAAGTCAGATAAATCTGCCGTTCTCTCGTAACGCTCAGTCATTGATGCATTTGTGGCAATTGATTTTTAAATATAGCTATAGAATGTTTTCTACTTAGGCTGGCTTATGAGAATTCAATCTGACAGCTATATGTATCTATTTATCCGGGCTGAGCTGTATCCAGAGCTGTATCCATCCAAAAACATCTTGGACTATGATATATTTGCATAATAATAATAATATGTTTTTATTACAGGATACACAGTTCCAGATTACAATATTATTAATAACAATACACACAAACAAAACAAAATAAAAGAGATATAGCAATAATTAACAAAACAAAATAAAAGAGATATAGCAATACATCATAATCCCTCTCCTTCTCTACACAACTCTCTCAGTCAGCTATTTATTCGTTTCTTGTCTAGTAACTTGGCACAAGTCGCTCTTAGTAAATAGGCCGCTTTTTACACTTTTTTTTCAATGTTCAACTTAATTTCATACACTTTCTTTTTTTCTGTCAACAATAACTCTGTTCGTTGAAGTTTGTGTCAGTATCTTGCACTACCAGTGCGTCTCGCTAAATATATTTTTTCTTTAGTCATTGTCACGGTTTATATTTCTCAACAACGTTTTTCTCTTTTAGAAAGAGATCCGTGGTGGACTTGGAACCATCCTGCAGATTTTCTCGTCCCTGGGCATAGTGATCATGCTATGTATGGGCCCATTCCTGCAGTACCGCATCTTGAACGAGATAGTCCTTTGTATCGTGATAGCAACGACTGTGCCGCTCCTCTTCTTGCCTGATAGCCCATACTTCTTGTATAAGAAAGGTAAATCTGGGAGTTCATGATCACAACATTTGAAACGAGTGACCTAAAATCACTACTCAGAAGCTATTCAAATAGACCAGCGAGCGTAATACAATCGGATGTATACATCCAATCTTGGTGTTCTCGGACCGTTTTCTACTCATAACAGCTGATTCGGACTTATCCGAAATATACCTAATTGCGTCATTAGAAGATACTGCCACCTCTCGTCAGAAAATTAAGTGGCATTGAAATGTTATAGTTTGTGAAGCCGTATGAAGCTGAGGAAATGTTATGGAATGTATTGTTGCCATTTTCGTGACCAAACTTTTTTTTTCGATTTTTGCTCTTGATGTTCAACTATAAGCATAATATTTGATACTGGTACGAACAGTACTGCTGTTAATGCTATTATAACCTGGGATGACATCCGTAATCACTAGAATTTGTGTTTGCTACTAATCCTAGGACTAGGGTTTGTAAATCACAATGCAAGTGTACTATAGTTTCAGTCACTAGGATGACGCAGTCGGTCCGTAAATACTAAGATCGTGAGAATATTTAATTTTGGCGCAAGTATATTTATCTTCAGACATTGACTCAGTTTGCTTAGAGTTAGACATACTGTGAGAAAATTTTAAATTACTATGTCACATTGTCACTTATAATGTCCACAAAATACCAAAAACCCTCCTATCATAATTATACTATTTTTATTTAGCCTCTAAATAGGTTTTTAACCCGGCGAGGCTATGGTGGCAAAATGTAACAATGAGTATGTGGTGGGGTTTGACATACCCACTTATTAAATTGGCCATAAATATCACAATATCTATAAATTAAGTTCTAATGTTATGTTTTGTGATATTAATATAAACAGTTTTTAATGAAAAAACTTTAATATTTTAATATTTTTTTTTATTATTTAGGAAAATAAAAAAAACTGATTTTGTTTTTAAACAAAAATAGGCATTATCTTCATAGACCTCTAAAATAGACAAAAACAAAATTTTACTTTAAACAACAACTACTAAATTAAGGAGAAAACATCAGTCTTTGAGTTAGAAATAAAAGACTATCATAATACTTTGGAACAGCTTAGGAACTAGGGTTATCATCACAACAATTTTTGCAGGAAATTATTGCATGCTTTATACATATGGCCTTCCCAAATGTTGAGCAAGAGTGCTTTGTCTTTCAATCTTTTTTCCTTGGACAATCAACACACCTCGTATATCGCCCAGTACTACTCTGGAGTGAATGACTTACGTTATCAACCCTTATATGTCCCCACTGCTGGGGCACGGGTCTCTTTCTACATCGCAGGAAGGTTAGGCCATACTCCACCACGGGGGCCAAGTCCAGGTTGGTGGAGGATTGTAAGACAGTGGCGGGCCTTACTGTCAGAAGTAATCAAGCCGCCCATAAGGCCTCTGACATGGCTTAACGACTGCCATTATATGACAGCCGGCACCAACGGCTTAACGTGCCTTGCGAAGCACGGAAGCGCTCGGAAAAATGCCACTAGCGGTAGTCACGGGACGCTCACCCATCCCGTACCTTACGGCGCCTGTGTTGCTTAACCACGTGATTGTTTCCAATCACTCGGTTCGCCTAGGCCACGAGCACTTCTATCACTCGGTTCGCCTAGGCCACGAGCGCTTCTATGACTTGGTTCTACAGTAATTAAAATAAGCTAATAAACCAAAAAAACAATTTTCATTTTTACCGAAATAACCACACACCAACTATGTGGCGGGGTATTACGTACCCGACAGGAGTTTGCGCACGTATATCTCAAGCGCCGGTGAGCGCCGGTTAGCGCAACACTGCGATCACGCCACTATCCCCTGCCGCGGCTCCTTAGCTCCAACTATGCGGCGGGACAAACCGTTACAGCAAAAATTTAAAACAAAACGATCGTTGAAGTAAAGCGTCACACCCCACCACAGCCTCGCCGGGTTAAAATTGTCCTTAGCACGGGTTAGTGCATTAAAAATATATAATCATGTGGGAACAGTGATATCATTCCGATGTAAAAACCTAACTACAAAGTAGGTAGTCGGGGCTGTAAGTGATGCAATTTACTTAAGCCAGATGTCGCTGCCTGTACGTAATACAGAGAATAGTGTAATGAGAGGTTCGAAATTTCACTGATGCCGGTGAATTGCCCATTAGCTCAGTTGGAAAGAGCGCTGCAAGATGGCGTCTAATCCCCAGGTTTAATAATTTTAAGTAGAAGTCTACTGACCTCAAAAGCAACATCATTGTTTAGAGTTTGAGCCATAAATTTGCGACCTTTCCCACCCTTCTCTCGTTAAGTCCATTCTATAATATCTCTATCGCATTAGCCCATAAACATAATCTACTGTTGGCCAGTAGTAAAATAAACTTGATTGTTCCTTATCTTACAACATGTATCGATCCTAACATTGACCGTAAATTTTCAGGAAAAACCGCCGAAGCTACGAAAGTTCTAACTTTCCTTAGAGGCTCCACCGAGCGTGCCAATGAAGAACTGAAGGAGTACCAAGCAATAGACAGCAGTAGCGAGACCATTTCTCTAAGAGAAGTCATTAAATCCAGAACTGTCCTCAAAGCCTTAGGAATCGTCATAATTCTGGGCATGGGAATGCAGTTGACTGGCTTCAACGCCGTGCAATACTACTTGCAGACGATATTGGAGTCAACAAAGACATCAGTCTCTTCAGAGATGGCTTCAGTGATTGTAGGACTGATACAGTTCTCAGCTAGTCTTTGTACGCCGGTCGTAATTGATCGGTTCGGAAGGAAGCCTATACTCACTGTCACGTTAGTTGGAATCGTCCTTGGAATGGTAATTATAGTTGTTATATTTTTGTCGTGTAGGATTCGGAAAAAATTACATTGTATGTGAATTGTTCTCCCAAACGCATTATCGAGATAAAAGCAATTTTTTTGCGCGGTTAATAGCCTCAACTCATGGTTCATAGATTCGAATGATGTTTCAGGGGCAATCGTCGTGTTAAGTGTGCGTGAAGTGAAGTAAAAATTAAATTGTAGTTAATAGGCGTGAAATTACATTGTTGATCTGGCTGTAGTTTCTCGGGAATCTCGGGTATAGAAACATAAGGCGTCAGGCGTAAAGGCTTGCCCTGAGAGGGGTTATAACGGTGCAAACCTCTTTACTTCAAATATTTAAATTCTGTCACTCATTCTTCGATTTCCCTCATTTTTCATTCACTACTACGAGTACTTTACTCTTTGACCAGATCTGACTATTTTACCTGTTTCTCCGTTTATTATCCAGTTCTCTGTTTTAAAATTACTACAAATTCTGTATGGTTCTTCTCTCAACTCCTTCTTCTTTGGTCCCGTGGCATCTGGGAATGCCATGTAAAAATGTCAACAGTATTTTTTTATTAACTACCTATAAAAATAAAATGTTTATTTAATGAACGTCAAAGCTGTTAGTTTCTTCTTTTTCTTCTTCAGGCTATATTAGTCCACTGCTGGACTTAGCCCTCCTCTAATGAGCACCATAGCGCAAGGTTGTGCCGTCATTGGGGGGTAATGCCCATAATCCCCACGCTGGGCATGCGGGCTGGGGATCGCAGTTTGGTGTAATTGTACTGTAGCCTACACTCCGGCTTGTGTCCCTTAGTCGCCTTTTACGACACCCGCGGGAAGAATTTGGGTTGGTGCTATTCTCTAGGCCGACACCATACGCAATTAATAAATTATGTGGAGAAGAAACTAACAAAGAAACTCAATGAACACAGATACGTTGAAGGGCTTTTCATTTAATTCTGTTCATAATTACGGAAGGCTTTCATGACTTTCTTTTAATTATTTAGATTCATTACAGCTGATATCATGGTATGATGTCTCTCGTATATCTGATATATGTCTCGGTTAGTTTTGCGGTGGGTCTCAGAATAAGATCACAACTATTTCGACCGTTTCAACTTATGGAAGTTCGAACTTATGAAAGTCTATATATATCTATAATCAGCCCACGTCAACCCACTGCTGGGCATAGGCCTCCTTTTTACTGCGCCATTCCTCACGGTCCTGTGCTAATCTGATCCATTTCTGACCCGCAACGCAACCCTCACGATGTCGTCTGTGGTCGTGTCGGTGGTCTGCCTACCAACTCAAAGTCGGTAAGGCAAATATTTATAACAAAAAAGTCAACATCGTCACTTTCTCCACGTATTCACGCAAGCAAAGGAATTCATTTAAAACAAAATAATTTAAATAAACAACGAAAACAAAATACAAAACACTCCATTTTTTGGCTGTTCATACGCGTTATACTATACTATAGAGATATCTATAGTACCGAAAGTAATTTTGACGTCATCACAAGAAAAGTGAGCGTGATTGAAACATGGTGTGTTTTCGTAATGTGGGTAGGAAGGCAAAATACAATCACGTACAGCCAGACTAGCTTTTAGAATATACCTCGACTGAGCAATCAAAAACCGATTATATCGCAAAAGGGTATTTTACAATTTAGTAACTTTACAATTTTTTTCAAAATAGCGAAGAAAAGTTTTATACAGAGCAGGAAGTAGTATTACACTAGTGTGCTTTCGGCAAAAACCGAAGCCTACTCTAGAGCCCGACCTATATTCTAAAAGCTAACAGACTATTGATATAGTCTGTTAGCTTTGTGTGGTATGACCATTGTTTATCAGTGTCAATAATAGTCAAATAGAAATAATATTTACATATTATGAAATTACACAGCTACATATTATAAAGCTGTGTAATTTCCATTTTTATCTACAATAAAAGTGTTTTCTGTCTATCTAGACTACCAGTGCTAAGACTTTTCGAAAATATTACTGGTAAGTGAATCGGGCTTAATTAGTAATTTATTAGAACTTTTTACCTTTCAGGTGGGTCTCGGAGCGTTCTTTTATCTCGTGGGAGCTGGTTTCAAAGTGGTCGGATTAATAAACTACTTGCCGTTGATTTCTCTAGGTATGGTGGTCTTCTGCTTTAGTGCAGGTAAGAAATTCAATTCAATTTATTTCAACGTAAAGAATTTACATTCTGTTTGTTGAATGTCAAAGTACAATGTGACAAGAATGTGAAAACCAAAGCCGTTGCCTTCGGGCCGAAATGTAATGGAGAAAAAGGCAGCGGAAAAAAAACTCTGACTATCTATACTCAAGTCATCATGAACCTTATACATAATACATTCGCCGGCTCACGTGCTCATTTCTATATTATATTGCTTACTGGCACTACCCCTTCCACTGTCCACATCATATTAAGCTCGCCTTTGTACAAATTATGTTCTTAGTCCAATAAAGAATTTTCATTCATTCATTCATCCGCTCTACTTAGTATTTGCATGCTTAGGCCTCGGCCACACAGGAAAGAAGTGGGGTGAAGGCGCGGATGAGGTGCGTCGTCTTTCCAACTCACTTCCATACAAAAATATCCTGGGACGCCCACACAGAAAGGATGAGGCTAGGAATCAAATCCTTTTCGCGTCTTTTTAGCGCGCATACAGGAACTATAACAAATGTCCTAATAAACTTACCGACCCGCAGGTCTCGGCTCTCTCTCCTGGGTCTTGATGGCGGAACTCTTCGACGGTCGCTTCCGTGCCGTTGGAATGTTCTTTGGCGTCACCTCTTCGAGCTTCTTCATCTTCATGACGACGAGGTTCTTTGCCCCACTGACCGAGCTCATTGGGCCAGCGGCCACGTATTGGGCTTTCGGCGTCAACTCATTGTGCTTGTGTTTGTTCATCCTGTACTGCATACCGGAGACGCGAGGCAAGAGCTTTGTGGAGATACAGGACACGTTGAAGGGTCGTAGTATAGGAAAAGTAGCGGACGGTGGAGAGACGAGCCTGAAGAAGTTTTAGTAAATTATAACGTTTGATTGACTTTGGGTTGTGTCATTGTTAGCAGCTACGTATGGCCACTAGACTAAGATCCGTCTGCTTGCATGTGATAGGCGTCTTGAACAGTATACTGGTGATGTGGCAATATCCAAAATATGATATAATATCCTGGTAGCATAACGGAAACGGAAAGTTGCTGCGTGTGTAAGTGGCGTGTTCCAAGTCATAGAATCTGGATACTTAGACCGTAAGCAAGAGGCTAAAGAAAAAATAATATAGGATATTTTACAAGTTAGTGTATTTTCTGAGAGAAGGCTTCATTCTGCTAAAGCTTATGTTAATTGATAGGTGGCGGTCCATAACACGTTTTTGAGAAAAAGCGTGGTGACGCAAATGCAAGCCAATAACGGTAGCTCAGGGTTTAGTCTAAACTCATGGAAAAGAGAAATTCTCTCAAAATGACTGCTGATTAGCGGAGACGTAGGGCTCACAAAAGGCACCTCTTTGCTTCTTGCGGTTGCGAGAAAACTTCTAATGCTTTTAAGGAGAGTCCATTTGGTGTTTTCTATTTTTCAAACATGTGGCTCTCGGGTATGAGCATTAAGTCCAAAAATAACAAAAATACTGTTCGCCGTAGGAAGTTGGACATTTAGACCCGGACCGGACTCAACATTTTGAGAAGTTATTTTATTTAAAAACCTATTTAGAGGCTAAAAATTTTACCCATGCCGGGATTCGAACCCGCAACCTCTGGTTATCCGTACCAGCGCTCTACCAATTGAGCCAATGGGCGACTCACGGCATCAGTGAAATTTCGAACCTCTTTACAATATTCTCTGTATTACGTACAGGCAGCGACATCTGACTTAAGCAAATTGCATTACTTACAGCCCCGACTACCTACTTTGCAGTTAGGTTTTAACATCGGAACGATATCACTGTACCCACATGATTACACTATTTTTATTTTTAATGCACTAACCCGTGCTAAGGAACAAATTTAAAAACCTATTTAGAGGCTAAAAATTTCACCCATGCCGGGATTCGAACCCGCAACCTCTGGCTATCCGTACCAGCGCTCTACCAATTGAGCCAATTTTTAGCCTCTAAATAGGTTTTTAAATTTGTTCCTTAGCACGGGTTAGTGCATTAAAAATAAAAATAGTGTAATCATGTGGGTACAGTGATATCGTTCCGATGTTAAAACCTAACTGCAAAGTAGGTAGTCGGGGCTGTAAGTAATGCAATTTGCTTAAGTCAGATGTCGCTGCCTGTACGTAATACAGAGAATATTGTAAAGAGGTTCGAAATTTCACTGATGCCGTGAGTCGCCCATTGGCTCAATTGGTAGAGCGCTGGTACGGATAGCCAGAGGTTGCGGGTTCGAATCCCGGCATGGGTGAAATTTTTAGCCTCTAAATAGGTTTTTAAATTTGTTCCTTAGCACGGGTTAGTGCATTAAAAATAAAAATAGTGTAACTTATTTTATTTTAATGTAATTTCTGTTTTATATGCTGTGCTTATGGGATGTTTGCTGTGTGATATTATTTTTAAATCAGAGAGTTTTATCTTGTTATTTTTAAATTTATTTAATTTATAGTTCTTAATTTATCAGTCCGATTTCAATGTACTATGGGTATTAATGTAATGCTCATAACTTTAATTTTATTTAGTTTCTATTAGTTATTAGTTGAATTTGATATTTTCTGTAATGACAGTGTTCTTCGCCTGAATAAATCAATAAATACCTCCTGTAATTTAACCTATACCTGTGTAATTTCCTTTTTTATGTACAATAAAGTGTTCTCTATCTATCTATCTATATATATAAATAAAAATAATCATTTATTTAATGATATAGAGAATCTCGTGTCCTGTGATTGTTATCTAGGTCCTCCAAATTTTTCTACAAAATTTCGTCAGCTAGTGATATAATATAATGCAGCCTTTAAACAGGTCATTGCAGTAATATAATCAATAAAGTGATTGAAAGAAAATAAGCTAATTAACCGTGTAGGTTACTTTTAGGAGCAAATCATGACCGGTTTAGAACAATTTAGACTCATTGGCACTGTAGAAATGAGGTCCTTCAGAAGTATTGAATGACAGGATACGCAATAGTCTGATTAGAGAACGTTGTGGACTGAAAGAGGATGTAGTGACTAGAATTGTGAAAAGAATGTTGCGTTGGCTTGGACATGTGGAGATGATGAAGGAAGACATTTTTTGACGAAACAAACATATATTGCGAATGTGAGTGGAAGGGCTGATGAGGGACGTCCCAGGCGGACATACATCGACCAAATATGGGATGTATTAGCAAAGAGGAATATAAAAAGTACCGGGAACCGGGCGTGCGTGTATGCAAGGACTTATGAACGTTGATGAAGCGGAGGTGACCTATCAGGATCGTGGCAGTCCCTTTTTTCTGCTTACCCCTCTGCGTGAGGTTTTTTTTTATATTTGTATGGCACTGTAAGGCACACAGACCTTCTTGAGAGAAGGAGTATGGCTTAATGATTCTGACAGATCACCTTCGCTTCATCAACGTTCATAAGTCGTTGCATGTACGCACTCCGGTTCCAATCTTCCCCTTTGCTAATACATCTTCTATTTGGGGATGTATCAGGGAAGAAAAAATACCTAAAATATAAAATTGTTAGCAGGGGCCTGCTCGTTAAACGGCCTGAAATAGGTCACAATTATGGAATAGGGCGCGATTTAAGAAGCTGAACAAGCTATAGGCTGTACTCGTACAAGGTAAATAAAGTAGGTAAAGAAGTTGATTTTCATACTTAAATCTGCTGGTGCTGGTTGAACAAATAAAACATAAACATTTACATACAGGCACATACATGTGTGTTATGTGATGTTTATCACAAGTTTAATTATTATTAGTAGGTACTTAAGAGTGAAAGAAGTGAAGAGTGAAGGGAGCCAAATATGGATACTCTGTAAGCCTATAATTTGTACTCTTATAAGGCTGAAAGCGCTCGTATCCTAGCCAAATCGATAATGAAGAGAAGTGATTGGAATCAATCACTTGAGTTAAGCAACAGCTGGCGCGGTCAAGTGCAGTATAGGTGACCGCCCCGTGACTACCGGTAGAGGCATTTTTTCCGAGCGTTTCCGTGCTTCCCAAGGCCATTGGTGCCTGTTGTCATGGAATGGCATTCGTTAGGCCACGTCAGAGGCCTTATGGGCGGCTTGATAACTTCTGACAGTAAGGCCCGCCACTGCCTTACATCCTCCACCTACCCGAACTTGGCCCTCGTGGTGGAGTATGGCCTAACCTTCCTGCAATGCAGGAAGGACGTACAAGGGTTGATGTCGAAGGCTGAACCTGTAAAATCGGAAAACGGTGGCGCTACGGCCACCGGCATGTCCTGAAAATCGTGCAATTTAAAAGAAGGCGAACGAAAATGAACTAAGCAAGCGAGAATAATATGTCTCATATGTGATTTTTATGTCTCATAACAAAAAATTTAATATCTTTAGAAGAAGAAGAAATACATTTATTTATCGCCACACAGACATAAGTAATACAAATCGTAAAAAAGAGGCTAAATGTAAAAAAGTAATAAAAACAAACAAACACGACAGAACACAATAAGCGGATGACTGGCGATTACGAAAGGTTGACACTGTAGGTACCTACTAATTTATAGTAGGTACCTAAGTATCTTACTGTATTCAAATTGAAATTGAGCAAGAATTGCGCATTATTTACTTAATTCCGGAGTAACTTACTTGATTCCTTATCGGAACATGACGACACAACTAGCAACTGGCCACACGAGCTCCACTTTTAGGTACTCACCAGATTAAGATCTGCGAATCAGAGCGAAATCTGGTCAGACTCTTCCAACAGAAAATCAAGTATGTGAATTCGGAATTAAGTGACTATTGTGTCATAATCATCGTCAGGCTATACTTCTAGTCCACTGTTGGACATAGCCCTCCCCTAAAGAGCGCCACGTTGTGCTATCAGAGGGGGTAATGCCCATAATCTCCACGCTGGGCATGCAGTTTGGGGATCGCAGTTCGGTGGAATTGTACTGCAGGCGGCGCTGCTGCCCACCCCCCAGTTTGTGTCCCTTAGTCGGCTTTTACGACACCCGCAGGAAGAATTGGGTATAATGTGTAGTGCTGACGAAATTTGTCTTTGACTACTACAAATTTAGCATTTAATGCGTAGATAGAGTAGAACTATAGATCAAGGCACAGTGTAACCGTTTTCACGTCGGTGAATATTATTTGTTTGTGGGCGTGAATGTTGCCTCAGTAAAAGTGAATTGCCATAATGTGGGGTAAAATATTTCAGTCGTTCATAGGCCATGAATAAAAATGCAGATTTAGTTTTGAATTTCATTAATCATACAACATGTCTGACAATTGTTTGCAGAACGTAGCAAACGTTTTATAAACAATTGTCATTTTGTATAATAAAAATACGTTTTATTTTACACGCTTAAATTTTACAAGTTAAGGCGCTTAGGGACGCTATCTAGGACCACCAATGGAATACAATCATAAAATGTTTTATTAATAAGTTTTTTTCATATAAAAATTCACCATATAAAAAATATTTCGAAGGGTACCTCAGACCACCAAAATGTACATTTTGTCGAAATGTAGAGAGCATATTCGAGCATTTGATGTAGGTGACCAGTTCTCTCTTCTAAATGCTAGCACCCATTTTTCCAGAACAGAACTATTTTGAAGAAATCTGGAAAAGAAACATTGCTAATATTAATAAATATTGTAATACATTAAAATATAATAAGTAATAACTTTAGTATTCCTTATTATTCGCGATACTCATACATAGCTGTTGTATATTGAACGGGTCGATTATTTATTAGGGAAATAAGGTAATTACGTTTACCTAATAAACAATCGCGGCTAGACGGTATTGTACGAGATTCATTGATACAAATTCAAATTTGAATTCTATACTGAATTCAAGGGCACATTGCTTGCGGCAGAATGCACAAAAACACCGAAAGGGTTCTTGCGATAAATTCGAGTTGACACATTTTGTGCTGAGTGGAATGAATGCTGAAAAATTACATGGGCAACAAGTCACATAGGAAGGCGATGCAGCTATCTAACAAAGCATCAGGATATTATATTTGATAATTCAGTGCTGTAGCCGTAATGTTTCTGTCTCTATTGTTTTTATTATGGATTTCGATATCAACCCTTGTATGTCCTTATCCCTGGGGCACGGGTCTCTTCCTGCATCGCAGAAAGGTTAGGCCATACTCCACCGCAGGGGCCAAGCCCGGGTTATAGTGTTAGGTACATTTGATTTTTAATAACGATACATTAAGTATTAAAGATTCATAATATATTTTGATAACGTTTGTAACTCAATATCTGTACAAGGACAAGCCGTCGAAGTCTGGGACTTCGAGTTAAGTAATGATCACGCAGCGTTGCCAGATATACGATTTAAATCGTATTTATACGATGTTTTACATTTATTTTGCATGTACGATCCAGGGGCAGAAATCGTACGTAAACATACGACTTTTTTTAGATTTCATTCAACCAAAGTACTAATACCAACATAGCACGTCACTATTTATTCTTTTACTCACTAAGTACCAACCCTTAAGGTAAATCTAACTAATGTGCGACGTTACCGGTTACTCGTTTTTGTGACACAGATTATGAACGCTGCTTCAGTTCAGTCAATCTTATTAAAACAAAGATCCGAAATAGGCTGAGCAATGAAACTCTAAACGGCACACTTTTGGCTAAACAACATATTAAGCGTTATGGGTGTTGTGTGGATTTTCCCAAACAAGAGCAATAATATTAACATTACAGTAAAACCCTTTACGGGGATAAATAAAAACCTAAAAATAGTGTGTTTATGTTTAATCGATTGTTTACTTTAAAGTAATAAAACAAAGGTTTTGAAAACGTACTGCTTTTTTAGCAGCCTTCTTAGGGAATACTACTTTTTATTTTCCCATCGTACGATCGCTTATAACGTCTGCCACACGGTCAAGTAATGATCGGGATTTTTGACATAAATGGATGGCAACATTTTTTTACTCTCCGTTTTTTTAGGTTAGGAAAGTAAATTCTATTAAATTGCTTTTCTTACGGACTAGTTGCAAAGCTACTAGTTGAAACTTAACTAAAATACTCAACATAAGGCAACTTTGGGCTTAACAATAATTGAAACACAATAATTACTTACCTATCAAAGGAAACTTCCCCCAAAGCTCTTTCTTAACGATTTCTGCATACGAGTACACTACAATTCACCATACTTTCTCTATTTAGGTCACTTTTAATATATCATTTCACAAATACACGGTTACTCTTCGAAACGGCTAGCGTAGCGTTAAATATGATTACATTTTCAAAATCTTGTCGTTTGTTTGCCCCCAAAAACGTCAACTTGACACTGGGGGCAAACAAAAAAAGCAGTTATACTTTTGCTGTTTACTCTATCTCTTTCTCACCCATGGTCGCTACGAAGTTTGTTTCATTTAAAACTTGTATGTGTGCGCTGTGGCTTGCTTTATAGTTTTACTCCCTCTACGATTTAATGGCACACAAACGCCTTTAACGAACGGCTGCAGCTTTCCCAGTGATGAGAATTGTTGCTATCAGCATGGGACAGGCGTAGACTTACCAGGACGAACAAGTGTAATGGATGTAAATATAAATTCAATAGCGCAGTCATGTTTTTGAAATGCAATGCAACCTTAATCATTCTTATAACATGTTTGTCGTGACCACGGCAACTGCAATGCTGCCGAAACGTCGGTAATTAAGGTAATTACGTTTTACCTAGTAAATAATCGCGATTAGACCCGTTTAATATATAACCATGTATGAGTATTGCGAATCATTCAGAAATACGCCTCTAGAAATATACCTTAAACCGTCACAAATATAATCACAAATCACAATATATAAAACTCATGCTCGAGGAAAAATCAGCAGATCATCTTGCGAGAACAACGGTTCGTCTAAATTTACTAACTCTTAACCCTTTTCATCTATCAAACCGTCCCATCACACATCCATACATACATAACCTCACGCCTGTATCCCAGAGGGGTAGGCAGAGACCAGGGACTGCCACTTGCCACGATCCTGATCACCTTCGCTTCATCGACGTTCATAAGTCGTTGCATGCACGCACGCCGGTTCCGGGTACCTACTTTTTATCTTTCCCTTTGCTAATACATCCCCTATTTGGTCGATGTAAATCCGTCTGGGACGTCCCTTACCAGCCCTTCCACTCACATTCGCAATATATATTTGTTTCGTCAATCTTTCTTCCTTCATCCTCTCCACATGTCCAAACCAACGCAACATTCCTTTCTCAATTCTAGTCACTACATCCTCTTTCAGTCCACAACTTTCTCTAATCAGACTATTGCGTATCCTGTCATTCAAAGTAACACTACACATACTTCTCAAGGACCTCATTTCTACTGCATTAATTCTAGGACTTTCTTGCTTCTTTTGCCACACCCAAGTCTCGCTACCATACATAAGTGTTGGGACCAGCACGCCACTATAAATAGCCAATCTAGCTCTTTTGGAGATGTTTCGGCTGCACATGATGGAGTGCAAGGCATCGTTTACACAATTTCCCGCTTTTACTCTTCTCTCTATATCATCTTCACACTTTCCATCCCTCGTAAACAGGCTCCCCAAATAGACAAATTCTTTTACTTGTTCCACTCTTTCGCCTCTAATCGTTATCTTGCACTCAGTCATTTCATCATCTTTCACATCCAACATATCCAAGCCTGTGCTATTCCACAATAGTCGCAGGCTAGAGTTTTACGCATCACCACCTTTTATTTTTTGTTGTCGTGGGGTAAATTTCCCAAAGATACCCGACTTCCTGGGGAAAAAACCGGGTTATGTGGAGTTTTTACCCACTAAACTCCCCGCGGTGGCCCTCTCTGTGCGTTTGGTGGGGGGCTCCGGGATCCCACTGAACTCAACGGAACCCCCGCGCACTGTGCACTGAAGCGTTCTCTTTACAGACTCGCGCCTGGAGAACCTCAGTGAATGGCAGTGTGCGGCCATCACACACCGCCGCCCCAAGGGGTCGCTTGTAACGTTAGTTCGAGCCCCCTCTCTTACCGCCCACGACCCAGAAATCTCCTTTTAGTCACCTCTTACGACAAGCAGGAGATATCGTAGCCCTATTCTAAACCCGGGACTACAGGGCTACCCGTCACCGCCTAGGCTTCTGTTGGCTTGTAGAATATGGTCACCCGTACTTTAAGCATGTCACTATAAATAGGATTTTAAGGGCCACGGGAAACAGAGGGATTGGACCTTAAGAACTTTTTATCTAGATATCCTTGTTGCGTGCTACCTAACTATAGATTCCTAAATAAGAAATGGGGCTTTTTAGCAACATATCGGGTTAACTTTATTCCTATCGAATTGCCACACAGTTGTAGATTTGGTTCGACCCTGAGGTTCAATCTTTATAACGCGTGCCTTTTGAAGGAAAGCCGTTCTACCATCCGAGCGAAGTCGACGTCCTTTTTCTTTGCGAAGTCGTAGTCCATTTTCTTTCCCCCAAATACTTATTTTTCTTAACGTGTTGATGGCAGGCCATCGTGGTGAAAGGATAAAAAACATTGACCTTTACATCTACGTAATGAGATGATTTGTACAGCGTCCAGTGGCATCTTCACTCACACTATATGGGTGAAGGAACCACTTGGATGCTGTAGTGCCTGGGACATAGTGTAAACTTGCCCAGCACTTATACCATCCTGATAGCTTAGTCGTCCTAGCCCGCAGGAAATACTAGTCAATACGAGTACGTGCGGAGCCAACGAAGACGCGAGTTTCCTCACAATGTTTCCCTTTACAATTAGCGTGTGGTATTACGAGTACGACTACAAATTCGCAAATGTAACTTTGAAATTAAACAAAGTCATTGGTACATGCCCGAAATAGCATCGAACCCGGTTAAACGATAAACGTGATGTAAACTACTATCTTAATACTGAATAAGCACTTTTTGCGCAAATGTCGTAGGAAACCAGGATTAAGGATTTCGTAAAGTTTATCAATAGTGAATTGATACAATTCTGCATAATATTAAAAATTATTTTTTCTGACCTGAAAAATATTTTTTTAGTATGCACTGCTAAATTCATTTTTGTGGCCGGAAACATTTCTTCAAAGCTAGACATAAATTCTGATAATATAGCACTTTAGAGATAATATCCATATCTGCAAAGCACACGAGTATATGGATTTTGATTAATCTTCACTAGGACTAAGATTTTATCAGACTTGGCAATATTTTGATACTATTAAGGAGCCTAATAATAATATTTTTCTGACCGCCAAAATAAATTTTTAGTATGCAGTGCTAAATTCATTTTTGTGGTCGGAAACATTTCTTGAAAACAAGACAGAAATTCTGATAATATAGCACTTTAGAGATAATATTATTTTTTATCAGCAAAGCATATGGAATTTGTTTAATCTTCACTAGGACTAATATAGGTTCTCTATAAAAATATATTATCTCTAAAGTGCTATATTATCAGAATTTATGTCTTGTTTAGAAGAAATGTTTCCGGCCACAAAAATGAATTTAGCACTGCATACTAAAAATTTATTTTGTCGGTTAGAAAAATATTATTATTAGGCTCCATAATAGGATCAAAATATTGTCAAGTCTGACATAATCTTAGTCCTAGTAAAGATTAATCAAAATCCATATATGCTTTGCTGATAAAAAATAATATTATCTCTAAAGTGCTATATTATCAGAATTTATGTCTTGTTTTCAAGAAATGTTTACGGCCACAAACACATAACTGTTTAATGAGGCGTTTTCAAAAAAAAAAACTTGTTCCACAACACTTACTAGATGGCGTGAAAGTCACAAAAATTTATGTGTCAAATCAATCCGACAAAACATTTTATGTAAAAAGGATGCCAAGACACAAGCTCATGATATGATATGGGTACAGTTTAAAAAGTTATCAGAACTCATGATGAGCCAAGCCCCCAACTCTACAAGGCCTAACTAAACAAGCCCTAACTCTATCAATGTTACATAATTTTATTATCATTTTATTACCTTAGCATAATAATATGACTTTGCCCTTACGCGGCCGTCGCACAGACTCTCCTATGGTCTTAATTAAGGAAAGAAATTGGGTATGTAAAACTTCCAAGCCCTATTTTTTACCATGATGTATGATTGGTAAAATTAGGGCTTGTCTTGTCATACTTTACATCAAATGTTTTTTTGGGATTTTTTTTGTAGGATGGTTTGTCTATTCGGGCTGTGTAAAATCCCATACAATAGTTTTCGTTGATTTCTGATTTTTTCTAGTAATCTGACCTAATTTGGCCCCATACACTTTCTATCCCTATCAACAGCAAAATTAGATGGCATGATGCATGATGCATGGTAATACGAAACACTTCAAAAAGAGGTAGGTCATCTAAACAACTACACGGTCGCAATAAAGTTATGAATTATTAGGTAGTGCCCTACCCATCTTCTGCGCGTCTTGGCGAGGGCACTCCCGTGCCCCTAGAAGAGTGCACAGACTAAGTGCAGTCTATTTATTCTTACTTGTCCAATTTAGTAAACAATATTCTACCCTTAAACTGTGACTTTTTAGTCCAAAACTGCCATATTTTCATAAATGAAGTAACCTGGAACACTCTTTGAGATAACACTCTGCCAATTTTATAAACATAGTACATGATAGTTCATTAATTTGCGAGAAAATATCTAGTTTAGGCATCTAATCTCAATTTTAAGGTTAGAATCTTGTTTACTACATTGGACAAGTAAGAATAAATAGACTGTAGGAGATACTGTGTTTGGGTTTCGATACTTGTAAATTAGGAAGTTTCTTTTTATTATGACTATACAAAAATGCGTACCTGTGCCGTTGTTACGTGCAAAAATACAGGAGTTCATACATTCCCCAGTACCAATGAAACCCTAAAGCGACAGTGGATGCAAATGCAAACAGAACGGTCGACCAAACCAACACCTGCGTTAAGAAGCGAGCGGTCACAACCACAGATTAAATAAAAAATGCTACGTTGATGACAGAACTATTTTCGCCAACTAAGCGCCATCTATTGAGTTTTAGTGTTATTAAATTTTTTTTTCTTCTGAAAACGGCTCATAGAATGGGGAGGAAAACGCAAAGCTGATTCCAGATGTCGCCACCGGCGAGTAGGCCCAATACGCCGCCATTAGCTTGTTGTTGATATTCGTGTTGAGTTTTCTTTCTTAATATTTACTAACACAATGTACTCCATGATGACCGTGCCGCAGCTAAAGGAAGAGTTAAGAAAACGGAAAGCTTCTGTTGTTGGTAAAAAAGTTGTTTTGAGAGGCTGTCCTATTTTTTCTTCTCATGGCCTTTTCCCACAACTTTCTTCTTTTAGAATCCTTGGGAAACATATGAATCCCTCTATTCTTACAACCACGTGCAGCACAGTTCGTCATTTTGTTAGCTATTCGAGAAAACAAATAAGTAAACAAAAAAATGTATGGCGTTTGACAGCTTTGACAGTTTATTTAGGCCTAGTCGATCATTCGCCCTCTGCCGGGATAAAAAAGCAGTTTTTCTCCCCATTGGGGAACTATAAATAACCCAAAAAGTCAGCGCTTCACAAATTTTGAACGTATTATAACACTGCTCATTAAAGATGTAATGTAATGCAAACATTTTAATTTGAAAGATGCTATTTTATTTTCGTTCGGGTTATAACCGCCATTTTCACTCTCCCAACTTGTTGACGCGAGCGTGCTGTTTATTTCGATAAAAGTTTGAGAATCACTATTTCTGTGTTTACCTTTTGTCTCAAGCTTCAATAAATAGGGTATAAGTAGGCCCTTTACCCAACATATATTTGTTTCGTCAATCTTTCTTCCTTCATCCTCTCTACATGTCCAAACCAACGCAACATTCCTTTATCAATTCTAGTCACTACATCCTCTTTCAGTCCACAATAAATGAGACAATAAAGACCGTAATTCAGTGATTATTATCACGTTATCATGTTATTACACGATACCGATCCACAACAACTCGGACAAAAGATAGCGATATGTCAATTTCGTACTTGTTTCATTATCAGTGAGTCAGCTGAAATCAGAGCAGCCCTTTGATTTCAGCTAGCGTCGAGTGCTCGGTGTAGACTGGTCGCTCGCGTGCCATTGGTATGAAACGTGATACTCGCGTTATCACTCAGACCGTCTTGACATAGTCTTTAATGTCTATAATGTCGCTGATAAGTTTTTCTATCTTCATTGAAGATATTGTGACTGTATTTACTTTCAAATCAAATCAAAGTATTGTATTCAAAATAACACGGGAACTGTGACTTCTTTTTCTTCGTTTTCTTCTTCAGGCTAAATTAGTCCACTGCTTGACATAGCCCTCCCCTAGGGAGCGCCATAGCGCAAAGTTGTGCCATCATTGGGGGGTAATGTCCATAATCCTCACGCTGGGCATGCGGGTTGGGGATCGCAGTTTGGTGGAATTGTACTGCAGGGGGCGCTGCTGCCCACCCCCTGGCTTGGGACTTATTGAACGTTATAAGTTAAACTAGGTGTACATTTCAAAATCTAGACCTCAGACAACAAAAAAACTCCAAACTTTGTCTTTTCAAAATCAATCTTCAATTATATAAACGTCAACAGTCTACATAATTACCTAAAGACTTATACTCATGGCTTTGACTCCAGACATGATTGTCCTCTAAATAATCCTTTATATAATGGCCCTTTTGGCGTACTTTTTAACTGCAACAGTACTTCTTAACCGCGTTTCAGGCAAGCTTAATTAATATATCTTCAGTAGTTTTAACGGTGTAGTAACCGCTTAGATTTTTGCTGCTAATTTCCGGCGGAATGTTCATGTTTTATTGGTGTTCTCGTTCTTTTCAATAAACCAAAAAGTGAGCGGAATGCACCGTTAACTGTACGTTCGGTTCCTCAGATTTTACGTGACGACAATTCTGTGCTAGTCTTTTAATACTCCTTGTTGGTAGTATTATCGAGATTCTCTTTATCCTGCTGGCGAGATAAAATAACAATGATAATATTCACATTCACACAGCACAATCAATTTCTAAAGACTTTCATCCAAAGAATATCATGGGAACTGTCCCCTGATCTGAACCACCTCTTAGAGGCCCGGTCCCAGTCAGACGCGCCCCCCGCCCCTGCCAGTGTCCCCCCTAGCGGGGACACTGCTCCTTCTTAGCAGTTTTGTAATATAAACTCTTCTAAGCGGACGCTCCTCTAGGGAGCTTCGCTGTGCGCCCTCCTCGGCCTCGAGGGGGGTCGTTCCTGATGTGGGTTTAGGGGTCTTTAGGACCAAAACTAGCCCAAAGGTGGTGTTTAGTGGGTAGGCGCACTTCTTCTGAGTCCCACATTGGCAACACGGCCGTGTCGTGCTGTTATGCATGAGCATTCACCACCTCCCTCCCCCGTGTCCTCCGGAGGGTGCCCTTTATAGGGTAAAAAAAGAACTGTCCAATCGGTCTTACTCAAATTGTGGGCCGATTTATTCGTATTTATTGTTCACCTTATCAATCAGTACAGTCAATCCATACGCGCTACTTAAGTCTAGACTGGAATTAGACAATATGTGTGTGTGCGTGTCACATCTTAGGTACGCGACCTATGTTATGTCTTCGGCTTTGTTGATATTTGTACGATATTCACCATTTCTGTCTGGCACTGTGCTATACACAACACGTGTGTATGCCTTTTTTCATGCATTACACGGTAGATGCAACTACTACATGCAATCCTACATCGTCTGTATTTATTACAGCCTAGCTAACGCTTTATTCTGACGGGCTGCAAGTTTGGTGACTCTGCCCGAAGTATCCTTTGAATTTCTTTCGGGACTTCAGCTTCCCATTCTACATAACAGTACCTTATCTCTGTAAAGTTTTGGTACGCAATAAATAATAATATTTTTATCTATATTCCAGATTTCAGGAAGGCTGTTATGGGCGCTTAATAGATTAGATTAGATTAGAAAATTCTTTATTGCACAATAAGCATATTTGTACAAAGGCGAGCTTAAGACTAATGAGTATTTAAATACTCTAAAAAATCGAAGAGGGTTGAGATTTTCACGACGAATTTGTTGCTTTCCAGATTCCAGCTCAGTTCCAAGATCATCGATTTCGTAAATTTAAAGTTTTACGGGTTCCTTATTTCCTCAGAATGGACTTCCCCTAAGCTGGGCTCGTTGCTGGCCCACTTCCTATGAAGCCTGTCTGTATAATTGTCTGTTACACAGCGGGTTTGTTTAGAATTTTGTTGGTGTGGTATGCGAATAGTAGGCGTGCCTCGCAAATAACCTGTGTTGTCGAAAAAAAAAATTGAAGCTGTAAGTCTTACATGGCTTGATTTCCGTTATATGGGCCGATTTGTCGGTTTTGAATTAATTTAATGCGTTATTTGCTCCTTCTCAATCTTTTCGGTGATTCCCGCTTCTAAAAGACTATCCGAGCTGATTTACTAAATTACTGCTTTCATCGTCCGGCATCGTCGGCTTTACATCGTCCGTTCATCGGTTTTTAATTTCGTACGTCCGTTCGTTCGTTGATCGTTTGTTCGTCCGTCATTCCGTACGTTTACTATGTTTGTCAATTTACAGTAGTTGTAATAGTAGTAATTGTCAGCGGTTGTGCAATGAGGTGTACTCTAACGATGTTTAATCCAGCGGCGTAAAACCCTGGGCAATATCCATATATAGTAGTGACAAGTAATTAAGCATCAATTTGTGATTGTGCTACGTGAAGATTATATTATTTAGATTTAAAAGTAGATAAATACATACCTAATCGATTTTCCATTTGATATACTATGATCTGCCATTGAAGCAAAATATAAGCAGAGAACTACCCGGCGTTAGCCTACTGGTGCGAAAATGTCCAACGAAAATAATAGTTTTGGAAATAATACTACAGGTTTTTCCAGTCAAATTTGATTCCCTTTTATTTTGCAAAGTATAGTAAGTGAGGTTATAAAAACAATTTCATTATAAACTGGAAATTAATAGGAAAATCCTCAAAACGGCTGAAAAAAATTTATAAGTACCCACCGTACGACATGACGGCGAAGTTCATATCACGCACTGGTGGTATCAGCTGCAAATGCGAAGCACAATACCACCGCGGCTGTGTGCGGCTTTCTGCAGGGGGAGCAGTGCCGCCAAAGGACTGGGCCTGTCCGGAGTCTTAAGTCTTATCTAATCTGTGGTTAAGGTCTACGGTAATAAACGCGTGCCTACCTGAGTCCGGTATGTAGTGCACGTCAGCACTACGAATTTGCGTATCGGTGCAGACAAAGTCGATAGTCGTTTCGCTGTGGTCGGTAAAGTGAGTTGTCTATAACCTGTGCAAGTCTCAAATAATTTAAAAATTGTGTCAAAAAGGTGTAGCATTTATCATTGCAGTCAGTAAAGTTAATATTATAGTCACCTACCAACAAAATATTGTCGTAAACAGTTATAGAAGTCAAAGAGTCGGTAATCGCATCAAAAAAGGTCACCGCGCTCAGCCATGGAGGACGATAAGCCGTACCGACCAACATTTTTTTTCCGCTAACGTTGACGCGTAACCACATTTATTCCACGGTAGGGGTGGGCGCGTGCGCGCTGAGTCGGGCGGCAACGCCGCGCCTCACATAGAAGCCAACGCCAACACGGCGCGCACGCATTTCGCGTGGACGCGGGATTTGGCACAGGCGATAGCCGGGTACAGTGGGCGCGCGACCCTCCTCTCCCTCGTGAAGCCAAGTCTCATTGATAGCCACCAAGTCAGCAGAGAAGTTACCGATGGCTACTATCAACTCGTCGTGACCTTAAGGAATCAGCATTGAAAAGTCCGATACGGAAAGATTTTATCTTAATCATGGCTAAAATAAAGTAGAATGATCACGGAAGATAAACAGTAAGTATGGTATATATTATTATAATATATAACAGATGCACTATATAGGAAATATACATATATAAATAAATAGACATGATGCATGGTACAAGATATTAATATATAACGGAATATTAGTAAACGCATGGTTACGCAGTTTTTCTCCATGTAGCTGGCATTGGCCACAACAATAACAAACCACAAGTATGTCGGTGAATTTTCACGTGAACACTGGAGTAAATTATTACATGGAGACCTGTATTAAATGAAACGAAACGAAAAGAAGCGAAATTAAATGAAATGAAAAGGTTTTATTCAAAGTAGCACAGAAACTGCGGCTTAATGAACGTTACAATTCAAACTAGGTGTCCATTTCAAAAACTAGTTGAGCTATTCGTTCGCTAAACTAGTCGAAAAAACGATTCGTGGTTCACTCAAACTTAAATGTTTAAAGGTTCTGCTGATTTTCTTTTGCTAAGTAATTACCGTCATACATAAGGCCCTGGACTTCAAGTTTACTTAATATCAAATAAACATCGAATAAACTAAAAGTCAAAACTCAAAACTAAAACTGTAGCACGTCATTAAGGACGTATTTCTCCTGCGTGATGTTTCAACCCGATAAAGCACTGGTCATGTTAACAATTATGACTATCTTATCCAACTTATAAGATGAAATGATAAAAAAATCATTACTTCCATTGACTCTGGTATTAATTAATATCAGTAAAGTATTTAGCCATTCAGCGAAAGCAAGTGTGCGGGACGTCTGAAAAATGATTACAAAACTCCTGCAGCCGTTGAGCCCTTACGCACGCCAATATGTGATAGTAATTTTGAGTAAGTACAGATTTTTGTTTTGTAAACTTCACGGCGCGGTACGGTACTTTTTCACCTTGTCTTTAATCACCTGGAGGATTTATTTGATTATTCCATTGATTATGTTAGTAAAAGCATGTAATGTAATTAGTGGATAATGGACGGATTCAACGCGAGGGCCATAGATGATTTTAATAGGACTGTATCACGACCGTAGGGATTCATGATGATTCAAGTATTAGAATCCTTCACTTGTTCGAGTGGTTCATATGACCTTCAGTAAAAATGAGTTTCTTTCAAATGCTGCATACAATAATTTATGCCATCACGACGAGATAAATCTTTAATATAAAAATTTAACTATAATATAAAAATTAATCGCTGAATGTGTTAGTACGCGCAAATCTCGAGAGGAGCTGATCCGATTTTGGGAATTCTTTTTTTAGAATATTCCTTGATGTACGAGGATGGTTCTTACGGAGGGAAAAAAAATAAGGAATCGACTGTTCGACGGGACGAAGTTCGCTGGGTCAGGTAGTAGACAATAATTAACAAAAAAAGAAAAGTTAAATTAATTAAGTTGCAATTAACTTTGTTTTCTAAGTAATGTACTTTTGAAATGAAATGACAAGGTTTTATCCAGAGTAGTTAATGAAAGTTACAATTCAAATGTCTATTTCAAAATCTAGATAATTTTGGAGGAAAAATGGACAAAAAAAACTCCAAACAGTCTTTTCAAAGTTTGTTAAGTTATAGTAGCAACAACTTTCGCCAATCGTAAAGGAAAACATTGTGAGTATCTGAGGTTTTCAAATACCTGCTTGAAATTGCCAATCCGCGCCGGGCACGCGTGGTATTTAAGCCCATACTATCTCTCTGGGACAAGGCCTGTGCCCTGCAGTAGGATGTTTATAGGCTACGTAACAAAATAAAAAAAAATACAAAATATCGCTACTTTAAAAACCTATTTAGAGGCTAAAAATTCCACACATGCCGGGATTCACCGGCATCAGTGAAATTTCGAGAATATTGTATCGTAGCCTCGTAGGTATTAATACATTTTCCCCTACGTAATCATTAAATTTTTTGCCTACGTATTTTACAGTTATCGTCATATTTTGGACAATTCACACAGTATCTTTATAAATTGTAGCCTATGTGTTATTTTGATGTCTGAGCTATATTATTGGAATGTTTCATTAACATCCAGTCAGTAGTTTTTACGTAAAAGAGTAACAAACATCCATCCATCCATCCATACTTACAAACTTTCGCGTTTATAATATTGAGTAAGGATTTTTTACGCAAGGAGGTTGTATAGCATCGAAATGGAGGTTGACATATGGATGTTGAATATGGCACACTAAGTGCCGTAGTTTGAAACATAAAAATAATGAAAGTAATCTTCTTAGTGGTGGAATGGTATAAGTCTAGTCATCTTATAGAGCCCACCAACCCGGACTTGGTCCCCGTGGTAAAGTACGGCCTAACCTTCTGCCATGCAGGTAGAGAGCTGTGCCCTTGCAGTGGGGACATGCAAAGGGCTGATATCGATATCAATAGGCACAGATGAGAAAATCTTAGGTGTTAGCGTCTGACATGTAATTATAATTACTACTTAGTTACTATAATTACTATAGCTGTAAACAATAGATAGCTAGATATCCTCTTCTGTCCTTGTCTGCCAATTTGTTTTGCCGTTGGCAATGGCGCACTGGCAGAATGAAGCGCTTGTGGCCTAGTCGAACCGAGTGAATGCAATCAATCACCTGAGTTAATCAACAACAGGCGCGGTCAGGTGCAGGTTAGGTGACCGTCCCGTAACTATTTTTCCGAGCGCTTCCGTGCTTTGCAAGGCGCGTTATGCCGTTGGTGCCGGCTGTCATGTAATGGCAGTGGTTAAACCATGTTAGAGGCCTCATGGGCGGCTTGATAACTTCTGTCAGTAAGGCCTGCTACTGTCTTATAATCCTCTACCAAGCTGGACTTGGCCCCCGTGGTGGAGTATGGCCTAACTTTCCTGCGATGCAGGAAGAGACCCGTGCCCAGCAGTCAAGTGGGGACATACAAGGGTTGTTATCGAATGGCAGAATAGTTTCAAATATGGTTAGAAGTAGCCTGATAGTATATACGAGGAGAAGTTTCTTTTGTACCTTACACCTGTTTCAACTTTAAAAATATGTATCAGGTGATCTCATACTTTTAAGGTGAATTTGTTTAATTTGTTATTTAAGAACAATAATTCATCGTAACAAGTGGCTTTATTGTAAATTGCTGTGTAAACGGCTACTGACTATGTACTATTGGAGGAAAAATACGAAAAAACTATCTTTCATCCATAGGTACGTTATTTTATTAAGGCACTACTCGGTGCTAACTAGCGCCCCACCAATAGAACAAAATTGTATCGATATCGATATCAACCCTTGTATGTCCCACTGCTGGGGCACGGGTCTCTTCCTGCATCGCAGGAAGGTTAGGCCGTACTCCACCACGGGGGCCGAGTCCGGGTTGGTGGAGAGTTGTAAGATAGTGGCGGGCCTTACTGTCAGAAGTTTTCAAGCCGCCCTAAGGCCTCTGACTTGACTCAACGACTGCCACTGTATCAATTAACGTGCCTTGCGAAGCACGGAAGCGCTCGAAAAAATGCCACTAGCGGTAGTCATGGGATGGTCACCTACCCTGCACCTGACCGGGCCTGTTGTTGTTCTTAACTCAAAAGATTGATTGCAATCACTTGGTTTGAATAGGCCACGAGCGCTTCGTAGAAAAATCGTAATTCGTTTTGCATACCTCTTTTTTTTTAAAGTGAACAATAAATCTTAACAGATCTAATAACTCTTTTTATCAATATTTAGAACCTAAAGGTCACCTAAGATCACAAACATTGATTTCACCGGTTTACGCTAAAACGGTCTTTAGGGCGCGTAAACACCAAAAATAGTAAACTATAGTAATTGTCATAGTGGTAAAGATTTTTGATGTTTGACGACCTCTGTGGCGTAGCGGTAGCGCATCTGCCTACCATGCAAGAGGTCCCCTGTTCCAATCTCGGCTGGGGAAAGAAAGAAAAAACCACCAGGTCTTGGATGGTCACATGTTTGTGATGTCGTTGTTTCTGGTTCCCACGACACAAGGTGTCCTAGTGTGGGGCCAGAAGCAATGTATGTGCCTGTGTGTAAATGTTATGTTATGTTTAGTTTTTGAAAATAAAACGTATTTAGTACATTACACAACTAGGGTGGTAATACAAAGAAAGGCCGAGATCGCAGAAGTTTGCGGCCCGAGCTGCAAGCGAGGGACGTAAATATGCGATCGAGAGCTTTCTTTATTACCTCCCGTGTTGTGTACATCTTTTTATGTCTACACTTGGCCAGAAAACGGCTTTTCTATACGCGCAGCGTGCGAAAAAAGCCACTTTATTGCCAGGTGTGGCATAAAACAAGTTGTGATTTCCTCCATTATTCCATTGGTGGCGCTAGTTAGCATCCTACAGCGCCTTAAAGTCCTAGATTCTGGGACATAAGTTCCTGTCACTGAGTTCTAAAAAGAGCTACTAGGTATATTTATTGAGATTATTATAATTATGATGTTCACTTTTTCCAAAGACGCGTTACAAAAAAAAATATGATTTTTCTTTATTGGTGGCTCTGTAGCCCCTTAACTGGAGGAGTATCTTCAATATTTATTATTATGCAATTCAATTTGTTTATTTACTTTATGAAATCGCTCGTAGTCCCGGCTGCCTGAGCGATCCTAAACGATCACGAAGGTTAAGCAACACAGTGCGCGTTCAGTGCATGGATGGGTAACCCGTCTAAGACTAACGCTAGTGACATTTTCCCGAGCGATTCTGTGCTTCGCAAGGCACGTTAAGCAGTTGGTGCGGGCTGTCGTCGATAGATGGCAGTCATTAAGCCAAGTCAGAGGCCTTAGGGCGGCATAAAAAATTCTGACAGTAAGACTAGCCACTAGTCTTGCAAGCCTCCACCAATCCGGAATTGGCCCCCGTAATGGAGTATAGCCTATATCTACCATCTTTAGGTACAAGACCCGTGCCCCTCGGTGGGGACATAATCGGTTGCACTGAACGCGCCCTATGTTGCTTGACCTTCGTGATCGTTTCAGATCGCTAAGGCAGCCGAGGCTACGAGCGATACTGGGCCCAGTCGACCAATAAATAGCAAAATTCGAAAGTGGAAACTCGTCTCACCAAGATCACGGGCAACTTTACACTGTTCAAAATAAAAATTCTAAGTAGTATAAAGTTACCCGCGATCCAATTTCGGAAGCGGCTGAAACGAAAACTAAATCTATCTAGGTAACCCATCCAGGCACTGAACGCGCCTTATGTTGCTTAACCTTCGTGATCGTTTAAGATCGCTAAGGCAGCCGAGGCTACGAGCGATACTGGGCCCAGTCGACTAATAAATAGGAAAATTCGATAGTGGAAACTCGTCTCACCAAGATCACAGGCAACTTTACACTGTTCAAAAAAAAAATTCTAAGCAGTATAAAGTTACCCGCGATCCAATTTCGGAAGCGGCTGAAACTACAACTAAATCTATCTAGGTAACCCATCCAGGCACTGAACGCGCCCTATGTTGCTCAACCTTCGTGATCGTTTAAGATCGCTAAGGCAGCCGAGGCTACGTGCGATACTGGGCCCAGTCGACCAATAAATAGCAAAATTCGATAGTGGAAACTCGTCTCACCAAGATCACAGGCAACTTTACACTGTTCAAAATAAAAATTCTAAGCAGTGTAAAGTTACGCGCGATCCAATTTCGGAAGCGGCTGAAACTACAACTAAATCTATCTAGGTAACCCATCCAGGCACTGAACGCGCCCTATGTTGCTCAACCTTCGTGATCGTTTAAGATCGCTAAGGCAGCCGAGGCTACGTGCGATACTGGGCCCAGTCGACCAACAAATAGCAAAATTCGATGATGGAAACTCGTCTCGCCAAGGTGTCGAATAAAAATTTTGAACAGTGTAAAGTTGCTCGCGATCCAATTTTGGAAGCGGCTGAAACGACAACTCTATCTAGATGGAGGCCCCCTAATATCAGTGAAGTAGTTAGCTATTGAGTGAATGCAAGTGTGCGGGACGACTGAAAAATGATTATAAACTATTGCAGACGTGGAGCCCTTTTGGACGCCAATATGTCATAGTAATTTTGAGTAAGTACAGTTTTGTTTTATAAACTTCTCAATACAACGCGCGGATCATTTTATTCTCGTCGTTAAATCACCTGGAGGATATATTTGACCATTCGCTTGTTTATGGCGTTATTACTAAAAGCATATTAACTAATTTAGTGAATAATGGAAGGATTCTAACCCAGGGCCATAGATGAATCACGAGCACTTGAAGGATTCATGATGATTCAAGTATTAGAATCCTTTACCTACTTTCATTTTCATCTTGTCGTTAAATCACTTGGAAATTACATTCAATTCATTATAGAGTTGTAATATGCTTTTAGTAAAAAGCATATTATGTAATTAGTGAATAATGGAAGGATTCTAACCCAAGGCTCTAGATGAATCACGAGCAACTGAAGGATTCATGATGATTCAAGTATTAGAATCCTTTACTTCCATTTTCATTTTGTCTTTAAATCACCTGGAGATTATATTCAATTTAATATTATGTAATTAGTAAATAATGGATGGATAAAGCGATGGTCATATCTATGTGGATATTACAAGCAAGTCAAATTTTATAACGACTGTATCACGACCGTAGGGAGATTCATGATGATTTAAGTGTTAGAATCTTTTAATTGAGCTACTAGATCATGCACTTTGATTTAAATGTATTTTTTGTAGCCTATAAACATACCACTGCAGGGCACATGCCTTTTCTCCGAGAGAAAGAGAGAGGACGCCTTTAATATAAATCAGTTTTTTTTCAAAAGTTGCAAACTACAATTTATTCCATGACTCGAGAATAAATAGACGTTTGATAAAGAAAAAAGGTGAGTTAAATTCATTAAAATACAATAAATGGAAAATGTACCAAAAGTATTTTTTTTCTTATTATTATAATAAGGTAGGTCAGCTTGTTTCCAAATGATAACAAAGTACACAAGACAGTTTTATTTTCTAATGCTAAACTCCTTCGTCGACCAATAGCAAATCACGACGATGGAAACTCATCCGTTATGCAAAACCGTAGACAGAGAATAGATAGACGAGACATAACCATAGAAAAAAAAAGAAGAAAGAGATGACTTAATACGAGTCTTTTAAAGTGTAAGCGAGAAACAGTAATGATCTTCTGTCCCTTACGCGCGTATGCGATTTTTTTGTTTGCCACAGTTCAAATCTGTGGCAGACAAAAGTAGTATAGTATTGGGAACTCTAGGACACTTTTCCGTCGTGAGGGGCTCACTGCGTTCGCCGTCACTCCTTCAAAGTGTCCTAGAGTTCCCAATACTATTGTGGGAAATATGCAATCTAACCATTTCATTACTTTTTATCTAAGACCTGATTAAACTTTAAGGAATTTTAGACTAAAAAACAACTTACTGAAACTGGATACTGGGTTTTCTCGCAACACTAATAACATACTCGGTTGGCACTTTACACAAAGCATTATGGTAAATTATTAACTCTCGAGTATACATTATAAGCGTTCAATATATTGTGTTTAGAAGGTACTTAATTTACGAATGGAAATTTATAGTTTCGTTGTCACCGTAGGTATCCACTAAAATTTCCTCAAAAACTTAGTTTAAGACATAATATCTGGAGTAATTTTGATTTAGTTATCACCGCTAAGGTTTCCACCAAAATTAATCCGAGCTCCTCACAGAATCGACCGCTTATACTGGGCTCAAATGAAGAGTGAATCTAAGTTGAAAGTCTGCATTTCCGCACAAAGAGAGTTCATACAACGATTACGACAACTACCAAAGCAAACGTCACTCACCACACAGACCTTACATACGTCAACATTCAAACATTGGTAATGTGTAGTAGTGATGAGAATTTGCAAGCGCAGCACGAGCACAGGTGAGGATTGTTTGTTAGCCGGCTATCGCATTGCACGGTTTCGCGATAAAATGCAAACTAATCAAAACACATTAATCTTCTTGTGCGACTGAGAACAACACAAATACCGTTGACTGCCTGGATGGTCTAGCGGTATCAAGTTAGACTACCAAACCAGAGGTCGTAGGTTAGATTCCTATCGGAGGCCGTCATACTTTCATTTGTACAAATGATCTCAGTCTGGGTGTTTTTCCATGTTTATCCTTGTCTGGTTACCATAGCACAGGGTATCCTAGTTTGGGACCAGATCAAGTGATTGTGATGTGTGAAAGTTATTATTATTATTATTCCTTAACATTTGAGGGCCAGGTGGTCCAGAATTAAAGTATACCTAGGGCTGTCACAGTTACATAATAACTTTCAGTATAAGCAAAGTTTATTTTCTATCATCACGTTATTTATTATTAAAGATACCTACCAGTTTTAATAAGCTATTTATTAGTATGACTACGTATATTGTCTATCTATTCTACTACAGGCTAATATTATACGTTTACTCAAATATGTAATTATAGGATAGAAATGGGTTGGAATGAAAATATTAAAATCGATTTCCACAACCAGACGTGACAAAGGGTCAAGAACGAACTTGTCATAACCTGATTCCGATTTCATGTTTTTAGTACTTCATGGCTATCTTACAGGGCCGCGTTTCATACATAATACTAGAATTTATAGTTTATGTACCTACAATTCGATGTAGGTACATTGCGTAGTCGAATCTTCATACTGGTTAATCTGTGAGATAATCGCTATGCAATGTATTTTCGAATCGAATTTTCATAGTAAACCATGATTATTATAGTTCTATAAAACAGGCGTTAGTCGTTTAGTTATACTACTAAAATACTATAGTCATACTACTAAAAGACTAATATGTGTGCTTAACTTCCACATATATGTTAGGCAGATGTCCACCGGTCTGTTTATAAGTGTTCTCTGGTGGTCTTCAGATTCTGATAAGGGCCTGCTGAATCAGAATTTTTGCGTAGTTCTTGTGTGTGGGTAGAATCTGTGAAAGTTGTCTAGGGCTGTCACATTTGTGTACATATTTATTTTCCAATTCCCGTTGTGTACAAAGTCTCTTTTCACTCAGTCATATCAATGCTTCAAATGCTTCTTCTTTTAAACAGGGTTAGACATGATTTAGTGAAACGTTGTTTTTTCTAAAACTTAGCTTAACAGCAACTTAGTACTGAGATTGCTTTATGTTAAGTATAGATTACGATTCATACTTTGTTCCGATTTCCCAATTTAAAGAACAGCAACGTAAGGATAATATTTAAAATTGTAACTATCACCTACAAATATTTATGATGCTTGAGTAAGCATTGTATTTTTTAAGGCAACTGTAAAAGTCTATTGAACACATTTGTGCGCTTGGTTTTATTAAATAATATTTTTTACCATGTGAGTTTGACAGCCCTGACTGATATCATGTTCCGACTTGTTTCCATGTGTAAAGTTGAATATGTGTAGGTAAAATATTGAAACGAAAGCATTTTCTCGCCTATAAAACGTGGTGCATTTGTTTGATCAATTATATTCAGCTTCAGTAACATCAAGAGATCAACACTCCAGAAGTAATCCAGATCTACATACAAAAATGTGAGTAAGTAACCTTCTTTTTTTTATATTTTGTTTCCAAATTGGGACCTCGCTACGGACCTGGCCTTTGGCCCGCCGGCTGGTGACAATGAGGACTTCATTATCTTGGCTTCTAATGACTTGGAACACCAAGTCCTCGTCCGACGTGATGTTCCACTGTGGGGTGGTCCGGTGGTGACTTGGTGTATCTCGTGTCAATCTTACAATTTTGCCCCTTGTATTGTAGCTATTATACACTGTTAATTATGTACTTGTCATTTCTCAGAGTTAATCCAGTAATTAAAGTTTCCTCTCCCATTTCATTACACTTCACCGACTATGCGTATTCAAGCTGACTTTGTTTTCTTATTGCGGTTTTTCCTCAGGTCGGACTCGGAGGTTGAATCGATATACACTGAGCAGCCGCGTGAAAAGAAGCAACGTACTGCACCTGCACCTGTGCCTAAGCGCCGAACAACCGCTGCAGCGGAAAATTCAAAGTACGTGAGTCGTTTTTTTTTTATGGGTCATTTTTATATAGGTTTCACTGCAGGGCAAAAGCCTTCTCTCTGAGAGAGACTGCGTGGCTTTCTTGGCAAGCGTGCTCACTTCCGTGTTGTTTTTATGGTAGTTTATTTTTTTTAAACGTGTTTTCCTACCAATCTAAACCCCGATTTACACTTCAATAAGTACAGTGGTGAGTTAACTTGCATCGTCGTCGAGTTAAGTTGCTTTTGTCGTTCAAACGCCGTTCAAACTGCAAACGCGACTTAACTCGCCGACGATGCAAGTTAACTCACTACTGTACTTATTTAAGTGTGAATCGGGATCAAGGTAGACATGGCAGCAACTGAATAATGATTCAATTATTCATCCAGTCGACCTATTAGTCAGACTGCTTCTTCTAGCCCTACTTTCATTGTCAATATTGAATAATTGCGTTACTATTGAATGAGTTCATATTTTCTCCAATTGTACCAATTATAAAGGTATGGTTTAAGGTATGGTATTTAGTATTGTAAGTAGTGGTATATTATTCAGCGAGAGCGTGACACGATAACCAACACACTGTCTTATTTAATGTTGACATTAAAACTAAGGGCTATAATATGTTACATCTAACTACAGTTCATGTAGCATTGAAGTCATTTTTTGTTTTTTTCTTGCATGCAGGTCTAAAAAGAAGGTGGTGAAGGGGCGTAAGACCAGCGAGTTCGACCTATTCGGGGTGCTCTCGGATGACGACGATGACGTGTTGGCAACTGCATCTCATCACTCCGTCACATCCTCGCTCACCACAAAGGTCGCTGACGGCTCTCTGCGACGGACTGCACCTCTAGAGGGGGAGTACTTTGTGGAAGTAAAGGTGTATCTCACGCGGGACGCTAAGCAGCAGGACCACTGGAAGAAGGCCCAGTTCCTGCTGAAAGCGCAGCTCGACCGTGGGACACCTGCGTGGGACCAGCTCCAGGGCTTCATCCGACGCGTGAAACCGCTGTTTAAAGACTCCGAACCCACATTTTATGGTGACGCAGTTAAATATAAGTAAATCGTCGCTGTAAAATGCCTGTTAGGTGTTTTACTATTGTATTATTATGGGTCATAGGTTAGATTAGGTTTTAATTAAAGGCGGGTGGTGTCCGTCTTGTGAAGGAGCGTAAGACCAGCGAGTTCGACCTATTCGGGGTGCTCTCGGACGACGACGACGACGTGTTGGCAACTGCATCTCATCACTCCGTCACATCCTCGCTCGCCACAAAGGTCGCTGACGGCTCTCTGCGACGGACTGCACCTCTGGAGGGGGAGTACTTTGTGGAAGTAAAGGTGTATCTCACGCGGGACGCCAAGCAGCAGGACCACTGGAAGAAGGCGCAGTTCCTGCTGAAAGCGCAGCTCGACAGTGGGACACCTGCGTGGGACCAGCTCTAGGGCTTCATCGGACGCGTGAAACCGCTGTTTAAAGACTCCGAACCCACACTTTACGGTGACGTAGTTAAATATAAGTAAATCGTCGCTGTAAAACGCCTGTTAGGTGTTTTACGTTTGAGTGCTGCGTTTGAGTGTACGTTTCAAATTTGCGTGATAATGCCGTACTGTACTGCATGTGTAGTCCAAGTAGAGAAAAAAAACTGGGTGGGTCATGTACGCAGTACTGCTCACAAAGAGAAAAGCAGTGTACCTCTAAGCGATGGTGTAGTTCTGATTGCGTCTGCTTTTCGAGGTCGTATAGCTACTTATAAGATTCTTGCGACTGATTTAGAGAACTGTTTGCCAGAGACGTTTATCACGGAAATCTCCCCCAAAATTGAGAAACTTTTACGGGATTCGCTTGCAAAACATGTAAACGTAAAGGTAAACTTCGAGTTTTTCAGTAACTTCGTTCTCTTTAAAAACGAAGGTCAAGAGGTAAAATCCTTCTCGACAAAGAATGTTGCATTACATCGTAACTTTGACTTTGCAAAGCTAATAGGTAAAACGGTAGCCTGTTTAAAAAAGAAAATAGAAGAGTTTGAAGAGCGTGACAGTGGGTGGACATTTCTCAATAATCTTTTCTTGGAAATAAACATCAACAAGTACGAACCTATTTATGGAGCTGCTCGTATCGACTTGCCACCGGTTATTAAAAACAAGAAAGCGTGTCTCAACATGCAAAATAAAGATGACGCTTGTTTCTTGTGGAGTATTGTCGCTGCACTTCATACTCCTAAAGGTAGGGCCGATCGTACGTCTTCGTACCCCCATTTTACCAAAGTGCTGAATACTGCTGATTTGAGCCTTCCAGTTACTCTAGCGGACGTTAAATCGTTCGAGACCAACAATCCAAACATAAGCGTTAACATATATGCGTTGAAAAATACCAAGGGTATTGTTGGACCCATTTACAGATCGGAACACAAGTATAGGACGACACGCGTTAATTTGCTGTTATTAGAGAAAGGAAACCGCACTCATTACGTTTTAATTAAAAATCTACCTCGGCTTGTTCGCAGTCAGATGACTAAACATCATGGTAAATTGTATTTCTGTGAAGACTGTCTCCAATTTCTATCATCCGAGCAAACCCTACAAAACCATTTATGTAGTGGTGTTGCTACAGTGCTTCCTGGGAAAGGAACTTTTCTTGAATTCAAACACTGCTCATAAGCAAGATATGCCTTTTGCTATTTATGCAGACTTTGAAACGCTTCTCGTTCCTTATCAAGGATGTCAGCAAAATCCTGATTTGAGTTACACATATAACGCAAAGAAACACGTACCAATTGCATTCGCATACCATGTTGTTTGCTCATTTGATACTAATTTAAATCGATTTGTTCAGTACCGTGGCTCTGACTGTGCTCAAAAATTTGTTAAACTACTCGTTCGAGAAGTGAAAAGAATATACAGTATTGTTAATAAAAACATCCCTATGACATTTACAAGCGAAAATGTAAAAGATTATGCGGAAGCAGATTGTTGTCACATCTGTGATCGTCTAATATTTACAGACAAAGTTAGAGATCACTGTCATCTGACAGGTCGTTATCGCGGTGCGGCACATGCATATTGTAACTTGAAATTTCGAGTTCCCAAACTAGTTCCGATATTTTTTCATAACCTCGCAGGATATGACTGTCATTTGTTCATTAAAGAACTGAGTGACATTTGCGGACCGATAAAAATTATTCCAAAAAACAAAGAGAACTACATTTCGTTCACGAAGTTTTTTCAAATTTCTGAAGACGAATTTGCTCAAATACGATTCGTTGACTCGTATAAATTTTTGGGCACGAGTTTACAAAAGTTGGCAAAAGGCTTGCACAAAAATGACTTTACTTATCTTTCGCGTTATTTCCCAGATGAAAATCAGTTTGAGTTACTTACACGCAAAGGGGTGTACCCCTACGATTATATGACTTGTTGGAAAATGTTTACAGATAAACAACTACCTGATAAGTCGTTGTTCTACAATTCTATGGCTGACGAACACATATCGGACGAAGAGTATGCACACGCTCAAAATGTGTGGCAAACTTTCGAAATTGAAAACATGGGCAAATATACAGACCTTTATGTGAAGACTGATGTGCTGTTATTAACAGACGTCTTCGAAAACTTCAGGAAGACATGTAAGACGCATTACAACTTAGATCCAGCCTTCTACCTAACTTCTCCAAGTTTGTCATTTGATGCAATGCTTCTAAAAACGGGGATCCAATTAGAACTTATAGATAACTTGGAAATTATTCGCATGATTCAAAAGGGTATCAGAGGTGGCATTTGCATGTGTTCCAAAAGACACTCGCAAGCAAACAATTCATATATGGAGACGTACGATCCAACTAAACGAGACTCATTTTTAGTATACATTGACTGTAACAATTTATACGGATACAGCATGTGCCAGTCCTTGCCAATTTCGGATTTTAGATTTTTAAGTGAATCTGAAATCGAAAACTTGAATGTTGAAGACATTCCCAATGATGCTCCACAAGGTTACATATTAGAAGTAGACTTATTGTACCCTGATGAGTTACACGATGCGCATAGCGATTACCCATTTTGTGCTGAGAAATTCATTCCTCCTGGAGGTAAGACACCTAAATTGACTCCGAACTTGTACGATAAATTTTACTACGTGATACATTACGTTCACCTCAAAACATGTCTGGCAAACGGATTGATCCTCGCTAAAGTTCATAGAGTTATAACATTTCGCCAGAGAGCTTTTTTGAAAGAATACATCGATTTAAACACGGAACTAAGAAAAAAAGCGGTCACTCAGTTCCAGCAAGACCTGTTCAAGTTAAATAATAACTCTATTTTCGGAAAAACGCTAGAGGATAGTGAAAAACGCGTTAATGTTAAACTTGTTACACAATGGCATGATAAAATAAACAAAACAAAAAAACATGATACCGCTGACAAATTGATTGCTCGGTTAAACTTCCATAGCGCAAGCGTATTTTCCGAAAACTTAGTCGCTATTCAAATGAAACCGGAAAGAGTAATTTTGAACAAACCAATTTATGTGGGTTTTGCAGTGCTGGAGCTGTCTAAGAGTCACATGTATGACTTTCACTATTCGGTAATTAAGCCTAAGTATGGAAATCAAGTACAGCTTTGTTACACCGACACTGACAGCTTTGTTTATGAAATTCAAACCGAAGATTTTTATAGAGATATGAAAGAATCCTTGATGGATTTTTTTGATACAAGCAATTACAAACCTCGAAACCAGTTCGGCCTACCATTGGTAAACAAAAAAGTGCCTGGTTTATTTAAAGATGAATTGGGGGGGAAAATTTTGACCGAATTCATTGGTTTGCGCTCAAAATTATATTGCATAAAAACCACTGAGCTGGTAATAAAGAAAGCCAAAGGGGTGAAAAAGTGCGTAGTCCGAGATTTAGCTGCAAGCGATTATCGTGAAGTGTTGCTGAACAATAAACTAGTCAGACGAAAGCAAAATCTTTTCAAGTCTATAAAACACGAAATATTTACCCAGTCTGTAAATAAAATTGCTTTGTCTAATACAGACGATAAAAGATGTATAATGCCGGACAAAGTGTCCACTGTAGCCTGGGGGCATAACTCATTATTTTAAATATAACACTTATTGAAATGGTTTAAAGATGACTCTTGTATTAAGTTATACCTATGTAAGTAATTTTAGTATAAGCACATTAAGAAAAAAAACATTAAATCTAGTTTTTCTGAATTTTAAATTTGTGTACATTTTAAGATAATATTGTAGATAGACATTTAAATACCTACCTACACTAAAATAAACGTTTTTATCTGAAACAAATACCTGTGTTCATACTTATTCCATATCCTTGATAGGTTTGATCAAGACCTGACCTGCTCTGGCTGTGTCATCAAATTCTTCATTTCACTTCCACCTCAAGCAAGACCGAACCTGTCGCAATTGTGTCATCAAGACGTCCTTTGTTTAAACTAACTTTGCGAGCTCGCGCGCATGAAGCGCGCGGGGAGGGGGGCCACCCGCGACGATGTTATGCATCGTCGTATAACATTGCATACAGCGGGGAGAGGTAGCTCTGGTTATATTGGTCGGACAACTCTTTCGAATAATGATGACTATTGATGACGCAGCTTGACTGAGTCCGTAATTCATTCGCAAGTTAACATCGATAGCATCGAGACGAGTTACTGTGCTGATAAAATATTTTTATTTTGGTAAGTTGAAACCTGTCTACTTTGAATAAATATCTAACTTCTTTTTAATTTTGTCGATACTAAAATCTATTATTTATTTTCAGATCACCAAGATGACCTACAGCCCGACGATAACGGACCCTTTCTTCTACGGCCAGCATTTACTGACCGGATTCGAGAGCGAGGATGTGGAAGAAGTTGGGGCTCCAGAACCTCCCCCGCGAAATCCGAACAAGCGAGTGCGGCCTTCCAAGAAAAAGACGCAAAATACAACTTCCTACATTGTGAAGAAATCGCGGCGTAAAGGTTTGCGAATGATAAAAATCAAAGTGATTGACTTATCCAGTGACAGTGAAGTGGAAACGTCGAATGCGCAGTATATGGTGATGGAACATACCGACGAGATAATGGACATGACCGAAAATTTACTTGACAGAATGAGTAGGAAGTTAACTAATAATAGTAATGATTACTAAAATGTGAAGAATTATTTTTTCTTTGTATTTCGCTAGGTAACTAGCATTATGCAATAATTATGTAATACTATAAATAAATTTAACTGTGTCAAATATTATTAATCTTAGTTATAAGTAGAATAAGTGTTACCGATGTTAAAATGCGAATCATTTAAATATAATATCTTAAACTAAACTGACTTTTGTTTTCTTTTTCTCAGTCAATAAAACAAGAAAATATAAAATTACGTAGTAACACATTTATTTTTCATAAAATAATAATTAAATACAAATTCAATGGTAAGAAGTTAATTAAAAATTATATTGACACTGTATTGTCAACACACCATCTTCTTATACATATAACATTTTTTAATGCACAGTAATCGTTATGAATCAGACAGTTATATTTACTACATTTATTCGTACAATAATAAGAAATTAAGGTCTTAAGATTAGGTATATCCATTTCGCCAACATCCTTTACAATGCTATTCGGACATAGATCCTGAACCCATTTACATTTTTCAACCCCCTTTGCAACTAAAGTTTTACCAGATAGGGATGACTTAATCATACTCTTAAATTCTTTATAGCTTATTAATCCTTCACTCCAGTAGATTCCTCGATTTTTCCCGAGCCAAACAACTTGTTTCTTTTCTTCGTCAGTCAAATGTTTGAAAGGAAATGGAGGTTTTATTAAAAAAACTTCTGTACTTTCACTTGCTGCCGTAGCAAATTCTTTGACAATAAAATTATTTTTGTAGTCTTTAAAGCCTTGTAAATCTACAAAAATGTATTCCGGATTCATGATATTTTCTTCACTACACTGGTAAGAGGTTTATATTCTATAACACAATCGTTCAATATTAAACAGTACGCAGTTGTTTTGTCTGGTATTGCTATCTCGCTCTCAATTTCAACACGAACGTCGACAGGTCCAGTCTTCAGCGTATCGTTCTGACGACAGCAATCAATTACAAATAATGGAGTTTTTTCTTTGAAGTCGATGTAATTTAACAGGGGTTCCGGAAGACGGCTGTAGTAAGACTGTTGAAATTTAGCATACAACTCGTATAATAAAGCATAATTGTCATTGCTAAATTTAACGTTTAGGTTTTCATACGGGAAGTAGGTTGAGTTTAAAAACACTTTTATGTCACGCAAGTTACAATGATCGAATCGGGACATATCCTGAAATCCATTATTTTTGCGGTCTTTCTGTAATCCAATGATAACGTACCTTGGCTTTTCTATCTGTGATGAAGTTTTGATTGCCCATGTATGCTTCGTTGTTTGAGGTAAAAGTGGATATTCATAAAGATCCCAGTTTCTAAACGCTACGTTAATAGCTCTGTCTCTTTCTAAATACCTAAGCAAGTTGATTCTCTCTCGGTCAGACACCTTAACGTGGGGCACCCGCCACATAATTTTATCGATTACGATATCTTCTACAACCTCATTATTATTTAATTTAATTGCATTCATGTTGGTATTGCTTCGCAAAAGTATAAGTTCGTGCTTGCAATTTATTATAATTTTTTTGTAATCCTCCGCAAACCCAAGGATTCTATTGAGTGGGAGACAGCCTGAAAAACTTCCTCCCATTGTGTTTTTAATACCGTCAATGCTCCAACCCCATGCATAAGACATTTTTGATTCGCTTTCATTCATTGATAATAAACATTTCATTGTGGTTGTTATGCCTGCATTCTTAATCTTATCGATTTCAACCCCATTTAATTCGTACCGAATATCTTGAAATAAAAATAGTATTGGGTTATTTATTAATTGAAACTCGGTCACTTTGGCTTTAGTTTCACTGTTGATTACGCTGATCCTTCCTTCTACGTATAAAGTACTCTCCGACGGTAGAATGTAAAGGTCTTGCTGGTTAATTGGAATCCGTATCTCATCGTTCCTATTGTAGCTGCTTACATAAGGCTTGTAGGAATGAATCTGAATACTTTCAATGCTGTTGTCTTGTACAAAAGGTTCTGCTACATTAAGCATTTTAGTTACTTCGACAAATTTATTAATTTGAGAAATTGTTTATTGGCTTTGGTTAACTTATTTCTTTTTGGTGGTACCTTCGTAATATTTGAAAGCAAACTGCGCTTTCTGCTGGTAGTACACAGGTTTTTATTGAAATCAATCATTTTTTCTTCAGATGTAAGCAAAGCTGTACTTCTTCCCTTCTTAAATTTAGTGGGTTATTATTTAAATCCAAAATTCTAATATTAATTGCACTCACACTGTTTTGGATAACTGGGAAATAGATAACGTTTTTAGGAATTTCAATTATTCGATAACCCGGCGGCACATTCGGAGAAAACTCATAAATTATATGGCTAGGTTTTCCATTAACAAATGATCCACTTACAATATCACATTCGATTCGGACTATGGCTGATGGTAAAATGTTGATCGGATAGGAAGATGTGTGTAATATATTAGCTTTTAATAATACTTTTCCAAATCCTAATGTAACTCCTATTGAGTTCTCCTTATCAAAATGAATGTCTTTGCTACTAAAAATACTGGTGCTTAAAGTATTATTATTGCAAGTTAATTCCAAAACACAATCATGAACATGTTTCGTTAGGAAGTCAATAATATCTTCAAGTTCATATGAACCCTCTGGTATTATCACAACCCCATCTTTACCGTAATAGAATTTATTATTTCTGTGATCAACATTAGGAATTGAATTAAAAGTAGTGAAGTACAACAGGCCACACTCATAATCACCATCAGTTTCCAAAGCCGGTGAATAATTTGTTACAAGAGCAGAGTCTGTGCCCGTTATAGACATTGTGAAAGACATAGTTAACTGACTCGTTTCCAGAAACCTTTCAAAAATTTAAGACATAAATGTCCACAGTTAAACGTGTTGTATGCTTGATATTTAGTATAATTGTAATACAAATCTGCGCCACTTAGGTATTTAACCAATTCTGTAGGAGGTTTTAAATCTCCGAAACTGTTAAAATATTCACAATAATTATAAATTTTTACGAAGGCTACCCAATGCGTTCCAGGGTTGTCAGAACTATCTAAATTAATAATCGCACACTCAATTTGTTTAGGTTTTTGAGGCAAATTATCCCTCATGTATACACCTCTGAAATATGGTATATTACTGTTATTAACATATTTCATTATATCTTCATTTGTGAGTGCGCGTCGGGGTAGCCTATTTAGCAGTTTTTTGTATGTAAACAGAGCCCACTACCTTTTTTGTACGGTTTGATGTACAGCCCTTTTCCAATAGCAATTGTCTCCATCATCTTATTATGACGTATTGATTCTTTTAGATTTTCTTGAGCAGATTTGGAGTCGTTCACTGCTTTTGCTATTCCAGCTGCACCTCCAGCTAATGCACCTACTGCCGAAAGGCAAGCAAATATAGGAAGAAGTGGTAGTATCCCCCCAATTTTTGGGATTGGTATTATTCGAGGTAGCTGAACTTTCATATTTTTAGGAAACAATTTTTTTGCAGCTAAATGTGCATATTTAATTGCAGATTGTTTGTTTTTTAGTTTAGCTTTCTTTAATTGTGTACTTATTTTTCTAATACCTGATTTAAAACCAGCACCTGTCTTAACCTTAACTTTCATGATTTTGTTTACTAACCACGAAGCAAGTCTTTCCCCTCTACTCACGTCTTTTGCTTTTGATCTAAGTTTTGCCATTTCCATCAATTCTTTATCAGCTTGGTGTCGATTGCGCGTATCGGTGTATTTAGTATAGGCAATGTCGTGACGCATACAAGCATCGTCTAACTGATTAATACCTCGATCACCTCTTAGTAAGCGTTTTTCTAGTTTTGTGCCAGGGCCGCAATAATTATATCCTGGTAAATGTAACTCGAGTGGTAAATTATTTATTAATTTATTAATAAGTCCTCTTCCAGTCATCACTTACGAACGAATGAATAAAATTTTGCATTCATGAGTGTAATATAATAACATTATTTCACGACATCATTTTTACCGATCCAACTGTTTTCAGCGTCTTTTAATCCAAGCCATTTGACAAATAACATATTTCCTCTCTTTTTCAATACCTTTTCAATTAAATAAACACCGGGATTACGTGTTTTATTTAATTCCTGCTCGTAGAAACTACCTTTTATTAATTGATTATGCTGGTCTTTAATACGATATGTAATGGGAGTAGTTTTGTTAACTTTGCTAATGGTAAATAACTCGGTCGACCAATTGGGAGTATACCCTTTGTAAAAACACCCTTTGTACTTGCTAATACGAACGCAATCCCCTACTTTACACTTTGGTTTCACTGAGGATGACTCTGCGTGAGATACAATATTTTCTAAAACTTTGGGTTCATTGACTTTGTTTACCTCCACTGGTCGATACTTTGTTGTACGGTGTTTCGTACTATTATATGAAATCACAATATCAACTAATGGTTTTCCAATCCATTTGTAATTGCCAACTAAACTAAAATATTTATATAGCTTATTCTTCAATGTCCTTATAACTCTTTCAACAATAGATGCTTTCTTTGTAGAAAAAGTTGAATAATGGTTAATGTGGTATGATTGCATAAGCCTTTGAAAAGATTTGTTATAAAATTCTGTTCCTAAATCGGTCTGTACGTTAGTTGGAACACGATTACTTTTTAAAATTTTTTCAAATGCATTACACACTTCATTCATTGATTTAGTTTTTAATGGAACAGTCCAAACATATTTTGAAAAACAATCTATAATGACTAAAATAAAATTAAATCCTCTATTGTGTTTTCGAATATGTTGGATATCAATTAAATCCGCTTGCCATAAATCATCGATTCCTTTAAGAATAACTTGCCGTCGATTGAAATTTCTTCTAGCAGCTCTATGAATCTCGTTCACCACTTTTTCTTTACTCATAATTTCTACTGGCAATGTCTCTGATTGCTACCAACTGATCTTTGATAATAGAACTAACTTCTACCCTTGTACACTTTTCATCTAACTGTTTCTGAATCAGTTGTATCTGACTCTTTATACTTTTTAGCTCGACAAGAATATCATGCTCTTTGCAAAATAACTTTAAGTTTTGATCAACATACTCTTTGTTGACAGCCTCATCTGGTAGTACAGGAAGTCTCAATCCTACCAGTTTTTCTGATTTCAAGTCATATTCTCCGTTAAGGTTTTGAGTAAGATTTTTATTATTGGTGCTATAAAATATTTCTGATGGACGAAGTCTTTTATGCACATGGTGGCCAAATTTATCAATATTCATCATTTTTTTAAGAAGGTTGAACAAGAACTGATGGAAAATACATTTGAGTTTGTAATTATATTACTTTATTAGACCACATTCACGCAGTTCTTCAATGATAGAAATAATTTCGTTATTAAGCCCTGTATTACCAGCTTCGCGAGACGCAATAAGTAATTTTAAACGTTCCACCAATTCATTTGGATCATCCCAGTACACATAATCCACATTTTTATTCATTTTTTTCAAGACTGGTAACCCTTCTCCTTGCGGCAGACTTTCAATACTGCTAGAAGTATTTTTGGTTAGTTTAAAGAGAGGTTTTATTATTTGCAAATACTTCATACCTCTATTACTTTTTATTGGCTGTTTAGGACTGAAATCACGACGGTGAGCATTTGTTTCTAACAGTAATTGTTTATAGTTTTTTAAATCATCAGGCTTAACTAAACTTAAATTTGGTTTTGGTTTCAACAATAATTCAGCTAATCCAGGTGTATTTAAATAACTTTTCCCGCCAACTGAAATCTTATTTTCTGTAACTGACACTCGCAGTGATCCCAACATAGTTTTTCCTCGCTCCAGCCTTACTCCATAAGGTACATTACTAAATATTTCCGATGACAATGACCAAGAAGAAGAATCTTGGCGAGGACTCTGAACAGATTCAAGAGTTTTAAACGATGTGTCACTTGAATCACCCATGTTTAAATCGCCTTCATCAGTTTCACTAAATGCTTTCTGTTCAGGTTTTTGGGAGTCACGATCACTATTTTGCATAAAGTTGTAGCTGGTAGATGCACCATCATCGATTTCATTAAGGTCTTTGTTAGTATCAATGTTTGTTTTAGTGTCCCAGTGTCTATCATCCCAATACTCTTTATTAATCTTTTCATTTTTTGCGGCGATGCTTTTTAGTGGACCTGTTAATGGTTTGAAAACCTTTTCCAATACTAGATCATTATCGTGGTCAATATCTTTCAATTGTTTAAACTTTCTTTTTACAGCTTCAGCAGATTCTACAATCTGTGTTTTTAGTATCTTTTCCATAGCGAGATAAAATATGTACTTTCTCTCGCAACGCAAACCGATTAGTAACGACACTTCGATCCGTAACTCATTATAAATAGCACAAATATGCTTAGTCAAAGACAACGAATTTGTCAAAGTTCATTCTGTAACATCCTTTACCTTTTTCACAATCTTTATTAATTACCAAATAATTATAAGGCACACTCCATATTTTTTTGCACATCTCTCGAAACTGTGTCCAGCTCATATCTGCGTTAACATGTTCGTTATAAATATGTCGTAGATTGATGTCATCCTGTTTAAAAATTATAATCAAATTAGCATTATCCCTGATCAATTGCTTTGGTATCTTACTGTATGTTTGATTCAAATAGAAAGAATCAATCTTTTTATGTCTACCCATCGCAAAATAATCACGTATGTTATTTTGTTTTTCACAAGCAACGTCATCAAATATCATTACGGAGTAAGGTTTGGCATTTTGATGACTTATCACTTCTTCGTTGTCACGAAATTTACTGAAATTTATCTCAGGAACCATGCTTAACACTTTATCTAAAAAAACGTATTTTGGCTGGAAGAGCGTTTTAGAATAAAGGTAAACGTTTCGGTAGCGCAATCCATTTTTGTGCAATAGAAGACCTATCATTACGTTTGTTTTACCGCAGTTCGAAGGACCACAAATTATGCATCGAATTGTATTTGGTAAAAGATTTCCATGTAGTTTTATTTTGTTGTTAGATTCGCTACAAATGTTTTCCAAACGTAATGTTTGCGCTTGTTGTATAAATTTCATTCTTGAGTAAATAAAATAAAAACGATACTAACACCTAGAACTGCAGGCGTGCAATGAAGTGATTGTTGTATTTGACGCTTATATAAATAATTCCTATGAATGAACTGAAGTAAAAAAGAGTTTCCGTTTTAGTAAGTTAATCAAGTAATGAAATGGTTAGATTGCATATTTCCCACAATAGTATTGGGAACTCTAGGACACTTTGAAGGAGTGACGGCGAACGCAGTGAGCCCCTCACGACGGAAAAGTGTCCTAGAGTTCCCAATACTATACTACTGACAAACCTACGTCAAATCTGAGCTTGATCGAGTTTTACTTTAAATTTAGGCAGATATCGGTGTTTTTCTCCATAAAATTGTACTTTTCGTGTTCGGTGCAATTGGACGAAAGTGATATAATGGTAAATTGCAGCATTTTATGCTGTGGAAGCCGCAGTGAGCGTAAAAACGCCAACATAACCTTTCATTTCGTAAGTGCTATTAATTCTCCTCTAATCTCTATTTTTATGATGTTCAAGACTACGGCAAGGTTTAAAATGCATCTACTGCACTCAATTACCCCTAAATTAGATAAATATGTGCCGTGAAAACTAAATCGAAAATTTGAATATTTTGGTGTTACCCGTCTAAATTATGTAGGCGCTCATACGATAGATTGGTAATCTAACTGCGACAATCTTAATTTAGACGGTTTATAATAATGTTAGTGTTACCAGACTTAATATACAAAAAATCCCTTAGTGTTGGCAAAAACAAGGAAGGTCAAATGTGAAGAAAAAAAACTCACGCCCGATATCCCCGAGAGTGAAGGCAGAGGAACCAACCACGATTTAGACCCTTGCTTTGACGAGGTCCCAAACGTACCATTGGCAAGTCTTTCCCCGTTATCCGGGCACATAATGTTTATATTGTTCAAAATTATTTGACAGATACCCAGCTGATCAGGCTCTACGGACCATATGGGTTAAAGCCACGGGTCGTTTGGACTGACTGGTAACCGATAAAGTATACCCGTGTTTGTTTCCGTAATTTCGAGAGTCGAGACCCATAGTTTTCGAAAAACAAAGAGTTAGACTTTTCTGACAGAAGGTTCCGTACCGAAACTATTTTTGCCGGTAAGGACTCCCTAAAATAATATTAGTTATAGGTACATTTTAGTGATGCAATATATTAGTACATTATTATGTTATAGTTTACCTCACAAATATATTTGCGAATAGACCATTCAATGCATTATTTGTAAGGGTGTAAATAATATTAGTTATGGCTATATTTTAGTGATTCAATATATTCGTACATTATTGTTATGGTTTACCTCACAAATATATTCGTGAATATACCGTTCAATGTAAAATTACGTCTTTGTCCTGGGTCTATTATTTTTTCAATCTCTACTTAATGTATAGTTAACTAAGGTTCTAAACTATAGTATACTTTGAAAGGTATTTTTTTTAAAACGCCGTTTGTGTTCTTTCCAGGCTCTTCCTGAGGCTACATCTTCGTATTCTCCATCACTTGCGGTTGCAAGTACTAGTACAAGAGCTACTGATATTCCTACAATGGACAGCCTGAAAAATCCTGATTTGGCTCCATGTGACTTCTTTTTAATTCCTTAAAATTAAAAATCAGCTCAAAGGGATACAGTTGTCATCGCCGGAAGACGCGTTAGCAGCGTTTGGGAAGGCCGTGGAAGAGGTGTCTGCAGAGGACTGAAAAAAATGTTTAGAAAATTTTTTCACACGCATGAAATTTGGTATAGCGGCTGATGGAGAGTTCTTTGAAAAGATTTAATAAAAATATTTTTTTCATTGAAGTTAGTTTTTAAGTTTCTCAAAACTTTCTGAGTGTCCCACGTATAATTTTAATAAATTTTTTTTGCTTCTCTTGAGGTATTGATTATTTCCCGATTTTCCACAGAACATAAAAAAAGAGTAGAAGTCGTAAGTGGGCGGTGCCCGCGTGCCTCACATTAGCAATGTATTGCCTATGCGTAGTCGGTGACAGTTTTGTTTACTTCAGTTGCCGTGCGCTTCTAGTAAAGAAAAAAATAGTGAAAACTTGATTAAAATGCCTTGTCGTGCTATGTTAGAGAGCAAAAATTAAAGTTAGGGACCAAAATATACCGATCATGCCGTAATATATCATCGGCAAGACGTATTTCATTGTATTTTTAATTAAATTTGTAATCCGAAAATGAGAAAGTGAAACCACCTTTATTTACTAGTTAGTAAAGTTAAATTTTCATCGAAGACAGTGTACCTTCTCTAGAAATTTCTGTCACAATTTGAATTCTACTCAATTACGGATGAGGGCACACATGATAAAAATCTATCGATAATTGTCTATGACTTAGTACTCATACATACTTAATGGTACTTAGGTATTGTAAATTCCAATTCGTCTAAGTAGGTAAAATAATTGTTATTTTATACCTACTTCCTAAGTGCCTTTTCACGTGCATCCGGTCGCCATCTGGTCGCCGCTGGGTCGGGTAAAGTAGTAATGTATGAGCTCCGCTCTAAGGCTGGTCGTTGTGCATGTGAAAACTGTCATTGGAGCTCATACATTACTACTTTTCATACAAGACATGACATGAGCACATACAAAACATTCACCAGTTTATCATTATGACTGAAATATCTAAGAAACAATTTTTAATCCTACCCCTTTGACAACAGAAAACCGAGGCAATGATACAACCCTCTCGGAATCAAAACAATTTGGAAGTGAGTTTTCGTTTAGTTTTCATAAGGAACCGGATACGAAATTAAAATGGATGGCAGCGATAGGAGGGCAAAATTGGTTCAAAACGACGATGAGCACAATATATTCAGAGCATTTTCATGAACACTTCATAATAACTAAAAAAGGCGGAAGGTGGCACTTATGTGATGCAGCAATACCAGAAAAAATGTGCTTCACTTCCAGGCTACTCTTGCGTATAAATGAAATATATTCAAATTCAAATTCAAATTCAAATAATTTTATTTCAACGTAAAGAATTTACATTCTGTTTGCTGAATGTCAATGTACAATGTAAAGTGTAAGCCGCCGCCTTCGGGCCGTAATTGTAGTGGAGAAAAAGGCAGCGGAAAAAAAAACTCCACTCTGACCATCTTTTCTCAAATCATCTTAAAACCAAATACATCAGTTGCCATATGTAAACCTAATAAGATTTCATGATTGCCATTAACAACCCTAAATGCCAAAGCATTAGTCAAATGTCTCACAATAATAGGGGAAAACATAAGTGCTGCGGCCAGACACACGAACAGCACTCGTTCACGAGCATAACGCAGTGCTCAGCCATCATCAGTCTCAACCATTTTGGAGGGAGATAGATGACCCGAACACCACGCTACCATTCGAATGACCTTTAGCAAACTTGCAGTTAAGTTTTTGTCAGTTATATAAGGTATCATATAGTTATTAATATGCAATCACGTCGTCTGTACACACTTGTATTATAAAATATGTTATACTTAGTTATACTTAACAATAAAATCGCGGTGGAATTGGTTTACTACCACGGATTAGGATCGTTTATATAGTCGTCTATTCTATAATATGCCTTTTTACATAGCGAATTTTTAATGAAAGTTTTAAATTTATTTTCAGACAAGCATAGAACACGTTCTGGAATTTTGTTGTAAAAACGAACGCAGTAACCTACAAATGATGTGCCTACCTTGGCTAATCGGGATTTAGTACAAGCAACCTTGTTTCTATTCCTTGTGTTTACGTTATGAACGTCCCTATTTAATTTAAACATTGTTATATTTTTTCGGACATACATTATATTATCGAATATATATTGGCAAGCCAGTGTAAGAATGCCTATTTCTTTAAAACGCTCCCTTAGCGATTCTCTACTGTTTAAGTTGTAAATAGCTCTTATTGCTCTTTTTTGCAAGACAAATATGGTTTCTATATCTGCTGCCCGTCCCCATAATAACAAACCATACGACATGACACTGTGAAAATAACTAAAATAGACCAGCCTCGCCGTCGACACGTCTGTAAGTTGTCTAATTTTTCTGACTGCAAACGCTGCTGAACTCAACCGACCCGACAGTTTTCCAATATGCTGACCCCATTGCAGTTTTGAGTCTATCGTTATGCCTAAAAAAAGCGTGGACTCTACCAGCTCTAGCCTCTCACCAGATATTTTTAAACTCGTGTCAACATTTTTAACATTTGGTAGTGAGAATTTGATGCATTTTGTCTTTTTTGCATTTAGCATCAGATTGTTTATAGTGAACCAGTTTAGAATAGTAGATAAAGCATTGTTTACATCGTCTACATTACTTATACCTCTCTTTACTTTAAAAATTAAGGAAGTATCATCTGCAAACAACACTATCTGCGAAAGCTTTTCTACTAGGTAGGGCAAATCATTTATATATACCAAAAAAAGGAACGGACCCAGTATAGAACCTTGAGGGACTCCTACTTTTACATCAGAACCCGAGGATTTAACTCTATTAATATCAACCTTTACAGTTCTGTCTGTTAAGTAAGATCGAAGAAGACTTAGTGATTTATTACTTAAACCATATCGGTGCAATTTTATGAGAAGTGTTTCGTGGTCAACGCAGTCAAACGCCTTAGAAAGGTCACAGAAAACCCCAATGGCATCCCGCGACTCCTCCCACGCCTCAAAGATATGCTTTACTAACGCTATGCCTGCTTCCGTCGTTGAGCGGCCTTTTGTAAACCCGAACTGTTTCTTATGGAAGAGCTTATTTATACTAAAATGAGTTTGCAATTGATGTAATATTACTTTCTCAAAAACTTTACTTAGCACCGGCAGTATTGCTATAGGTCTGAAATTATTTGGATCTTCACTATCACCAGATTTAAACAAGGGTACGATTTTACTTAACTTTAATAGATTAGGAAAGGTTCCCTGGTCAACACATTTATTAAAAATCAAAGCAAGGTAAGGTGCTAGAATATTGATTATAGTGGATATTAATTTAACCGATAACCCCCACAAATCTTCAGTCTTTTTTAAGTTTAACTCTTTAAATGTTTTGACAATAGTTAAGGTAGTTATATGGGAGAATTGGAAGTCAACTTTACATGGATTTGTACTTTCCAAAAGTAAGGTATCGGCTAATTGGGAGGAAGAATTTAAGCTAGCCGTTATATGCAGTGGCATGTTTTTAAAAAAAGTTTGAAATATTTCTGCTATGTCCTTCTTCGAATTAACTAACTTACCTTCGATCTTCAACGCAAATCCCTGGTCCTTAGGTCTCGTTTTACCTGTTTCTTTGTTAATTACTTGCCAGACTGTTTTTATTTTATTAGTAGACGCCATATTTTTTTTACTTATACTTATCGATTTGGCTGTTAAACAAGTTTGTCTAAAAGTTTTTGAATATTTTTTTACGTACTCTTTGAACGTCGGATTGTGATTGAATTGTTTTTCTTCATACAATTCATAAAGCCTTTTCCTACTTCTATATATACCTGGCGTTGCCCATTCTGAAAACCCGCTTTTTAACTCTGTAATTTTTTTTACGTTAAAAACATGTTCAAATTCTTTTGATATGGTTGAAAACAATACTTGATATAACGTATTCGGATCATTGCTATCGAAATTCAACGAATTTAACTTTATGTTTATATTTTTTTTATCAAAAAATGATATGTCACTATGACGACATGTCAAATGGTGAATGTGTATGTTCAAGCTATGGATGTCATTATTTTCTTTTGCTGACAGGGACTGAGAATATGGGAAAGCGCAAAACACTAATTTTCCCATCCACGGTTGGACATCTTTAGCTTGACCATATAATTCAAATATATTGTTTATATCAGTCTTTTTAACACCTTGGCTATTTCCTACTAATAAAATGTAGGTTGTGTCGTTCTGTATTGGGCTTTTGAACAGCTCTTTAACAATGTCAGTAAAACTTGAATGGGGATAGCATTTATTCAGCACATTTTGTGTCAGCCTGTCATTCAACAAAGGACCTAACCCTGCACCTATCTTATCAGAGAAGATTACAGTCCTCCTTTCTTGTTTTACTGCCGGGCCAGTCATGCTAATGGTGGTTGATTCAGGCTGGCTGTGAGTTATCTCAGTAGTGCTTGGAGGTAGACGCAACGCAGCTGGACTTGTATCCTCAGTGGGGCCATGCAGTCGTGTGGTGAGGCATGATGTTGATGCTGGTGGCTGATCTTGTAGAATTTTACAAGATGCACATGAAGAACCCGCTGATATTTTGTTGCTTAGCGACTGAAATCGATCCATGTTATATGTACCTAAGGCTGTTAGTTCTGCTGCATATGCCTCCATTTCCTCTTGTGCCTCAGTGTACTGCTTGCCTAAGTCACTGAGTGATTTCTCTAAACTATGGATGTGGGAGTGAAGATCCTGAATTTTTTCCTCATATTCACTTGTTATTACTTGATGTTCCATTGTGTTGCCCAGTAGGTCCTTCTGAAGACTAATATTAAGTTTTTTAATACCCATGTACTTCATAATCTGGTTATTGGTTTTCAAGGCTTTATTGATGCGTTTAATATGTCTTTTTGTACGAATGTACTGTTTTATTTTGTTGGAACCTTGAAGTGGCACTTTGGGTTGGGAGGATTCAGTTTGTGAGGAAAGACAACTAGTGCTATTGTTGCTTATTAAATCATTGTACAGACATGATATATTTTCACTTTCTCTGTCGTGGTTTTGTTGATGTAGCACACTGAGTTCTTTATGCGCTTCAGAAAGCTGATATTCCAGTAGCTTTATGCGCTGAAGGGCTACTTCGTGGGTATCACGGCACTGATCATATTTATGAACAATTTTTTGGAGTTCATCCCGTTGTCCACGGAGGTCCTCGCAGATGATGTCCAGTTCAGCAAGATCATTTTTAAGTTTGGTGTTCTTTTCCACAATTCTTTGAACCTCGAACTCACTCTCCTCCCGCTCGTCTAATAGCTGCTGGCATTGCTGTTTCGTTGCTTGAAGTTCCAGTAGCGCTGTCTTCAAGCGCTGCTCGTTATCACGCGCGGTGTTCTTACGCGTCATCATTGTAGTGTGATTACTGAAATGTAACCGGGGGAAAAACGTCAGTATTTCCAGAAGAAACACACAGTAGATGCCTTTGTACAGTTGTGGGATATGCAACTAACTCAGTTATTATGTTTATACGTTAAATTTAATCTAAATCTATTACTTTGATTATACTTTTCAAATAGAGGGTTGATCAAGATTAGTGCAAATTTTTCAAATGTTTGCCACTCAAGTATATTGAAACTCGTTCTACTAATTCTATTGCGTGTAATTTGTATGTAATAAGAAGTAAACACGTTCAAATGTAATAAATGTCCCATAAGAACAATATACTCCCCTTAAAAATGTTCGTTTCATCCAATGTTTACATCCAGTAACGGTTGTTTGTCGCCGTTTATCTGTTTCGTCGATCAAGTGAACTACTCAGGTAAACACTTGAATAACACTTGTATGTTTTGATCGTCACTTATTTAACATTAAACACTATTAATACTTAAATATTACAGGGTTTTACTAATTTAATTTATTAAAATTACAACAGCTGTTTGAAATGACAACTGGTGGCTTGGGTTGCCAGGCGAAAAAATATTAGTATAAAATATAAAATATTAGTACCATCATCAATAAAATTAGTATAACATATGAAACATGGCGTACGGTAGACAAAGATCTGAATTGAGTCGTAGAATACATGATGTTTCCCGTGTTATAATTTCTAACGCCCGCGAAGCAGCGGGTTAAAGCTAGTTTTAAATGAAAGATATCATTTTAAAATATGAAATCTACCAAATTGTTTTATTTGTGCATCTATCTACCCCATTAGTGTTAATTCTTTATTGCACAAAAGATAATGTAAAAAAGATGCATTTTCTACTAGTTTCTACCATTTTCTCGCAAGCAGGCAAAAATGAAATAGCTAAAAATACTTCTAAGTACCACTATTTGTATTCGGCCGTTAATGTGTTAAGCTGTTTGTACGAGTATAATTTGTCGATAGGTTCTCCCTATCGACAATCTAGAACTCGCATTGTCCCATCCCAAACTGAAAATGTACTTGTTTTTCAATTTTGAACTTTATGTCTTACGAGGTAAAAGTTCTTTTCAGTTCGACGGGGCGGTAGTTCCATCTAGTGTAGAGTAGCGTTACTACAAAATGTCAACCTTGATTTCATCATTGTCATTTGACTTTGATCATTGTTACTATTATAAAAAGGTGCATATTTTAATTGAAACTTTTATGATGTACACCTTTTCGGCATTGACTTTATTTACCAATGGCAGCTTGGCATTCGTAGTGTACCAAACGTTTATAAGTATTAGTTTGGTTACACTGGTTTTCGTACTAATGTGTCATGTCACTACTTCTACTCTTTTTTTATGTTCTGTGCGATTTTCTGTTTACAACTTGTAAATACGCAAAAAATACTTTTGGGAATTATGGGTTATGTTTGCAACTCTTATGAAGTACCTACTTCTATCTCCATCTCAAAGGTATACGCGCAGGCCCAGTCTATTCTATTCTCTGTCTACGTGCGTGTTTTGATTTTTCCTGCAAATGACTCCCACGCACGGACCACGAGTCGAATGACACTTTTGACCAGATCTGACCATTGGCTAAGGAGTTGTGAGGGGATATAGAAGCGGACAAATCTACATACACACATACGAGCTAAACACATTACCCTTCCTTTGGGCTTGGCCCCAGTCGTGTAACAGTTTTGAAAAGTGGATAAAGTCACTCGCGTTTCAACTTTCCAAACAGCCGAGATGACAACCTAGGGCCTATTTAGCAAATTTCCTGGGTTACCAACTATGATCTGAGGTTACCAGAGAAATAAAATAAAAAAATCACTACTACTGATTTATAATTGGCCTCGATATGAATTGTTATTGTATACATAGCATTGCAACCGAGAGTTTTGTAATCTAATCATCTGTCTATTCCAGATAGGAATTGTTGGAATTAGGATACCATTTACAAGAGCACCTGATAATAAATAGATTACAAAGAAATATAAACAGTTTTTTAAGTTATAACCAATAAAATATATTATTATTATTAATGAGAGAAAAGACAAGAGCCGAAGATCATGATCAGTGGCGTGTCTTGGGAGAGGCCTATGTCCAGCAGTGAACTGACACCAGCTGAAAAGGATCATGATGACGACGATGATTCTTAACAAAAAAGTAGTTAAAAAATAAGTAAAAGACTACTTAAATTATAAACATTAAACTGTATACTTATTTCTTACTAGCTGACCCAGCGAACTTCGTACCGCCTAACAGTCGATTCCTTATTTTTTTTTATATTTCTCTCCGTAAGAACCATCCTCGTATTTCAAGGAATATTCTAAAAATAGAATTTGCGAAATCGGTTCAGGTGCTCTCGAGATTTGCGCTTACCAACACATTCAGCGATTCTTTTTTATATTAAAGAGAAGATTGTAATGTGAAATGTTTGTCTGCAACAAAGTAAAATTCTAAATTTCATTTGAGGAACTTTGGGCAATGTCCTCCGTTCTGAAATTCTGAGTTTTATATTTCGTTAATTTTGAGTGTCTGGTCTGTATATTTTCCGTGTAGAAAGCATGACCACCAAAGCCCGTTTTCATGCATATATCTAGGCTGAGAGAAGAGTGGCACCTTCACGTTGTATAAATCATTTTATCTACTCTGATTCTATAATACAAAGATTATAAAACTGAAAACCATATATCTTATGACAAACATTACGCATAGGCCAAAAATAAAAAAGTTTTATTACGATACAGGTCTTGTATGGACACCTGCATTATAATATAACTTTTTAATCATAACCTGGAACGTTGTATATCTTTATAATAGTAAATAAACTCTGGAACGACTTTAGGTGTGGTTTTATTTGTAGAATTATAGTAATATTAACAGAAAACTGGACAAAAACGGATAAACGGAGAAGCAGGTAAAAAGTCAGATCTGGTCAAAGCGTAAAGTAGTAGTGGTGAAAAATGAGGGAAATCGAAGAATGCAGCAGCAGCGTGCAGCGTGAATGCAACAGCAGCGTGTTCGACGATTGTGCACACGTATAATCGTGGTAATCGTACTCGTATTTGCCTTCGCATTCGCAGCGTAGTCGCGGTGGGTGGGCTTTGTCGTCTCGGCGTATCAAGCCGTGGGGTGACGTTGGGTTTCGTTATTATCGTTGGGCGCCAGTGGAACGTTGTATATCTTTATAATAGTAAATAAACTCTGGAACGACTTTAGGTGACTTACACTTTACATTGTACATTGACATTCAGCAAATAGAATGTAAATTCTTTACGTTGAAATAAAATTATTTGAATTTGAATTTGAATTTGGTGTGGTTTTATTTGTAGAATTGTAGTAATATTAACAGAAAACTGGATAAAAACGGATAAACTGAGAAGCAGGTAAAAAGTCAGATTTGGTCAAAGCGTAAAGTAGTAGTGGTGAAAAATGAGGGAAATCGAAGAATGAGTGACAAAATTTTAATATTTGAAAATGATAGATGGAAAAAGAAATAAAAAATGGTGTGAAGAGGTTTGCACCGTTACAAACCTACCTCCTGCTGGACCAAGAAGGTTAAACCTCTACTTAAAAAGAAGCTTTCAATGAACGAGTCCGCGGCGACGCAACACGCATGCGCAATCGATGTTTGCGTCTTGGCGCCAACATTTTACATTTAAATAAAACTTTTCAATATTAATTAAACAAAGTTTGGTTCTGTTTAATATTATTTTATGTATGAGAGTAGATAAAGTAGTGTATGACACTGTACATAACTTGGTCTTATAACACTTGTGTAATACTTTAAAAAACACTCTTGTTATAAGAGCCCTTATTATGCAACAGTATCATAAACTACTATATTACGTAAATGCAAAGGCTTATGTGATTACCTACATTAGGCGGAATGGCTGTGTGAAAAAAAAGTACTAATTATATATATTTGTTATTCTATTTTTATTTTTAATGCGCTAACCCGTGCTAAGGAATTGTCCTTTCCAAGGACAATTTTAAAAACCTATTTAGAGGCTAAAAATTCCACCCATGCCGGGATTCGAACCCGCGACCTCTGGCTATCCGTGCCAGCGCTCTATCCAACTCTATCTAGTCGCCCATTGGCTCAGTTGGATAGAGCGCTGGCACGGATAGCCAAAGGTCGCGGGTTCGAATACCGGCATGGGTGGAATTTTTAGCCTCTAAATTGGTTTTTAAAATTATATATATTTGTATTAATATATTGAGTTTTAAAACCGATTTAAGGCATTTTAACTAAATAAGAATGGATCATTTATGCAAAACACATCATAATTTTGTATTTGCAGCAATTTGATCGAAGACGGCCCGAGAACCCCAGAGTTGACTGGACGTTTGTTTATTTACTGACCTGTGATGTATAATACAGGTACAACTTTTTGCTCAAGATAGCGTTTTCGCGACCTAATTTAAAAAGTGAATTTTAATATGCATTTTTAAAAAAACTCACGAAAGATTTACAAATTATCACTTTCTAAGCTCTTTTTAAATACCAACGAGAAATCTAAGTAGGTTTCCAGAAACCTGTCAAATAGCCTATTATACAGGACTGCACTAGTACAGTGTGAAAACTGCACGTTTTAGACTTGTTGATACAAATACTTTTCTTATTTTGTATCAATACATAACTTGTTTACGAAACAATTAACTTTGATCAGGAAGAAAGGCATATACCGATGATGTATATGATTTTCTTCCTGATCCGAAGAGATACATGAACTTTGAAACGTGATGTTCGATATCAACCCTTGTATGGAAACTGGAGGAAAAGCTTCTAGCCAAACATAAAATCCATGAATATTCGCAACGTTTACTTCGCAGCAAAACACATTTAGAGTACTTTATATAATTTCGCTTCTAAGGGTCCTGTGATACTATAAATTAGATAATTTTATCCTAGCTAGTATGGGTGGCTCACTCATCAATTAATTTACTTTAAGGAATACTGGGACTATTCCACATTGTTAAACAATGTAGAGTCTTCTAGGTAAAGTTTTTTTTATATGTTTTAATATAGCTATAAACGCAGCCAAATTCCATATTCATTATTAAAGACTCTGAATTCAAGGCCACTGCCCTCCTTTTCTTATGGAGTATCTCTGTTTCTGTATGTTTTTACGGGTTCGATAGCAACCCTTGTATGTCCCCACTGCTGGGGCACGGGCTTCTTCCTGCATCGCAGGAAGGTTAGGCCATAGTCCACCGCGGGGGCCGAGTCCGGGTTGGTGGACGACTTGAAATAAATGAATTGAATAAACTTGAAGGTTAGCCTTCCTCTTAGCGTGTCGATGGCAAGCCATCATGGTGAAAGGATTTGCCTATCAGCGTGAGGGACTCGCTGATTGTTGCCCAGGGTAACTCAGACGTACTGGCTCAGGAAGTGCATCATTCGGGGCGGCTTCTTTCGGACGGGAGGTCGGTGAAAACGAAAAACTAAACTACGGTACGAAGTAGTTAAAGAACGGCGAAAAAACCTTTTAGGCTGAAGTCTAAAATGAAATGAAATGGTTTTATTAAAAAAAAAAAAAGGTTTTATTCAAAGTAGCGCAGCAATTGCGCTACTTTAATGATTTATTTGTATCATATCCATAAGTATTATTAGGGAAGTACAAAAATAGGTTAGGGATTAGTGGTTTTAAGGGTTCCGTAACTTGAATCGCGGAACCTTACTTTACTTTGGTTTTTATTATTTGAATCTCGTGTTTCTCTGGGCTGTTATTATTTATTTCCTTCCAGTCCTCAGAATCCAAAAGTCCGTTTCACTGATTTCCTCCACACAAGATATCCTAGCGTGGGGACCAGGCTTGCAACTACTGTTACGGGGTGAACTTAGTAGCCCACTAAATCAAGGAATCTCCTTTTTGTATTTCCAGTTTTTTTAAGCTTAATTTGTAACCCTGTATGTACTAAATGGCAAATAAATGAAATGAAATGAAATGAACGTGAACTTGAGTCTTGATTTCTTATTCCAGTAAATCTATGCGTCCTGAGCACTGGGCTGGGGTTGGCCTGGACGTCGCCAAACTTGGTGAAGCTGAGCCAGGAGAACAGCACCATCGTCGGACGCCCCATCACAACTAGTGAGGGCTCCTGGATCGTCTCTGTCGGCTTCATTGGCGGTTTTTTTGGTAAATCTTCATAATATTTTTCAATGATTCGCGATGTTCATACATAGTTATCGGTGTGGGAGTAAACCGGTCTAATCTCGAATATTAACTCGCGTCTAGTCTAAACTCCCAACAGTCTATACTATTTTTATTTTTAATGCTCTAACCCGTGCTAAGGACAATTTTAATGGAATTAAAATTTAATTTTAGTGGAATTTTTAGCCTCTAAATAGGTCCCGACAGTCTGTTAGCTTTTAGAATATACCTCGGCTACTATCGATTAGAATCGGATATATTCGTGTAATAGAAATATTGGAACTAATATGACACATAACTTTACATAATTTTTCAAATTAGTGAAGAGAAGTATTATACAGAGCAGGAAGTAGTATTACACGCGTGTGCTTTCGGCGAAAACCGAAGCCTACTCTAGAGCCCGAGGTATATTCTAAAAGCGAACGGACTGTACAATATTGACTGTACGCGCCACTTCAACCTACCCGTGACCACGGCAACTGCAACGCTGCCGAAACGTCGGTAATTACGTTTTACTTAATAAATAATCGCGATCGTGTTTAATATATAACCAAGTCTCTATCACTCTCCAGCTTGCCAACAGAGATAAAAGAGTATCCCGGTTTTTTCTTTATGTAGACTATAAAGTCCCACAGCAGAGGACAGTCCTTCTCTCAGAGAGAGTAAGGGCTTATCGTGGATTAGCAATGCATTTCATTCCATAAAGGATGTAGGTGTAAGTCGTGGAATTGAGAGCGTATGTTTATGTTGAGTTTACTTACTATTGTTATGTCTATTAACCGTCTGTTTTTTGCAAATTCCAGCGAATATCCTAGCTGGGTACCTGTCTGACCGAATCGGCCGCAAGTATGCCTTCATTCTGGCCGCCGTACCTAAGCTCGGCTTCGCCCTAATGATGACGTTAGCAACCGAGGTGTGGATGGTCATTATTGGCCGGCTGCTATTCGGGATGTCCGAAACCTTCACTTTCTCCATCGTGCCAGCCTACTCCTCCGAGATTGCAAGCGTGAGTGTTCTAAGCCTTGGTTAGATTAGATTAGTACTCTTTATTGAACATCAGAGAAGTGCTTGTGGTCTAGTCGAAACGAGTGATTGGAATCAATCATTTGAGTTAAGCAACAACAGGCGCAGTCAGGTGACTACCGCAAGTGGCATTTTTCCGAGCGCTTCCGTGCTTCGCAAGGCACCTTAAGCCGTTGGTGCTTAAGGTGCCTTGTTGCTTAACTCAACTGAATTAATAATTTGACTTAAGCAACAACAGGCGCAGTCAGGTGACTACCGCAAGTGGCATTTTTCCGAGCGCTTCCGTACTTCGCAAGGCACCTTAAGCCGTTGGTGCAGGCTGTCATGTATTGGCAGTCGTTAAGCAATGTTAGAGGCCTTATGAAATGAAATGAAAAGGAAAAATGTTTGTTGAGCAAAATAAAAACGTAACAGAGTAAAAAGTAACTCTGAAACCCAAACTAAATTAAATTGTATCTTGGGGCACAGTTCTCCGTTCGGGGTGAACTTAAATACCATCACAAAAAAGTAATTTTAAAAACCTATTTAGAGGCTTAAATTCCATCCATGCCAGGATTCGAACCCGCGACCTCTGATTATCCGTGCCAGCGCTTTTTCAAACTTAGCTCTAAATAGGTTTTTAAAATTGTGCTTAGCACGGGTTAGTGCGTTAAAAATAAAAATAGTAGAAAAAGGAATTGTTCCGTAATAAAATAAAAATTAACGTGCATACAGCAAAACTATGATATGGCTCAAATATATTTAAAATTTAATAAACCAACATATAATAAAATATTACATAGTTTCGAAACTTCTACAAGTTTTATAAAATAAAATAATAGACTAGTACATAAACATAGGTGCAAGCTTGTTAGAATTAATATAACCCACATACAACTACATACTGTGATAGATTACCTGTAATTAAGTAAACAAACTAACTAGATTTAATACATTCTAGATTTAATATTTGGTACTAGTGGCGGACTAACAGGGGGGCGGAAGGGGCGTCCCGCCCCGGGCCTCCGGTCTTGGGGGCACCCAAATGCCTCCGCGTTCCTCTTATCAAATCCTAAACGAGACTTTAAAAATGTGCTTAGTACCTTCAGACTCAGGTCTACTAGTAGCAGACTGCCAGTCACAGCTGCCAACTCCTGCCAGTCACTGGTATCAACCCCAATAGTAGTATACACAACGTGGATTTTTATTATATTTTAGGTTATAAAAGCTTTTTAATCTAGTTATTTGATTTTTAAATTATTGGATTTGGTATCAGTAACCGACAAGAGTTAGCAGCTGTGACTGGTACTCTGCTACTGGTGAACCCGGGCCTCATAATTTCTTTTTTTTATCAAAGAAAGAAAGGCTTGGACTTCGTCCACTCTGCCCTCTGAGGTACAAAAATATACTTATGAAAGTACAATTACAAAATTTTGATTACACTTCATATAATAATATACACTCTTAAAACTACTGAACCCTGAGATCATATTTTACTATCTTTACAGACAAATTCATAAACCATAATTCATGACCTCATAAAAATTAAAGCTGGGGGCCTCATTTAAAGCTGGGGGGCCTCATTTAGCTTTGCCGCCCTGGGCCTCTGACGGGCTTAGTCCGCCACTGTTTGGTACCTAATTTACTTACGATGTAAGGTAGGTTATCAAAAAGATTGGGCTTAGCAACCAATAACTAAGCAAACTCGTGACTAAAGGAGCGTGAGACCCAATTGCATGGCACGTGAGTGCAATGCGAGATCTCGGTTGACTGTTTATCTAATGAAAGGAAAAAAATGGGCGGCTTGATAACTTCCTGCATACCTCCAAAAGGTTTATATTATCATGCAGGTTTCATTTTCAGGCAGGCGGGGCCCAAATTGCACAATATAACTGGCTGCTTCTATTGCAATATCTAGGTTGATTCCGCCGGTTTAGTATTTGACCAGCAATCGGGGTTTTGATTATTTTTAATAACACTGTTTTTCTCCAGAATAATAATTGTCTTTACCTTCCAGAAAGAGATCCGCGGCCGACTCGGTATATTCCTTCAGATCTTCACATCCCTCGGCATGCTGTTGATGTTGTCTGTGGGTCCATTTCTGGAGTATCGTATATTAAACGTATCAGTTCTTATTGTTTCGGCACTTACAAGTTTGCCACTCATCTTCCTACCTGACAGCCCGTACTTCATGTATAAGAAAGGTAAGATGCATTATTTATGTAACCTATATACGCCTCAGGCAGCAGTTGGTTGCAGGGAACAACTCATCTCTCAAAAGTCTTAGGTAATAGTCAAAGTAAAATATTCACCGTAAAAATAAAATGATTAGTTCGATATCTACCATACATCAGTGGGCACGGTTCCTGCATCGCGGGAAGGTTATGCCATACTCTACCAGGGGGGCCAAGTCCGGGTTGGTGGAGGATTGTAAGACAGTGGCGGGCCTTACTGTCAGAATTTATCATGCCGCCCATAAGGCCTCTGACATGGCTTAACGACTGCCATTACATGACGACCGGCACCGACGGCTTAACGTGCCTTGCAAAGCACGAAAGCGCTCGGAAAAATGTTTACTTAATGAACATAAAAGATGTTAGTTTCAAATTAATAGATTATGTGTACATTAAACTAACAAAGGAACTCCATATTTATTATTCTCAAAACAGGTTTAATCTTAACAGAGTTTTTACCTAAAAGTTACATTGCACTAGACATAATCTTTCCCGTTAACATTATTATAATAACACACATCTTTGTCTTTCAAATAACCCGTTGTTATAATGAGGTTATAACAGAAATAGATTATAGATAGGTATATAGAACGTCGTGTAGGACGCCCTCCAACCAGGTGGGATAAAGATCTGCGAAAAACTGCCGGCAGATGCTGGATGCGGCAAGCTGAAGGCAGGGCGCTATGGCGCTCATTAGGGAAGGGCTATGTCCAGCGGTGGACTATATAGCCTGAAGAAGAAGATAGATAGATAGAGAACACTTTATTGTGCATAAAAATGGAAATTACACAAATATTTATTAACCTAAGAGTACAGACGACGGCCTTATCACTAAAAGTGATAAGGCCACGATACATGATACATGTTACACGTTAATATTCAGGATACTTTGAAAGTAGAGAGCGCTGTAAGCCTTTTTCATATAAATGACCCAGAGGCTGCATAAAGTAACTACAAACAAGTCTTAAAGAGAGGTATTTCAAATTCCTTGGTGCAGCGTGCAAATGTCCGAGCCAGCACATGCGTCGTTGCAAAGTTAAAATATCTTATGTGACATTTTGAAGTTTCCGAGAAAACCGATAAAAACTGCCTACTGAAAATTTTTTTTAAAAGACTTCTAATTTTTTTATGTATATATATGTGGCATCTACTAATGGATATTTGTGGATTTAATCAACATTAAAAAAAGTTTTTAAAAGGCCCGAAAAGTATTATTTTAACGATTCCGCTGCACATGAGATATTTAAGCTGCAAAATTTTGTTACATAAGAGATATTTTGCATTTTACTGCGTTTTCTTCTTGCAATTAAGATATTTTTACCATGCACATATTTCAATAAATTGAAAATGGACTCACATAGGAGTTTTAGTAAGGAAATAAAATAAAAGTTAAATAATACCATAGCATGATTTTAATTAAAGAAATTTTGAAAAACGTCGTAAGTATTAACAAATACACCAGCACAAAATATTATGTACCAGGATTAAATGAAATTGAATCATAAAATGGATGATAAAATCCTTATCCATGACCGCTTTTAGCTCCTGGAAATGCTTGAATTTGCTCTCAGTGATTTTTGGTAAGCGTCAGAACCACTGGACCAAGTACGATATTTTAATTTTGGAAACTATCAGATTACAGTACCTTTTTGATACCTAAATTCAAATATTTAGTGCCTCGATAAATAGTGTAAAAACATGGAAAAAAATTGGCCGGACATTCTGACGTGAGCTTGTCTGGACCACATTTGTTTAGCATAGTTAGACATTTGTTTAGCATAGTTTTCTGCTATAAACTGGTCACATCGCAAATGTCAATTTACTGACTAGATTGGGGGATTTCTTTAACATTTCTTTCATCCGTAACTTTTTGAGGGACTGCCAATTTTTTTGAAAAAATGTATGTCGAGGTACTAAAAAGGTATTGAATATGTACAAAGAAATAAATAAGTGAAATTGTCTCTAACTATGCTAAACAAATGTGGTCCAGACAAGCTGACGTCAGAATGTCCGGCCACTTTTTTTCCATGTTTTTACACTATTTATCGAGGTACTAAATATTTGAATTTAGATATCAAATAGTATCAAAAAGGTACTGTAATTTGATAGTTTCCAAAATTAAAATATCGTACTTGGTCCAGAGGTTCTGACGCTTACCATGTTTTGACTTCCTCTTGTTGACGTTTGTACTTTAATAGGTACATGGCGTGATTCGTTTACCAAGTTGTGAGCGTTTTTTCAGTCTTAATTGACATTTTCTTGGAGAGTCAATTCTTTTGTCCAGCGTCTAAAGCTATCTTCACCAATACAAAGTGTATGTAGAAAAAATAATCGACATACTTTCACCTTTGTGTATTTCTCATCATCTTTGCTCAGAAAAATATCATGGCCGCTTCCTTCCACATCTATGCGTACGTTGAGATCACATAAGAGCTGAAACTTGCAACAATTTGAATAAAAATGGTCAGTGAATCCTCTTATGTGTCATCTCAAGCACATGAGAGATTTTGTTTTGCAAGTTACTTGCAACAATTCGAATTATATTGGCCAGTGAATCCTCTTATGTGTCATTTCAGGCACATCAGAGATTTTGCTATGCAAGTGGATGCAAGCTCACACATAGGATTTTTTTTAAAGAGTTCTAAAGTAGATATAAACATAAGAGTTTTTGCAGGCGATAGCTCTTGAAATTCTGTATACGACAACGCAATAAAACGCATTTTGGGAAAAACTGCACATAAGAGATTTTGTCTTTGCAACGACGCTCGTTTGCACATTCTAACCACCAGCGCTCCCCACTCCCTGTCAGTCGTCACTAAGATTTTCAGTGATAACGCCACCTAAATATTTTTAGGGGAGGCCGACATACACATTAAAAGGCCCACAGAGAACTAGGTGGTATATGTGAAGATAATATCTAGGAGAAGCTTGCAGTAGTACTTGCATTTGGGAGGCTGAGGATGCCTCGTGATAGAGGCGAAACGCGTCGCGTGTTTTCTCACACGAGTATTGAATAGAATAGAATGGAATGGAGTGGAGTGGAGTGGAGTGGAGTGGAGTGGAGTGGAGTGGAGTGGAGTGGAGTGGAGTGGAGTGGAGTGGAGTGGAGTGGAGTGGAGTGGAGTGGAGTGGAGTGGAGTGGAGTGGAGTGGAGTGGAGTGGAGTGGAGTGGAGTGGAGTCGAGTCGAGTCGAGTCGAGTCGAGTCGAGTCGAGTCGAGTCGAGTCGAGTCGAGTCGAGTCGAGTCGAGTCGAGTCGAGTCGAGTCGAGTCGAGTCGAGTCGAGTCGAGTCGAGTCGAGTCGAGTCGAGTCGAGTCGAGTCGAGTCGAGTCGAGTCGAGTCGAGCGGAGCGGAGTAGAATATAGGTGTCGGTGGTGGTGCGTTCGTATCTTGCTTCTGCTTGAAAAAGTGGGAGGGAGGGCGGTGCATTAACTAACCGCATGGTGCTCGTGGGATTTTTGGCGGAATTTAGTAAAGTAATCTTCGCTTTTTAATACACTCACAAATTCTTAAAAAATATTGGAGCGTGCTGCAAATTGACTGCGAAATTTCAGGAAAAACCACCGAAGCCACTGACGTCCTGATTTTCCTTCGAGGCTCCACTGAGCTTGCCAACGAAGAAATAAAAGAGTACCAAATCATGGACAGCAGCACTGAGACCGTCTCCCTAAGGGAAATTTTCGAATCCAGAACTGTCCCCAAAGCCTTCGGTATTGTCCTGGCTCTAGGCATGGGAATGCAGATGACTGGGTTCAATGCCGTGCAATACTACCTGCAGACGATATTTGAGTCAACAGGCGTATCAATCTCTTCCGAGTGGTCGTCAGTGATTGTAGGACTTATACAGTTCTTCGCTTGTCTCTGTACGACAGTTATCATTGATGAGTTTGGAAGAAAGATTATACTTACGGTGACCTTAACAGGATACATCATTGGAATGGTAAACATATGTTTTTATTATATATTCTTTTTGTTGCCCTAACCCGTGCTAAGGACAATTTAAAAAAACTATTTAGATGCTAAAAATTCCTCCCATGCTGGGTCTTGAACCCGACCTCTGGCTAACCGTGCCAGCGCTGTCCCTACTGAGCTAATGGGTATTCGAACCTCATTACAGTATTCTCTGTATTATTTACAGGCAGCGACATCTGGCTAAAGTAATTAGCTTAAATACGTTTTTATGATCTCAGTTATCTCATAAGTACCTACATCACCATGCCTGTAAATTCAGATACCACGGGACCATTAATATTTATTATTAATATTTGGGTGGTGTTATTATACACCAGGCATCTTATATTAGGACATACCTCATCAATTTGTTCATAGCTTTTACGCATTGTTCCTAGGTATATAAGGTATTGAAGAATATTCTTTTCTTATGTTTTACCAGTAGCAATAATTAACATCATAACATAATTTACATATAGACCTTTTGCATCTACCTTATGAGATGATTTATACAGCGGCCAGTGGTATCCTCACTCACACTAGATGGTTAAAGGGACCACTCCGCCGCTGTAGTGCCTGGGACATGGTTTTATAGATGGTTTTTAGGCTTGCCTCGCACCTATACCATCCTGACAGCTTAGTCGGCCTAGCCCACAGGAAAGACTAGTCAATACGTGTGGAGCCAACCAAGCCGCGGGTTTCCTCACGATGTTTTCCTTCACCGTTAGCGTGTGGTATTGCGACTACAAATTCGCAAATGTACGTAACTTTGAAATTAAACCAAGTCATTGGTACATGCCCGCACTCGGGATCGAACCTGGGGCTCTCGCTTGCCAGCCATGGTTCTAACCACTGAGCTACCACCGCTTTACATATAGACACATACATTGTAATATATCATTTTACGCATATTTTTTTATAATGTATATACTACTTCCTTGCTTCGCAAGGCAAGTCAAGCCGTTGCATTGTGGTGCCGGCTGTCTAATGGCAGTCGTTAAGCCGTGTGGCTTAAGGGTGGCTTGATAATTCCTGTTCGGGCATGCAAAAGGTTTCTAGTATAAACTTTTGCATGCTCGAACAAAGGTATTGTCTAGCAGTGGATAAAATCGATCTGTTTGCCTTTCAGGTTGGTCTCGGAACGTTCTTTTACATCGTGGAAGGTGGCAACGATATTACCGGATTCCTAAACTACTTGCCGCTGATTTCTGTTGGCATAGTGGTCTCCTGCTTTGGTGCAGGTTAGTACTAATGTTAAAACAAATTCTGGTTGTTTTAGATCAACGGATGACCTGACAGTAGCCCCAAAGTTATCTACATCTCTCTCTATAAGGCTAAGTTCTCTGACATTACCCCAAGATTAGGTGTTTAAAAATACACTTTAATCTCTGATGGTTAGTACTTAATTCCTATTTTTTTATGTACCCTTAAACGTCCTACCTTAGGGCATAGACCTTAGAGAGAGAGAGAGAGAGAAAGAGAGAGAGTGATTACGGGCTTAATTACTATAAAAAGAAACATATATATCTTTTGGGTGGGCACACCCAAAAGATATATATGTTTCTTTTCAATGTTACGTCTAGTGACATTGAAAAGAAACATTACCTAATATGTTGGATGGGCAAACAAGATATTCAGTAATTGTTGAGACATTTTAAACCATATAGCATAAAAGAAAAACTAACTTAGCACGAGATAACGATTTTTATTTCTATTGCTTTTTGTTTCTAATAGCGGCCCAACAGCGAGGCTAAGTGCGAAAATCTCTTCTTCTTCTTCAAGCTATATTTTGAAGCCTACTGCTGGAGAAAGTCCTCCCCTAATGAGCGCCATAGCGCCCTGTCTTCAGCTTGCCGCATCCAGCGAAAATCTCAAGTCTAACTATCTCACTAAGACCTAATACACTTCCTAATCCGCAGGTCTCGGCTCTCTATCCTGGATCATAATGTCCGAGCTCTTCGATAGCCGCTTCCGCGCCCTTGGAATGATGTGCGGAGTATCAGCCACGGTCATATTCGTGTTCCTGACGACGCGGTTCTTCCCACCGATGATCGGGAGCGCTGGGGCAGCGGCAACTTACTGGATCTTTGCCTTCTTCACACTCTGCTTGTGCTTGTACATCATGTTCTGTATACCGGAGACACGAGGCAGGAGCTTTGTGGAAATTCAGGAGGCGCTGGGCACAAAGGCAACGAAAGCCGACGGAAAAGAGAAAAGCGTAGAAGAGAAGGCTTAATCAAGTGTAATCCCACCAAATGAGGGGCTAAGTACCATGCGATGCGAGTGGAAGATTGGATGGTTTCACATTGGACGATGACCGCAATGACATTATGCGCACCAAATCCTAAATGATTCCAACTGTCTAATAGGCATCAATAGGCATAATAAAAATAATCAAAGATTTAACGATATTATGGTAAAGTACATTTTAAAACGATTTAATAAACTGATTTAGTTTGATAAAAGTACATAACACAACTAGGGTGGTAACACAGAGAAAGGCCGAGATCACAGAAGTTTGCAGCCCGAGCTGCAAGCGAGGTAAAATATGCAATCGAAAGCTTTCTTTATTACCTCCCGTGTTGTGTACATCTTTTTATGTCTACACTTGGCCAAAAATCCACTTTATTGCCAGGTGTGGCATAAAAAAAATTACATTACCAATATTTTCAATAAAATAAAAGATTCATTTTGACTTAAACAACAATCACACCGCCTGACGCTTGAGTAACATTGGTAAGCTTCACCTGTGCTTTGTTTGACGTTTGATGTTTCTTTACCTGAGCGTGACGTCAGATTCGACGCCATGACACTGGCAGCTGTTTTCCCACAGATTTAAAATAATTTTAAAAAAATAGCTTTAAACTTCGTTTAACTTTATGTATAGTTTTTTTTTGTAAAACAATAAATGTGTCCCCAGATTATGGGAGAGGATTTAAAAATCTTTCGTCATGTCTAATGTAATGTTATATTCTATACTGATTAATGTTGCAAATGTAAGGATTCCTACAGTATTTGGTGCGCACAATTAGGCCAGATATCTAGTTTTATGCATTTATTATGCCCTTGACCGGATTGTATCTAAAAAATTGCGCGCAGTTTGGTTATCGTCCAAATCGGGCGATGTCACTATATAGAATACGTATTAATTTACACTCGATGCATTTTTTGTAATCTGTAGTTTCCAGTAAGATTTTAATGCTTTAAAAAGTATTTATTTAAATAACCACAATTTAGTTATATACTTAGTCAGTAAAAATAATAAATTAATATTTCTTTATTAATTTCATACAGTCTGAAAATCCATATTTTAAAAGTTACCGCTGTGCAGACAATGTTATACGCTTAGTAAAATTATGGTAACTGTAATTTAATAGGAAGAAACATTTATTTAGATTTACACAAAAGCGCACACATGTAAAATAATATTATTTATGTAAGGAAAACAAAACAATCCTTGTACGCCTGTTTTATAGTTTTTTTCTCAATAAATAAGAAATTAAAACCAGTTGTAAATACGCCCAAAATACAGGTTACATTAAAGGTACCGAATTTATGCCAATTGCTATTTATTTTGCTAGATAAAAGAAAAATAAATATTTATTTCCTCATGAAAAAATAAATTAAGACAGAACAAGTTTTAAACCTAGGTTGTAATATTATAAAATAAGGCAATAGGTAGTGGCTCAGCTGGAGCTGACCCGGGTCAGCCCCAGACAGCGCTGGTTTCCAGCCACTGCCTTCTCCCAAAGATGTTGTACGGGAGTAATGTTAAGAGGGCTATAACAGATAACTAAATACTAATAGAGTTCTGAATATTTATATTTTTATAATGGTTGGTACCATTATAAAAATATCAATATTCAGCACTCTCAGAATTCAGAATCAGAATTCAGAATAAACGTGTCTATTCTATTCTATTAAAAACGAAGTGAAACAAAAATAACTAAACTATGAGATCTAAAAAAAAACAAAATTGTTCTTCTTAAATAAAAGGAGGTTATCAAACATTTTTTAAACTGGAAAAATATACTTGTAGGTTATTTAGTCTAATTAATTTTTAAAGAATTGTAAAAATATGTTAATATGTAAAATAAACAATTTATTAATTATTTATTGTGCATCCGTGGCAACAAAAAGGGTCACCAACTCAGCATGCATTGTGGGTGTGTGATGTTAAGGCGCTTTAGGTGCTAACTAGCGCCACCAATGGAATAAACACCATAACTTGTCTTATAATACGGTTTATTCAAAAAGTATGTATGTGCCTTAACAACACATCACCAGCAAAACAAGTTTCAGATGGAAATTTTGGACCGTGTAATTTTTTTCTTCTTATTTAAACACATTTAGCGCGACATGTTTTTGTTGTTGTACCTACGATCTCATTCTTAGAATATTATATGAGGATTAAAATAAATATCAATTTGTATTTTTGAACTAAAACTTTCGTAAGCACAACACATTGTAGACTTTTAGTCCGGATCTACTTACGGGTGTTGTTACATCGGAAAAGTCCGACCAGGTTTCGCTCCGATTCGCAGAGCTTAATCATGGTGAGCAGAGACGACGATGACGACGACTGACGACGCGAGCTCCGTCTCTGCTCACCATGATTAAGCTCTGCGAATCGGAGCGAAACCTGGTCGGACTTTTCCGATATAACAACACCCGTAAGGAGATCCGGACCAAAATTCTACAATCAACTTGTATTTCTTATTGACTCGCGATGCCCATACATATTTATATATTAAATGAGTCTAATCGCGATTATTTATTAGGTGAAATGTATTCACCAAATTTTTATCGAATCTATATCTGTCTATAATCAGCCCACATCAACCCACTGCTGGGCATAGGCCTCCTTATTACTGCGCCATTCCTCACGGTCCTGTGCCAATCTGATCCATCTCTGACCCGCAACCCTCACGATGTCGTCTGACCATCGTGTCGGTGGTCTGTAATCGAATAAATACCAACAAATGCAACAATGGTAGCATAGTGATTGGAATCAATCATTTGAGTTAGGCAACAACAGGCGCAGTCAAGTGAAGGACTGGTGACCGTCCCGTGACTAGCGCTAGTGGAATTTTTCCGTGTTTCGCGAGGCACCTTAAGCCTTTGGTGCCGGCTGTCATGTAATGACAGTCGTTAAGCCATGTCAGAGGCCTTATGGACGGCTTGATAACTTCTGAAAGTAAGGCCTGACACAGTCCTACAATCCTCCACCAACGTGGTGGAGTATGGCCTAACCTTCCTGCGATACAGGAAGGAGAGTCGTGCCCCAGCAGTGGGGACATACAAGGGTTGATATCGATATGCAATAAATAATCGCGATTAGGCCCATTTAATGTATAACTAAATTTCAAATAAAGTATATACAATCATCATCATCAACCTATTACGTCCCCACCGAGGGAAACGGTTTTTTTTTCCTCAGAAAGGTATACTCGTAGACACCACGGGGACCAAGGCTTGCAAGACTAGTGGAAATATACTTATCTATGGACTAGTGGCTGGTCTTACTGTCAGAAGTTTTTAAACCGCCCTAACAGACTTGGCCAATTATATATCAGATGTTAATTTATTAACAACCTTCGCTGAATCTGGAATAGGCGACTGTTTATGAAGTTTTGCAATGTGGGCATAAAAATATTAGAATTATATCACATAACATTTGGCCCACATTTTTCCTGAGGAAAAATTACTGAAATAATAATGGTTGACGAGACATTGATGTTCAAATGTGGCGTATTTTATTTTTACGAAATAAACAACTAAACAAAACTAACTAGTCACCAAACATTTTTCCCCAGGGAATAATAATAAAAAATTACGCCAGATTATAATTTGGCTAATTGTATTTAAAAACCTATTTAGAGGCTAAAAATTTCACCCATGCCGGGATTCGAACCCGCAACCTCTGGCTATCCGTACCAGCGCTCTACCAATTGAGCCAATGGGCGACTCACAGCATCAGTGAAATTTCGAACCTCTTTACAATATTCTCTGTATTACGTACAGGCAGCGACATCTGACTTAAGCAAATTGCATTACTTACAGCCCCGACCACCTACTTTGCAGTTAGGTTTTTAACATCGGAACGATATCACTGTACCCACATGATTACACTATTTTTATTTTTAATGCACTAACCCGTGCTAAGGAACAAATTTAAAAACCTATTTAGAGGCTAAAAATTTCACCCATGCCGGGATTCGAACCCGCAACCTCTGGCATGGGTGAAATTTTTAGCCTCTAAATAGGTTTTTAAATTTGTTCCTTAGCACGGGTTAGGTTAGGTTAGGTTAAGCCAGATGTCGCTGCCTGTACGTAATACAGAGAATAGTGTAATGAGGTTCGAAATTTCACTGATTCCGTGAGTCGCCCATTGGCTCAATTGGTAGAGCGCTGGTACGGATAGCCAGAGGTTGCGGGTTCGAATCCCGCCATGGGTGAAATTTTTAGCCTCTAAATAGGTTTTTAAAGATATAGTTTGTTGATAGATAATAGGCATGACAAAAAAATTTAAGTCCCCTGCCATAATGTGGAGACACATTTATTATTTAAAAACCTCTTTAGGGGCTAAAAATTTCACCCATGCCAGGATTCGAACCCGCAACCTCTGGCTATCCGTGCCAGCGCTCTTCCAATTGAGCCAATGGGCGACTCACCGGCATCACTGAAATTTCGAACCTCTTTACACTATTCTCTGTATTACGTACAGGCAGCGACATCTGGCTTAAGCAAATTGCATCACTTACAGCCCCGACTACCTACTTTGCAGTTAGGTTTTACATCGGAACGATATCACTGTACCCACATGATTATATTATTTTTTTATTTTTAATGCACTAACCCGTGCTAAGGACAAATTTAAAAACCTATTTAGCGGCTAAAAATTTCACCCATGCCGGGATTCGAACCCGCAACCTCTGGCTATCCATGCCAGCGCTCTTCCAATTGAGCCAATGGGCGACTCACCGGCATCAGTGAAATTTCGAACCTCTTTAGACTATTCTCTGTATTACGTACAGGCAGCGACATCTGGCTTAAGCAAATTGCATCACTTACAGCCCCGACTACCTACTTTGCAGTTAGGTTTTACATCGGAACGATATCACTATACCCACATGATTATATTATTTTTTTATTTTTAATGCACTAACCCGTGCTAAGGACAAATTTAAAAACCTATTTAGATTCTAAAAAGTTGCGGGTTCGAATCCCGGCATGGGTGAAATTTTTAGCCTCTAAATAGGTTTTTAAATTTGTCCTTAGCACGGGTTAGTGCATTAAACATAAAAAAATAATATAAACATTTATTATTTACAAAGAAACCTATGTTTCAGAAATAAACTAAAGTTTAACTAAGGTTAAAGCTAATTTTCCAAAATTATTTTAAATCTGTTAGAAAACATCTCGCTGTGTCATGGCGTCGAATCTGATGTCACGCCTAGGTAAACAAACATCAAACGTCAAATGTGTCTACGCGCAGCCAAAGTAAACAAATGTTTACCTAGGTTTACAAAGGTTAAAGCTAATTTTCTAAAATTATTTTAAATCTGTTAGAAAACAGCTCGCTGTGTCATGGCGTCGAATCTGATGCCACGCCTAGTCAAAAACATCAAACGTCAAATGTGTCGCGCAGCCAAAGTAAACAAATGTTTACCTAAGCGTGACGTCACGCGGTGTTGTTGGTGTTTCAGCCGAAATGGCTGAAAGCAGTATAATAACCTTTTATTTTATTGAAAATATTCGTAATTTTTTTATAAATCTAAATCAGTGT